>OZ023329.1:28105960-28123460 GCA_964007535.1 Brachyptera risi | reverse complement strand
ATCGAACTACGCAGTGCGAATATTGTGGGAAAAAGGTTCGTACTCTCCAACCATTTCTTGGAACCAAGTTCGTAATTATAATTTCTGCTACAATAATGACGCAACAAGTAATCTGTGTCATAGATTTGGCTGAAGGATGCTGTCCAATGCCGAGAGTGTGCCACTACATGTCACAAGAAGTGTGTCAGCAAGTGCCAGCTTGGCACTACCTGTATACCAGGTAGCGCCCTCCAACGCACTTCTTCTGCCCCAGACGAATCGCTAACGTCCTCTGTCGAGAATAGTCCTCGAAGACCTTCCGTACATCCCGAGATTATTACGACTGCGGCTACCGATGATGGCGCGACCACACCTCAGGTAAGAGAAACGAGGCTCAGTGTGATCATAATGAACTTCACCCTCTAATATTATAATTGACTAATCTCTGTATGTTGTGCAACACATAATAATTGTGAAATACTCAACATTTATGCTCGTCTGTACGCAGGCCCGGACTTAAGAATACAGCGCCCCTAGGCTGAACCTAATTGAGCGCCCCTATACTTATTATCAAAATATGTGTAAGACTAGTGTAAAAATAAAAAATAAATGAATAGACGTAAAAAATATTTCGGTCCATGTGAAAAGAATGTGGCACGTCAACGTATTTCCGCACGTTACTCGACAGAATGATGACTTACCTAGTGACGAAATATTTATACGACAGGGTGCGACTTACCCGCGTTGAAGTCCTGGAAAGAAATACCAGGGCATAATTCAGCAATATTTCAGTCAATTTGATAAATAGCCCTGCAGGAAATTTTTTGAAATAGGCCTATCACTTTTTTAGATTATTCTGTAAGTTGTAGATATTGGCCAATGTTGCGGTAGTGTTAGTGAGAATATGAATGGGAATAATAATGAAAATAAGTTTGTGATACTTTTGGTTCCATTTTTAGCTACATGATAACTTCGTGTTATATTTTTTAATACCATTTCATTTCATTAGAAACAAAAATATGGAAGCCCTGAAGAGCCCAAGTGCCCCTGGGCTCTTGCGCCCCTAGGTTTCAGCCTTGCCAGCCTGTGCGTAAATCCGGGCCTGTCTGTACGGTGATTGGATGAAAAACTCACACTTTATTGTTCATTGCTTTATGATTGATCAATCTAAATCCATTCCTCACAATTGTTTATCACACATACAAGTCTTCATATCTAACTTTCTCAATGAACAAATTATTTTACGGTAAGTGGTACCTATTGGCTTCTTCTATTGGCTTATTCTAATCAGTAATCAACCATCATACTCTATATTAATTTTTTTCATCTTGTCTACTGTCTCAAAGTTGGGCCTGCTGTGTAACAAAACAAGGCACATTTTATCGTTACCAATCCTTGTTTTTCAACTTCTTTGTTTTCCAATTTTACTGTAGTGGAACACTTGCAATAATGACTTGGAGTTGTTTACAAATGATACCATTCTGTAACGTAGGGTCATCGACGTGGAATCAGTAGCCTTCTTGCATCAGTTTCAAATGCAGCGCAAGCTCGCGGTTTGAAACGAGCTGGTTCGGCCAATAATCTGGCTCTACCGTTCTCTTCCGACGCTGGCAACCAGTCACGTAGCCTTCCCCCCTCCCCTCAGCACTCACCCGCTTGCAGTCGCAAGGTGTGTTCTTAACTCTCTTTCTCTTTACTAACAAGGTGAGAGTTAACTATAGTACTTAGTGGTTTGGGAGACATACTTCTTCATTTTTCTTATCACTGTTGAGCATCACAACTATTTATAATATAATGCTCGTTTCACAGACCACTCACTGCAAGGGTCTACTGCATTGTCATCGTAACTGGTCAAATTTTAAATGAGTAGAAAAAAAAGCAATTATTATACACTCAAATATATCTACAAAATAAATTGATAAATAAAAAGTTGAATCATAACTGGTGTAAAAGCATTTAAGATACATCTTGCGTGGATCTCACATTTCCAGTGACTTGCTATAAACTGTGTGAGACTGCAGCATTGCTCGAGACACGAACTTAGCTTTAGACACATTAGATTACCTACTTTGGATTATAAGAGATATATTGATTTATACGTTGTTACTAAGTAGTGCTAGTGTAGGCCTACTATGGTAGTCAAGTACTACAACATACTCATTACTAGTTGATTACTACCCACAATACTATATATTATTTGATAGAATAATTTATTTGTGAATTTTTGTAATACAAAACAATGTGATGAAACATTAGAAGTTATGAAGTACGAGAATAATATATTGTGTATGTAATTTTTCAGGCATCATTGGTTGATAATCCATTCCAGTTTTCCCATTCCGTGTTTGACGGCCCTGCAGCTGACGAGATGACAGCCGTGCTGCAGCAACTCATGCAACGTCCGAACGACGATGATCTCATGTCTGTTGCCAAGTCCACAGGCAAGGATTTGTACGCAAGTCTTCCATTGATAGATCGCAGAGACAAGATAAATACCATGGTATGATTTCGAACATGTACATGTTCATGTACATGAACTTGTACGGATATAAGTTTATTCTACCTTATTGGAAACTAAACGCTAGGACTGTGCAAGCCAAGCTTTTGGGTTCGAGCGAGTCTAACTTATTTTCGAGTCAGTTCAAGCAAGTCTGAGTTCGAGCACAAATTTTAGTTTGAGCAAGTTCGAGCTCGAACACAATCTTAGTTTGAGCAAATAAGCTGAAACCCTCGTTATTCCGAAATGGAAGAGACCCCCAAAAATAATTTCTATTTATAAAAATTTGGATTAACCAAACACATCCTTATCCACAAAAATCATCACTCTTCCCGGATAGAATTAAGACAATTTCGTATTGAGTACCAGAGAAAGCTATGCTACCGGGCAAAACTACTTGATAAGTTGATAGAAACTGTTGCTAGGTGCCTTAATGATGGTGTGTACTCGGTTAGCTTTGCCGATGGAAACCGTGATTGAAACCGTTGTCAAGGGCCTCAGTAATCGTGTGTACTCACTCGTTAGCTCTGAAAATGCGCGATCGTCATATGGCGCGTTTCCATTGGCACTCGGCCGTCCGAGTTGCTTGACAACACGGCGTGATGACGTTTGGATCTGTTCTTGAGAGAGTGTGAATGTATTCAAAGGGGACGAACTGAAGAAGAGAGAGATGCGTGTGCGTGTCTGGTGGTAACTACGACTCAGCTCAGAACTCAATCAGAGTGACACTGACAGTGTGATGATGATGCGCGTTGTAATCATTCAGCAAGTTTATAATCAAAATCAAAGTGAGAAATAAAGAAACAAAACTTTTTCACAAGTTTTAGACACTGTATATTCAATACCAAACTGTTGAATGATGACAAAATAACAAGCTTATCGTTCCACTCTCGCTCGCTCGAAATAGTTCGAGACTCGAAATTACAATCTGAGAAAAAAACTTTCGAAGGAGTTCAAGTCTCGAACTCGATTTGAACTCGCTCAAAAATTTCGAGACTCGAACAGCCCTACTCAACATAATTGGTATTGTCAAATAAATTAACAGTTATTTGGAGGAGAGTACTGACAGCAACAAGTCGATCAAAAGTGCTCATAGTATATACATTCACATCCACTGCCAATTCACTGGTAACTCCATATCTACCGGTATTTCATTATGTAGGATGTATAATCCTGATTATTTATAACACAAAAATTATAAGTCAAATTCAAAAAAAGAATTACATATAAGGGTGCATTTTCTCAGGCAAATTGAAACTACCTGAAACAGTATTTTCTCAACAGTATTTTGATTAAAATTTTGCAAGGAAGACAAGATTTCAAGATTGTTTAATTGGGCTTAGTTAAGAGATTGCAATTGTAGGTTATAGATTGTCACTCGATAGTTTTGTTCTATAGGCCCACTCATTGTTCAATAATTTGGTAAGGTAAAAAGAATGTGATGAACTGATGATGAAAATTGAAACCAAAATGTATAAACCCCAACGTATTCTTCCACTTGGCAGATTACGAAGTTGAAGAGTGCAATGGATGTCGAGACAACATCTCGTATGACGTTGGCCCGTGAAGAGCAAAGCACAAAGGATCCCGTTCAACGTACAAAGTTGGCGTTCCTTGTTGGCAAATCAGACGAAAAAGTACAAGCACTTGCCGTTTTAATGTTGCACTTTTGTTCGGGACTACAGCACATTCAAGACCAAGAAGATATGCTCATTGTAAGTGTCAGTCAACTCACAAGAATATTTCATAGGACAATTCATAATGTCAAGTCAATTTGATTTATTTGGGAAATACGTGAATCACATTGAAAAATTTACAGAGTTGAATTGAAACTTTCAGTTTCAGACTGCAAATTTCCATCTATTTTATGTAGGCCATAATCCTAATCTTTTAAAATGTATTTTAATGAAATGTTCTCTATCTCGTTCACTCAATTTACCATCTCAATTACACACATTACATTCTCTAATCTCTGGAAATTGCAAATGATATATGTGGTTAGTATAAATATCAGGCATGTAAAAAATGATTGTAAGTGTACACTATAAATTACGTTTCCATTGAAAAGTACAATTTTCTCAAGTGGTCTGCGAAGTCTTGTGATTTCTTCTGGTTTAGGCCCTACTATGGAAGGACAGATAATTTTGTATAGGCCAACTGTAATGCCAAGGTTAAGAAATTTTTCTAAGATTCATAAAGATGCATCTTTATAAATCTTGACCAAATTACTTCTGTTTCTAGGCGGCATTGAAATTTTCTTATGTATTGACCATGACTTCAAAGGCACTATAATAACTAATGCAGTATAATAAACTTTGTGATGAACAATATGAGATGTATTATTGATGATGTTACAGAGTAAGAGAAACAAGTGATATGAGAATACAGTGAAACCTCTATGTATCGTTCCCAGATCTATCGTTTTCCTGGATGTATCATTCATTTTTTCTCGCCCCACTCCCATAAAATCAATGCTAAATTTTCCTGGATGGATAGTTTTCTTGCATGGATGGTTTTATTTTCCTGGTCTCTTGAAAAACGATGGATAGAGGTTTCACTGTAATGAGGTACGTACAGGTTGAAGGGAATACATGGACATATTTGTGCTCTGTTCACGTATTTTCTCCAACCTGTACCCACCTCATTATTCTCATATTACTTATTTCTCTTACTCTGCATCATCATCTATCATTCATCTCATATCGTCCATTGCAAAATAATGTTCTTTAAATCAAGTTAGACTTTCCAATACAATAAACTGCATTTGTTGGTTTAAATTTCAGTAAAAGACTGATGAAGCATCTGCATTGGAATTGCTTTGTCGTATCTTCAACGAATCCACACATACAATATCATTAAATGAAAAGTATTATACATAAAGTCTTCCAGTTCTGAGAGTGTGCATTCGAAGCGCGCGAGGAGGGAGGGGGGGGGGGTTGGCAGGGGTGGAGGGGACAGGGGAACCGTGTAGGTTGAAACTGCGTGTTTGTAGCGTGGTATGTATACCCATCCACCTGTACCGACCGAGAGTAGCAATTTGCAGTATTATAGTTACCAACTTGGCTATTTCTTGGAGTGATAGTACGTAATTACATTAACACGGCAGCCTGGCGATTTGTAAAAATAATCACACTTGTAAGTGGGCAGCGGTGAATTGACGTGTTCATGTTTGAAACTTGACGGGTCTGGCTAGTTCTATTACAATCTTCTATCTTATTAGAAGTTCTACCTAAAGTGTTGAATATTAAATATTGTTGTAATGTACCAGGTATTTATTTGCTTTGTTACAGAGAAGAGCAGATCTTGGTCTACTAGATGAAGAGATGATTATAGAGTTAACACAGTAAGCCTATAATTAGCGTGGCCAAGGTAAACAGTGCAATTAACATTATGTATATGTAGGCCTACTCATTTAAATATAATATAGTAGATGTGGGAATTTGTACTATGCTTTAGGGTGCCAATTTTATCAATTTGTTGACAGTATTCACAGGAGTAACAGAGCAACTCTGAAATTAAAGTAGGCGTAGAGGCCTACAGTGGAACCCCTTATACATTTTTCAGATGCCCTACTGAAAACTGTACCAAAGGAATTATTTAGGAGTATGATAGGGATCAAGAAGTAAAACTTACCAAGGTTACAAAGTGTACTAACAAAATACTTTTACTATATAGTAAAGCCTGATTTCCACTCAGGATTGTTTTCGGGTCGGCCTACGTAATTTCATCCGAAATTCCCTCTTGTCCAATTACTATCCAGCACTCCACCGAAACAAGATGGCATACTTTGGTCCGAAATTATTTCGGGAAAGTTGGTTCAATTTCAATAATTTCGGCCGATTTTTTTTCGTTGTGAAAAAGTTGTTGTGTTGTCATGCCTTTTAGACACGGCCTTACTGTTTTCAGACGGCATTGGATTTGATACCAAAAGCACTGCAATTATGTTTTTGTTTCATTCCCGCATTTCACAGGCCTTCTTTTAGTTTTAAGTACAGTGAAAACCTCTACCTATAATTTTTCAGGAGACAACTGTAATGTTTGTATGTAAGGGCTTTACTCCAATATTGTTGTTATCTTAGTAAGATTTATTTTATTGAAACCATAGAACTAAAAAATGTTTTACCATTCTTGTTTAAAATATCTAGAGATATTGTCGCATCCACTTACCTTTATCTAATCATTATTCAACATTTCATTCAAATTGATTAATTTTGTTGTGTACTATAAATACCTAGAACTTATGTTTTATTTTTAAAATGCTATTTTGTAAGCTGTATTCCTTATATTATATCAACTATAGTTGTTTACTTAGAATTTCCCAGCACAAGCTTGCCTTATTGGGGAATTTACACTGCCACCTTTATACTGTACTTATAAATGTAAAGAACAATAAACACTTACTTACTTACTTACTAGACCAGGAAAAATAAACCATCCATGCATGGAAGCATCCATCAAGGAAAATTTAACATTGATTATATGGGTGTAGGGTAGAAAAAATGAATGATATAAGCAGAAAAAAGATGGTTGCGGGAACGATGCATAGAGGTTTCACTGTACTTTCAAAGATAAATGTGTACCAAGGTAAATATATAAACCTTATAGAATCTGAACAAATGTTTACATGCAACTTCAACATTTTAAAGATTGCTCATTTGGATTCAAAGAAGCCGTGGGTGTCACCATGAAAATGCGCTGTTGAAAAATCAGACAAAGGACCGGGTGACAGAATTTTGGCCGAAATTTTGTCGGCCGACCAGAAAGAGAAATCCGAGTGGGAACCAGGCTTTACAGCACTGTGATAATATTAGTTTGGGGTAGATTCGTTTTCGTAGTTCAATTCAATTGATACTTCTTTTCATTCCATTTAGAAGAGTCACGTCCTATTTCAACTACTTCATAGTCCCAATACCATGCAGTAATTTATCCTAAAACGGTGTAATTTCACATTATATAGGCTACAACATGCATAACTTGTTTCTTTCTTTACTCTAGTTGAAACTTGTTCTTTTATATTTTATTGTGATTTTATGGGAAACACATGAAAATAAATTTTTCCATATGTATTGTACAGTATTCAACCGTTCGTAAACTTATATTATTTACGACAGTAGTTTTATTTTTTTATTTTCACTTTTTTGGTACTGGTATGCTCTATGTAGTTTTTATAGACGCAGATTTTTGATTTTTGTATTTAGCTGCAATATTGGGTACCGGTACCGTAATGCATGTTTGGTGATAAAATTAAGTACTTAATTAAATAACTATTGTTATGCTGATTACAAGTATTATGTTCATATGCATCACAGCACAATATTTCATGAAATTTTTTTTTCTATCATAGTTATAGTTTATAGATATCTGCTAGAAAGAGAAGGTTTTAGATTTTTTAGGAGGAAGTCATTTGCTTTATATATTAAAGACTGATTATTTAAGGTATTATAATAGTTTTGAGAATTTATAATTCAACACCAATTTTAGCACTAGTAGAATATTATTGGTTACCAATACTGTGTTATTATTTTATAAATGAAATAAGTAGCATAAATATTGAAATATATGGCATTGATTGTGTGTTGTCACCTTGAAATATACGTCCTTTAGACAACAATATTGTCATTGTTTTTCTTCAACTTCATGTCCAAGTATATCCTCTGAGGAAAACCAGCAGTGCAATTTTGTTTCTTTTTTGGTAGATTTCAATAGGATATAACGGAGTCAATCGGTATGGTTACTGGCTCATTACAATTAATGCGATTCTGTTTCTCTAGTTATAAAGATTCAATATCTCTATCGAATGGTTTGTTAAAAAATTAGTTTTGCCCAAATTTTCGGTTCAGTTAGCTAGAGGAAAATGCGGAGCATGATGATCCAGCAAGCAGTGATAATCAGAATGAATTACCATAATGAATTCAGAATAAATTAATGTTAAGCTTAGAGGTGCGTCAACAACGTGGTCATTTTGCGCTTATAATTATAATAATCGCAAAATAATCGCAATTGCGATTGATGCGATTTATAATTAGTTTGAAACCTGTGATTCACCATTCAAGACAGTGAAAAAATAGGGCTGTTCAATAATTATATATATTTTTTTTTGGTCTAGATTTGTTTAATACTATTCAAACGCGAAGTATGCGTTGTAAGATGAGCGAGATATCTGAATAAGGTATAAAAGTCCTTGAAGTAGTTCTACCCTTGCTACTTTATCGACTCTGGTATTCAACACACCTTGATATCTGAATAAGCTATATAACAGTCGTTAAAGTAGTTCTACTCTTACCACTTCATTGACTCTGGTATTCTACACACCTTGACGCATATAAAAAATACTTCATTGTTGGTCAACTCTTGAATCTAGAAAGCAGTGAATCTCGACAACTTAATTTTGTCACAATTTTTATGATATATTTGATGAATATTATCAGTTATTTTTTTTTCTTCTTCAAAACGGCTGATTGGAATTGCATACAAAATCGTGATAATGTGTAAAATCTATGTATACACATTTAGAGAAAATTTCATCCCATTTGGAGAGATTTTATTTTTCAACATTTTCCGCCCAGCCAAATCTTATGGGGTTTTTAGAAACTTCGAGATGATTTTTCTCAAAATCTGTCCGACCGATTCATTCCAAAAACTATACAGTTCCAAGTTGGATGAGTTTCCGTGTACAAAAAAAGGTTCATAATGATCAGTCAACCCCTGCGACCTGTGGAGTGCTTACAAGAAAAAAAAACACAGACAAAGCCCTATAAGAGTGGGATGGAGACTTCGCTAAGCTCATCTAAATATTTTTAATATTTTTTAATGTTGTACAGGTAGCAAAAAAAATGAAATGCAAGAAATAAAACGATTATAAAATTATGTCCACGCTTAGCATTTTAATGAATTGTTAGCAAATATCAGTAACCTCTTAGAATGTATGAAACAAGTGGCAATAACTGATGCGACTACTCGGAGCATGTGATGTCATGAAACCAGTGCGCAACTCTTACGTGCACTCGTTTCTGACTCAGCCTACAGAGATTATTTGTTGTTGTTGTCAAGATTTTCAGTCTCGTAGATGCTATCATATTTATATTTCAGTTGCACATCATACAAGTTTGATGAGTTTACACACGCAGTCGATTTAGTTGGTAATTTTCATCGTGAAATTCGTAATGCACGCTTTACTGCTAGATGGTGCGTAAGAGCTTAATTCATTCTAAGAGCTACTCAAATATTTGTTGTTTGACAGTTGCTCGAAGGATCAGTCAAGGTCAAGGTAACTCTCGCCCACCGTTACCCATTTAATTTCAAACAAATGTCAAAATTGTCTCTCGCATATTTGTCTACTCTTGAGAGTTTGATGAGTACTACTTGAGCTCAACACCAGTACCCTTTATACCACAAAAATAATACTGAAACATTAATTAATTCATAGGGGTGTGCGAATCCATGTTTTTCGAATCGAATCCGAATCCACTTTCAGATTCGGATTTGGTCCAACATAAAAGATTCGAAAATTTCGAATCTTGGCGCCAAAAACGTGGCAACATTGCATTGTCAACTTTCTAGATCGCGTGGGCAAGTGCGATGCGCACTGGCCTGCGAGTGGGTGGGATCGTCATATATGGCCGGCTTCGATTGGCGCTCGGCCGTCACGAGTCGGACGAACGAAAGTCTCGTCAAAGACCTTAGTATCTAATTTCGTTAACGAAGTTAGATACCAAGATCTTTGGTCTCGTCCTTGTCAAGGTTACACAACACACGTCACGACCACGCAGTAGTAGGATGACAGATGCCATGCAGCAAACAGCTACGATGTTTATAACTGCGCGTTGAATAAAAATAATGGAAATTGAGAAAAACATGCTTCTTCATCATAAAACATTTATTAAACGTGTTTTCAGTGGAATACCTCGCAGTTTCTAGTCATTATGAGAATGCTAAGATAGGATTTTCACTTCCTGGATCAAGTGTAACTTGATCAGCAGTGTCGTTTGTCCCATTATCACGCTTCACAATGCATGTTGAAAAGATTCGGATTCGGTATTTTTTATGAAGATTCGGTTCGAAATCAAAAACATGGATTTGCACACCCCTATTAATTCATGCACGTAAATTAATAGATTTGGAGTTCCCAAAATAAATTGCATTCTATACAGTAATTGATCGAAAGGACTTTGAGTAACCAAGATAGGATATCATTTTACACATTAGTTATCATTGTAACGATTAGGGTATACCAATTCGATTGAGTTGCCATAAATCTTTTCGAAATGGATCTTTAAATCAAGAGAATCACTCGGTACATTTTCCACCGATTTTTTGATATGTAACGAATAAAAAGGGTATAGTTAACAAATTCGTTACGGCTTGTTTTTAGAAACAGAATCGCTCTGAACCAAACCAAACCACAATGTTTGAACACAATGTATTTATAATAAATTGAACTCAAGTTGAGGACAGATGGTGCACGTGTGACGGACATCGGAACCAGGTAGTAGACTAGTAATGTAACCCTATGATATGAGCTAGTACTTTCTCAAACCAATTTTTTTTTTTTAATAAGGAACAGCACTAACCGTGTCATCAAGTTACAAAATTGAAACGTTGAGTAAGATGTGTACAGTTGGGCAAGTTGTGGGCAGTTGTGTACAGTATAACATGTGTCGATAATGTTTCCATCCATCTTTCAACCAGCATACATCCATTTATTTCTCAATTATTTCCATAATCAAAATCATCTTATTATTCATAGATCATTGACAATGAACTGGAATGACCTGGAGAGAAGGAAAGAAAATAGAGGCAGCAGAAATGAAGTTTATAAACTTAATTTCTGCTGCATATATATAAACTAAAGATCAGGAAGGTATCCTACAGTTGAGTTGTCAGTTGAGTCATAACAATAATAATAATAATAGTAAATTGTTTATTCCTCCAATTTTGATCGTATTACATGATATCGGAAATATCATACAAATTAAATATAATAATATAAATATGGATATAATATAATATGGCAAAGCCTTATCAATAACACATTCTAAAAATTGTTTACAGTATAACATGTGTCGATAATGTTTCCATCCATCTTTCAACTAGCACACATCCATTTATTTCTCAATTATCTCCATAATCAAAATCATCTTATTATTCATAGATAATTGACAATGAACTGGAATGACCTGGAGAGAAGGAAAGAAAATAGAGGCAGCAGAAATGAAGTTTATAAACTTAATTTCTGCTGCATATATATAAACTAAAGATCAGGAAAGTATCCTACAGTTGAGTTGTCAGTTGAGTCATAACAATAATAATAATAATAGTAAATTGTTTATTCCTCCAATTTTGATCATATTACATGATATCGGAAATATCATATATATATGGTTTTTATTAAAAAAAACACTGCCGACAATACGGTTGCCACGTGGACACAGTATAACAAATAGCAAATAGCAACAAATTTAAAATAAGCAAAACACTAATGAAAAACACAAATGAAAAATTATATAAAACACAATGAAAGAAAGAATGGAAAAAAAATTGTATATATATATTTATAACATCAATAACGTAGGCCAATTGAACCACTGGGAAACTTGAACGTGGACGCTTCTGTTTGACAGAGATCAGATCAAGACCTCAGCTGTTGACCATATATATGATTTCTGAGTATTGCGATCGAACCTCTCAAGGCCAGCATACTTATGTGATGAACTGTTAGCTTACTAATTTTGAACTGTTCACAAAAGTTGGTGAAGAACTTGGTAATCGTACCTCTTGCACCAACAAATAAACCAACTACTATGATATTCTTGGCATTGTACTTCTCAGTATAGTACGGAATTGTCGCGTTATATATGAGTTTTTTCTCTGTGTTCACTTCTTCAGCTTATAATAAATATATTATTTATTATAATATAAATATATAATTAAATATAATAATATAAATATGGATATAATATAATATGGCAAAGCCTTATCAATAACACATTCTAAAAATTGTTTACAGTATAACATGTGTCGATAATGTTTCCATCCATCTTTCAACCAGCATACATCCATTTATTTCTCAATTATTTCCATAATCAAAATCATCTTATTATTCATGGATAATTGACAATGAACTGGAATGACCTGGAGAGAAGGAAAGAAAATAGAGGCAGCAGAAATGAAGTTTATAAACTTAATTTCTGCTGCATATATATAAAATAAAGATCAGGAAGGTATCCTACAGTTGAGTTGTGAGATGAGTCATAACAATAATAATAGTAAATTGTTTATTCCTCCAATTTTGATCATATTACATGATATTGGAAATGTCATACAAATTAAATATAATAATATAAATATGGATATAATATAATATGGCAAAGCCTTATCAATAACACATTCTAAAAATCGTGCTGATTACACAAGCAGTTTGTTAAAAAATCATCAATAGGGCTCTACTATGAAAACATTTCTGCAATAGATGATTTTTGAGGACTCTTTTGAACTCGTTGATGTCTTCATTTGCTACCTTCCTGATATTGAGGGGGAGACTTTGAAATGGTTTAAAACCAAAGAATATAGGGCTCTTATTACACATTTCCAGTTGATATTGTTTCATTCCAAAGTTATTTTTGTATCTAGTTTTGTGAAGATGATTCGATTTCAACTCGCCAACATGACTTGTATTGAAATTTTCCTCCAAAAAATACATGGTTACATTTAAAATATGCAAGCATGGAAGTGTCAGAATATTAAATGTCTTAAAAAGATATTGTCAGGAGTCTTCATAAAAGTAACTGCCGTTGGATCAAAACTAGCGTCAACAAGGTAGCGTAAATCTCTTTTCTTTTTTTGTAAAGAAAACAACTTGTCAGTATGAGGAGACAACCCCCAAAGGATGACACCATATTGAAGTCTAGATTGTATGTAAGAAAAATATATTGATTTAGCACACTCAAAATTGCATGTCTGCATAAGTCTTTTCATAAGGAAACATCCAGATGCTAATTTTATTATTACATTATAAATATGGCCGGACCAATTTGATTTACTCTCTATTATCAGCCCCAAAAATTTAGTTTCTGTATGTACATGATATAATACTTTTACCTTCAAGATAGATTAAACTAAAGGACTCGAGTCACAATGTTTGTTACATGAGTTAAATTGCATTATTGATGTTTTCTTATCATTTAAACATAGATCGTTGTTGTCACACCATATTGGTTCACAGCTGAGATCTCAAAGTCATTTGTCATCATTACAATCATTATACTTCATTGGGACAATCAGATCTCTATTCACATTCATACTACTATCATTCTATTCATTCTATTAATCAGAGCCAATGAATATCCAGTTATATTGATTATACAGTGCTACCTTTAGTATCAGTGACTACCTAACCTTGTATCTATCACCAACTCCCACAGTTTAAATCTTACATATTATGCCAGATTGGTAGGATTGAGGTTGAATAAGGTATAAAATAGATTACGTATATATATATAAATACAAAACTTTATTGAATACGCTAAAAATAAGTGGTAGGCCTACGGTATTTAGATAAATATGCCTTATATTTAAACCAGCGTTTTTAAATACCAAACTGTTACAATAGTATTTTAATCAATTTTTATTTTCAAGTAAAATATACAAAAAACGAACAGTGGGCCTACTTCTAAAATGAATGTTTGTACAGTCATAAATTGTTGAGGCGCTTGTATGTCCATTTACTATTTAGTGACACACAATATCAAGTATAGACCTTTAGGCCTACGTAGTGTTGCTAGTGTTCATCACTAGCAATAGTGCACCTTACTACTAGCACGTAGTGTTCATCACGAACACAAAGAGAATATCAAGAGAAGACTTAAATGCGTACACATGCAGTGTTGGACAATAAATCGAATAAAATGAACATAGGCACACATAACACACAGTTGTTATACTTAGACCTACCACAACTTCCCAGAAACAATATTCCTTGAACGCGGTTTCTCCCGTCTATGTACAATGAAACCGAAAATGAGCGTACCAGTAGTCATCCCAGAAATGAAACACGAGTCTCGACAATGGGGCAATTGTGAAACAAGATCTACTAATTGTAGGGTCTACTATTTCGAAGAATGAAAATTGAAATAGTGTAATCAACTATCGCAATCGCTTATCAATTGTTTCAAATACACTGTCGTAATAATTTCAGACAAATTAACAATTGTTTGAAATGATTACAATAATATATATCTTTTAAACATTGTGTAACTGTGCAGTGCGGCCATACCTAATGCTTCACTTAATTTTTTTCTAATGCATTAGGTACGGCCTGGCCGAGTGGACGGCCCTCTGCGCACGTCTATGGCCTTTGTACGTGTATACATAACTTCTGTCAATTTCTGTGCCCATAGAATAGCACTGTGATTATGCAAGGGTATAGACCTACCACAGGTATATGGACTATGAATTTAATGACAGGCTACATATGAAAAAGTGAATTTTCAATTGAACATTTGGGTAGGAATCAAATTACTGTAATATCATCCCTCATACAATGCCAGGTAAATATTGGTACCAGTATGCAATTAGTCTAATTATTTAGTTATTATATTGGAAATTATAATCCTAATTAATGTTGAATCAAATATAGTGATGCAAATTTTACATTGGATTATGTGAACATATTCAACTCAACTTTATACTGGTGCTGTACTTGTAGGTACAGTGGAATCTCTTTAGTACGTTTTTCAGGGGACCAGACAAAAAAACGTGAAAAACTTACTAAAGAAACTAATCAACATGTGGGAGAATATAGATGGGATCAAAGAATAAAACTTAGTAAGCAGAAAAATGTACCAACGAGAAACTTACTAAAGAGGTTCCACTGTATCTGTATTGATGTTGGAGTATCGTTTGGAAAAGAAATAGAATATCGTTAAGACTTTCATACTTCATAGTAATCATGTACCTTAATTAATATGGACTAGGAAAACATTTTTGAAATCTTTTTTCAACAAGGTTTCCTATCTTTTTTTAAATTATATTACATGAGCTTTTCTTTCTCAATGGAAAAACTTACAGTGCCGTTCTTAAACACTCAGGATCTTTGCTTTTTCTTCAAGAAGGTCAAACGTACTTTTTTGGAAGCCATGAACACTTTTCATTCAGAA
This sequence comes from Brachyptera risi, assembly GCA_964007535.1. Lineage (NCBI taxonomy): Eukaryota > Metazoa > Arthropoda > Insecta > Plecoptera > Taeniopterygidae > Brachyptera > Brachyptera risi. The sequence goes on along the minus strand of OZ023329.1, from coordinate 28,107,830 downwards.
TATATATTTTTCGAGTGTAGTAAAAGATGGTAAAGGTAGAATATTTCTATCACGTATGTGTTCGTAAAGCGTGGGTGATTTAAATCGCATAAGAATGCACTCGTCGATCCATTCCGTGGTATAGCGATTTCCGTTTGAACCTTTTACTTGAGCCGCAGATAAGCACGCTAGTATTGCATCTTGTTGAATTTTGGGTAGGTCTTTGATATTTTCAGCCAGTGATTCTTTAGAAGCATTCTTGCATCTCTCTTGCAGGACCGATACTTTCTCTGTCATTACTTTCAATTGTCTTCGAAGTCTCCACAACGACAATGCGCGGTTTTTAGATTTTTTCATTCTCTCTCGTGCATCGATACCAAGCTCGAGTTTTTTGCATTTGGCACATTGTATCTTGTTCTTGCTTTTTCCTGGTTTGACATAGCCTGTACATAGCTTGCTGTACTGAGTCAAAGTGTGCCTTGAATTCTCTCCAACACGCCTTGAATCCACTCCAACACAGGCCTCTTTCTGGTCAATGTCTTTCAGAAAGTGTTCAATATCTTTCAACGAACTCACTGTTGTGGTTATTGAAACTTCCCTCTCCTTGAAGATGACTGTTGGAGTAGAGCCTTTAGCACGGTCAAATAGAACTTGCTTCAATAAATTCTTATTCTGGATGCATAGGTTGCTGAATGATACAAAATCACCTTTGGGTTCCTTGAATACTGCCCACATTGTTGATGGTAAATCAAGCAAATGGCAGTATTCTTGGATATGTGTATATGAAAAAGTGGTAATAGTCTCGTCTTTCACATCTTCATTAATGATTCCATCAATATTTTCATTCACACCTTCATTACAATTGTCGTTATCAATATGAAGACTCTTACACGGTGATTCACCTTCATGAAATACCGGTAGTACATTTTCATGAGATACCAGTGACTTATCTTCATGAGATACCGGTACTTGGTTGGTGCATTCGTTACTTCTCAATGGTAATTTCAATGTTGGTAATGCATGTTTTTTCAAGTGGGAATTTATTTTTGCCAACTCAACCTTCTGTCCATTTATGTTGAAAGATTCACAATTGTCTATATCAGACGGCAAAAAGTGTTGGGCACATACAAAATCTTTCTTGTCTAGTGGTGCCTTTCTGCGTGTTACCGGAATGTTCTCCATCCATTTGTTGAACATTAACTCATCCTGTAATAAAATGAAAATTATTGCTTGTTTATCCTTGGAGGCTTTCCTATTGTTATATTGTAGTGTCAATACTATGAGACCCAATACAATGGACAATATAATAATTATTATTTTAATGGAATAATAATAATAATAATAATAAGCTTCAATAAGACACTACCGTATCCTATCTATGCTATAGTCAGAATGAACATTGAAATTGAATCATATTCTGAAATTTTCAATTTAATATTTTTAAAACATAATTGATTTTCAACACATAATATTTGTCGATGCATCGATTCAGAGTAATGTATTGATATATTGACTGTATATTGATATTTTAAGAAAGTCCATTTCCAGTCTTATCTTGAAACAAAAAATATCAATATATTTAGGTAATAAAATACCTATACTGAGTGTGGCATGAAGGAGAAGGATGAAGGATGAAGGTTGATGAAGGAGCGGTAGCTTTCTGCCATAGCAGAAAGCATAATTCGATACGGAATTCAAATTTGGGGAACTGCTGCTGACACTTAAAAGTTCAAACAATCATAAGCGTTCAAAAATCAATCTTGAAAAATATTATTTCATTTTGTATACAAATTCCCCGTGACAATTTATTTCTTTACTGTAATATCTCATCGGCTAGAAATTTATTCAACTATACAATAATCATTCAAAATTACTTTTCGGAACAAGATAA
>OZ023329.1:28038460-28103460 GCA_964007535.1 Brachyptera risi | reverse complement strand
TATAATTTATGTATTCTTTGTATGTAGACCCACAAACGAGTAGAAACTTTTGTGACTTTGTGGGTCTACATTTTTCATTATGTTGTAGAATTAGAATGTAAATAAAATGACTCAAAAAAAAAAGTCTTGCCAGCACAAATGGATCTCAGCAATAGTACCGTAGTTTAGGTTGCTGGAGACATGACACACACGAACGTTCGTGGGAATAGGATTGGCCTGAATATATTTATACGTTTTTATTCAGATTAATAGCACCAACAGTTTTTGTGTAGGCCTTCATATTTTTTCTCAAACACAGACCTCCTCACTGATTTTTTCAAATTCTTTCTTTATTTATATTGAGTTCAACGATGCACTGTACGATAACTAAGAAGTTTTGTCCAATATCATCCATTGAATGATCAATTTGGATTGATAAAGAACTACTCAATATTATTATTATTATTATTATTTTCATTATATAAAAAAAGATCTATTGGCATTAGATTACTGAGACAATGGGATGATGAAATGAAAATTTCTTAGGTAGGCCTAATGGGACGGATAGTGGGAAGGAAGCAGTTGTGGCCTAGGGCTACATTGTAGAAACCATCCTGGCATTGGCCTAAGCCACAGAAGGGAACCACGAAAAAAATGTAAAAATAGACAGTGGCAGGGATCAAACCAGGTCTGATATGCCCCTCACCATTGATTATAGGCCGATCCTATTCCCACAAACGTTCGTGCGGGTTGTGCCTCCAAGCAACCTAATTAGGCCTACTATTCCCAAGAACCGTTCGTGCCGGCAAGACGCACATAAACTATTCCCACAAGCCGGTCGTCTCGGCAAGACGCCCATACATTATTCCCACGAACCAGACGTGCCGGCAAGACGCACATACACTATACCCACGAACTGTTCTTGCCGGCAAGACGTGGAATCAACTGTTCGCAAGAACGATTGTGTGGGTCTTCTGAATAACCGACCAACTATGGTATATAGTATATATATATATATATATATATATATATATATATATATATATATATATAACCGAACATAATACCGAATAACCGAACCAACCTATGACTATTCGCAACAACGTCACACGAAGAATTCTCACATAGTTCGTTTGATCCTGCACAGAGGGGCCTCGCAGCAGGCAGTCGAGGAGTTTAATTGAACCACCATCTTCTTTTGATTGAAGTGACACTTCTGGCATGTTAATAAACCTAATAGGCCTAATAAATAATGACTCAATAATATTTTTAATTAACCCAATACGGTAATATTTTTTTTTGTCTAGATAGAGTTGACAGTTGGCAGATGAGAGTTTATAGGCACATTGAAAATATTTATATTTCTTCTCTATTAAATGAAATTAAGCCTAGGCCTACCAAGAATTTGAATGAAAATATCCCAAGTACCGGTATATAGTTGCGTTAGAAAATTGACATTGATTTTTATTATGCATTTAGAGTTTGCCGAAGTGAGCGTCCACGAGACGCCTGTCCAGTCCTGTCCTACCGTTTCCCGTCCGAATTCGCACTTCGTTTAGTCAAATGCAAACGCATCGGACTCCTACTGAGTTCAGAACCCTCTCACGACGATCAAATGAACTACGTGCAACCGCGGAATGTGTTTCGTGAGTTCGTTCTTGCCAATAGAACGTTGGTCGTGGGAATAGGCCTAGACACTTCGTTGATTTGATCTGTAATGAGTAAGTTAAATACAAATACAACATCAATTCAATGCTCTCACCCACCAGATCGCATGAAGCGAGCAGGTTAGCAACTGAGCGGTATTATTGAGTTTGTAGTGTTGTTGACTTAGGTCATTGAGTTGATAGTGTTCTATAACTCAATGCTTAGGTCTCCTATGTCAAGACCTTATTTTGACGATTGAAATAGTGTAATGCCATTAAGTATGGTAATGCCTAGGCCTAGGCCTAGACATTCAATGGCCCAGAGTCCTAGACCACTTACCTTGGGGACACGATAAACAGAGAATTTTTTTACGCCTTTTTTCCCTGTATTGCATTCAGGTACACAACATACCTTACCCATTTTAGGTTTTGTGCAATTTTCCACTACAAAATTGAATAGGCCTAGGTCGGCCTACCGACCAACCCGACAGTAAATTGAATTGACAAATAAATTTCATAGGTTTAAACAAAGGTGTTTTCCAAGATTTTTTGTTGTACACGACAAAGAGGTGGTAGGCCTAGGCCTACACGATACGAATACGATGTGATACCAACAGACTTGATAAGTTAGAAAAAATACTAAAGAGTTGAACTGTTATCACAAGTCAAACCGTACGGGTGGTGCTGAACAGACTTCCAGTCACGTGGGCTCCCGAACGCTCCACTCCAACCAATGTCCAACCCAAAGACTTTCATTTCATATATATATTCAATATGATTATATATACTAGGAAAACGCGGGATGCGCGTTGTGAGATGAGCTTAGAAGTATGGCAATCTAGAATGAGAAATAACTTGTCAGCTCAATTTACATCTACAAACCTTGACTTACTTCAAACGTTCAAGAACCTCACCTGCAACTTGTTGATATTCATAGTAACCTCCAACCCAAAGACCTTTATATATATTACTTCATATATATATATTCAATATGATTATATATACTAGGAAAACGCGGGATGCGCGTTGTGAGATGAGCTTAGAAGTATGGCAATCTAGAATGAGAAATAACTTGTCAGCTCAATTTACATCTACAAACCTTGACTTACTTCAAACGTTCAAGAACCTCACCTGCAACTTGTTGATATTCATAGTAACCTCCAACCCAAAGACCTTTATATATATTACTAACCTGTCGCATAAACACTTTGCAAAACCAATTGATCCAAATATTCAATAAAATGTACACGTTTATTGCGTTTTCTTCATTATTTCTCATTCGATTGTTGTACAAATCTCAGAAAAGGTGTATAATAGTATTTTTCATATTCTGTGAGAATTTGAGAGCTTTTGAAAAATTCTTGTTTTTCAAGTATTTTTCCTCCGGGTTATTCTTATGAGGATTTTCCAAACTTTCCGATTATTCTCCGGAAAAACCTTCCAACCGATTCCTCTAAATAACAATATGACACCAACGTTCAGAAAAAGTTTCAAGTTGATTGATTCATTTCTCTGACCTGTATGCCGCGTACATAATTACAAAAAAACAAACATAAAAACGAAGCCCATTTTTTTTCAGGGTGTGAAATGGAAAGCTTCGCTACGCTCATCTAATAATATATATATATATATATATATATATATATATATATATATATATATATATATATATATATATATATATATATATATATATATATATTGATATATATATATTCACCACCATGACCTCCACTTCTACGCGTGATCATTTCTACACCTCGCCAGTCACACTGTCGTGCGAACGCAAGCACGTACCCCATCCATTCCTCCTTCGACACGATCGATCATCCCACCCTCCTATCCAAACTCAAACACCTCGGCATTTGTGGTGTGGCCCATGACTGGATCTCATCCTTTCTAACGGGTCGCACCCAAATGGTGAATGTCCGCTCTCCTATCTCCAACACCCCTCACCACTCCAGCCCACTCACCATCCTAAATGGTGTTCCCCAAGGCTCGGTTCTTGGTCCCCTCCTCTTCCTGCTATATATTGTCAAAGTGAATGTGCAACTTTTTAAATGTAATAACCAGGTTCACCGTCATGCTACTAGGCGTCGTAATGATCTACACATAAATAGTCACAGACTCACTTTATACACTAGGGGACCACATTACCTTCTATCAATCTCATATAATAATTTATCAGTTGGTATTAACTATTAAGAGTATTGTGAATGTTGATGTATTCAAGTGTAAGGTCAGGGCATTCTTGTTGGAGAGAGCTTTTTATTCAATTGACGAATACCTTAATATATATTTTTTTTTTTAATAACATTGAAACTTGATACAAAATCATTGTTTCCCAATTAAGGTCATGATGAAAAGTAGGATCGTTTAATTAGACGGGGTACCACAAGGGCGATCTTACCACCCCATTTTAATTATTTAAAACTAATGAACTTCAACACCATCTCCCACTTCCAACCGCATCATCATCCTGCAGAAACGAGCAGTCACAATCATCCCTTAAATCCTTCCTCCTCCTGAATGCCTTTTACTCCCCCTCTATACTTAACTATCATAACCTATTCTACTTATGTATGTATTATGTATTCTGTAATCTGTACAATTACTAACCTCATTTCACATTTCTATTATTTTCAATTACAATTATTGTTACCATTATTTGATCTCAGTATTATCTATGACTATCAATAACGTAACGTTATTGATAGTCATAAGTATTATTATTATAGTTTAGGTGGAAGATCACCTTTTCAAGTGTGAAGCCCGCCTAATAATTGTATATTTATTATTATATTATTTATAAGAACCTCACCTGTCATATACTACTATATTATACATTATTGGAACAATAAAGACTGATTACAGAATACAAAGTTACTACTACCACGTAGTAGTAGTAGTTCATTTTTTAAAATTACCGCCAATAGCAAGGAGAATTTCTCCTCCACCTCCTCTCCCCCATCAAAACCCAAATCCAATATGTCAACAAGAAGAAGAGGTTAGGTATTCTGTCAGTGAGAAAATTTTACTGTAGATTTGTGTAATTCTTAGCAGATAGTCTTCAGCTATGGCAAACGATAGAGAAGTGCTTAGAGAAATATGGGAGGGTAGACTTCCAGTTTGTTTTCAATTGGATTCCAATGAAATCTATGCTCTACAAACACCAGATCCATTTTACCTTATGGTTCCAAGACTAAGTTATTTTCCAATAGTCACAGACAAGGTAAATACACATCATTTTCCTTTATGATAATAATAATAATTATCAGTCTTTATTCCACTGAGCAAGTACAGAATACAGTGCAATACAGTATAACTTGAAAGCGTGATGAAAATGGCGAGGTTCAGGCTCATGTGCCCATTCTTCCACCTACCGTAACCATCAATCTAAGCTTTCAAGGAGCCGGCTTTTGAATTTTATCAATCTTGTTTGTAGATCCGAAAGCATTTTTGTCGACATATCCATCCCGATAAACTAGATGCGGAAATGTGGCTGGACTTCAATGGGCAACCTCTCAAGTGGTAAGGATCTCAAGGTTGATTCACAAGTTTTAATTAAAGTTTTAGGCTTGGCCTGAGTTTTAGTTTCAATGCGCCTAGAACCTGGTAGCCGATTAAAAATAATGGCTCGGAAAGAAAAAAGTAAAACGCCAATGAATTTGCAAAAATTTCGAGGCATAGGCCTAGCAATAGAATAAGCCCCTAGAATAGCATTTCGAAATTCAATCTACCAGAAGCAATCTGTGAAGGAGTAGGCCTAGATCTGAAGTATAAAGTAACCATAATTACCATGTACGTAATATTGTCAATTTGTAATCGCTCAAACTGAATAAATCTAAAGTGGCTATAGACACGAATTTTCGCAACTTGGGAAAATATTACTTTTGTGAATCCTTGGTGAAAAAAACTAGGCTTATAGGCCTACAGAGAATTTTTTGGGAAGTTACAAAATCAATGGTTCAGCAGGTTAGGCTGGTTAGGTTATGTCGATTGGGTTCACGATGTAGTGATACCAACCTATTTCATCATAATATAAAGAAGGTGACCCAACTCCCATACTGATAACATGGAAGGCATTTGTGGTTTCTTGCGGTCATTTCAGAGCAAATCGTCCCGATTGCCTGTCGCGATTTAGCGGATCCCCTTGTGAACTAAATGTAAATGTGAGTGGCTACGGTACCAGTGGCATTGTATATCATTGTAGTTCCATATAAAAGCGAAATCAAATTCGAAGACTGAGACTTGAACTGTTATCGAAACTTCGTGAATTGATCGTTTCTCAATTTTCAAACGGTTTGAAGCAAATATATTAAAATAATTAATATTATTGAAAACAAATAAATAAAAGGCTATTGTTGATTACTATTTCCCTAACTGTTTACAGGCATTATCCTATTGGTGTGTTGTTTGACATGTACTCGGCCGATATCCAACTTCCATGGAATATAACTGTACATTTTGACAAGTTTCCTGAAGGTGAACTATTACATTGCCCATGTCGAGAAGCAGTTGAATCACACTTCATGTCGTGTGTAAAGGAAGCAGATGTTCTTAAACATCGAAGTCAAGTGGTATCAAATATGCAAAAGAAGGATCATAACCAACTATGGCTGGGGCTTCAAAATGGTAAAGATCCTATCGGTATTTAATTTTAAAGCTCATAAGATTCTACTATCCATTCCGTTCAATACTATGTGCAAACATGCTACAATAAGATGTTTGACTGAGATCTGTAATACCACTACTGTACTTTACGTATCAGTCGGTATACATTGCAATAACTGTAGGGTCAGTGATGCTATTAATAATGTATATATGCCTAGAGGCATAGATCTACTATTGTAGTATTAATCAACATCGATCAAATGGGAGTGGGGCAAGAAAAAATGAATAACACAAACAGTATAACGATGGATCCAGGAATGATGCATAGAGGTTTTACTGTAGTGTTTAAAGTTGGTGTGCTTATGCATGTAGGATTATTTTACTCACTCTACTCATTTTACTCTCTTAGAATATAGTAAACATTCATTTTGTACCAGTCAACATATTACAAGTAAATACGTTCACTGTAATGCACCACAATGATATAAATCATCCATGCTAAATAGCATAGCACTTTCAAATGCGCGTACAAACATATCCTGCCCTACTCAAAAGTTGCCGCTAGATGGCTCTTTCATTTTTAAAAGGGTCCATTAGGAGTCTTCTTTCAACAGGCAACATTTTCTATGTTCACAATAGAAATGCTACTGCATTCTTAACTTACTGTTCATCAGCTGATCATTTCGAGTTTCTATTTTAAATTGTGAGTCAGCCATCCATGATCTATCTCTCCTGTGGCTCTCTTCTCTACTCTATATCTCGTTTAGATCTGTTTGATGAATATTACTATTCTATTCTGTTTCAGACAAATTTGACCAGTTTTGGGCTGTGAATAGAAAATTAATGGAGGGAACTGGGGACGAGACTTTCAAATACATTCCATTCCGTTGTTACCGTGGCGATGAAGTATTTATCCAAAGGCTCGTAAAACCTGCTACTGAAGAAGGGCAACGAAAGACCTTACTTCATCTTGTCCAAGAGGTTTTTCCAGATAAATCAGAAAATGGTAAAAACAAAGTAGAATTTTGCAAAGAATTTTTCAAGTAATTGATTGATTGTTGAATGATTTCAGAAGAATGCAGCTCTCTTGTCTCACAAAGACAATCAGTCGGTGCAGGCTAGAACCGCTAGATAGCCCTAGAATTTCAACACTATATTAAACATAACTTGAACAGCACTTATGGAGACGAATTTTTCGAAGTGGTGACACCAGTGCGTATGCACGAGTGGCAGCAAAATAATACAATTAGAAATTAACCAAAATTAATATAATTACCCATATATAACCATATATTACCCATTATATAACTAACCCAATCGACCTAACCGAACTAACCTTACCTTCCCACAAAAAAGAATGTGTATAGTTTTTCTCTACCTGGAAGCCACAAAATTCAAAATCCTCGTCTCTATAGCCACTTCGGATAACTTTAGGGGGGGGGGGGGGGAGTTATTGTTTTCTTCAACATGAAAGCCTAACTTGATTCGTTTCTCTTGACTGCATGGTCAATGATATTCAACTTGCTGAATACGTGTTGCAACTTTGCAATGCGAGATAAAATTATTTTAATAACATTGTTATTGTGGTTATTGTTTGTATTGTTGTATTATTAAACTGGAATTCCAGTAACCTAATTGACCAATTTTGTTTTCTTGCATGCTTGACGTCACGAAATATAATATCCAATCAAGTGGGCTTTTTATTTGGGGGGGGGGGGGGGGGGGATTGAAATCACCAATCAGGGCATCTCAAGTTATATAGCATATCTAGGTAGCCGTTCAATAAGTCATACCGATCACTTGTAGTAAATTCTTTAATTGTTTTTTTGTATTGTATTGTTATTATTCACTGCAATTGCACATGTTTGCGCGGTGGCGGCTGTTTTTGATCGTCGAGCCTTTTTTTAAACTCGTCCAGGCGCTTTGCTCTTCTTGCCTCCGTAGACAGATCGTTCCACTCCCTTAATGTTCTTTGGGTGAAACCACTCCTTCCAATTCTGTGTTGGCCCTCTCCACAGCAAGCTGTTCCCCTCCTCTCCCACTATAGTACGTATATGTAGAATTTCAAGTTTTATGCTTTATATTTGATTATGAATTTTATGTGTGAATGTCAGTGTATTTTGCACTCATTACACAGTAGTTAGACGAGCTTTAGCGAGGATTCAATTTGACATACTGAAAAAAATTGGTGTTCGTTTTTAATTTTTTTTTTTTTTTTTAATTTATTCACTTTTTTTTTCTGTTGGTTCAAACAGGTCAAACGGCTACAGCTATCAACTTCAAACTTTTTTTCGTTATGGTTCCTCATGTAACTTGGATCTGTATAGTTTTGTGGCATTATCGGATGATAAGTGTTTTTTTTATGAATTTTAGAAATTTCAAAAATACCCATAAGAATAACACGTTGGAAAAAAAAATATTATTTTCAAAAAAAATGAAATTTTGTGTGAAGTCGAGTCACATTCTGATACACATTTCTGGAAATTCTCAGCTTGATCGGGTGAGCCATTTTGAAGAAAAACTATAAAATGTGCTAAATTGGTAACACTCGTTCGAAGCAGTTTTGACCCATTTCTAACTTGAATGTCACCCAATTGGCAAATGTAGGCAAAAAAGTCGACATACTATTACTATCCGGTCGTCTAACAACGCATATATGGCGTTTTCCTAGTATAGAAAAAATATTGATTCATTTGGTACAACTTCATTTATTTGACCACCTGATTATCTGTTTCGAAATGGTTCATTGATGTATAAGTCGGTGCTCCATTTATTATATTTTTTTTTCTCAATTTCTTGATACTTTTTGAATTTTTGTTCCGTTGATAACGACCGATCTATGATCATTTATGTCGTTATGATCCCTCTGGTGAGAACTTTGTCACTCAGATTGCAGCAAGTTTTAACCCCAGCGGTGATGCGACTTTTTTTAACCTTTTCCCCACAGCTAGATTGTTTTATTTTTGTTCCAGTACGCATAACGACCCACGGTGTAGAACCTCCTCTGGAAACTCCGTTACAGTGGATGAGCGAACATCTCAGTTACCCTGACAACTTCTTACATCTTTGCGTGCTAACGTGATGAATGTAGGTTCTTCATAACGTTATACCTATTCACGTAAACAAGGTACGCAGGCATGTGCTAGGTGTGTATCCTAGGCAAGGGTGTGCAGTCAGATTGGAGTGGAGCAAAAAACTTTATAGTGAATTAAGATGAACTTTTCAAGAAATAATGGCTTGAACCCATCTATTAAAAGCATTGGATTGGATGAAAAATTTGGAAAAATTCTGTTTTCTGGTTACTTTTGAATGATGGATACCAAATTTCTATTTGATGTCAAACTACTAAACTAGAGAACATATCGTTTGAATACCAAGTCTTATTAGATGGAAAAGAGTCAACATCATAATTCATAACACATCCCCACAAAAGGTACATGGGTGAAATTTGTAGTTCTTATTAATATTACGTTGTGGAAATGCTGAGCAGTGATTAAGATTCACTCAATCTTTGATGGAAATATAACTTATTTCAACTTTATTGAATTTTAGTAATCAATTGACGTCAAATTTTCAATACTTTCATTCAAAATTCCTATATAGGTACACGGTTGAATCACTTGAACTTGACTAGGCCTAGTAACTCAATTATTCAATTTAATTTGGGGTAAATTTGAAATGTATATGCTAGAACAATTGGTTTTAGCATCTAATATACTATACAAGCCTACACTAACTGTCTAGACTGCTTCATCTCTTTTTCTGTCCCATGTACTATATTATTATATATATAAAAGGATAAGTCTTTAGATTTAATGTTGTAACTGTGACCTCCTTGGTGTCAATGAACTTTTATATATTGTGGACCTACTGGTAATCAAATTTAAAGTGCCTATAAATTGATGTTCCAATTAAAATCTATGAGAATTTATCCATACTCAACAGACTACCGTATACAAGCTTCAGTTGTGTTTGAGTCTGTTGTAGACTTGTAGGCATGTCATTATCTTTTTGCATTATCTAAATCTGTAGTAAGTGGTGGTAGCCCTAATGTTTTTTTTTTACTTTACAGATATTAATTGACAATCTATTCATACGAATAGTAATTGTACGTTCCAGCTTTTGAATGGCATTAAAGGTTTATAACTATACATGCACAACAATCTGAATGTTTACGAAGATCATTTGTCTCAGCCGTGTAATTTCAGTTTGATATTCTTACCTACAGTATGTGTGTTATTACTCATTTAGTCATTAATCCCTAGCTCATTATTCTTGTGTACCGGTATTCATTGCTTGAATTATTATTACTGGCATTATTAGTAATAATAATAATAATTATAATGATAATAATTTAATGATAATAATAATACCAATTTTACCATAGTTACAAAACGTACAATAAGAATTCTAATTGTTATCTATAAATCCAATTACTCAAGTGTAAAAATACCCATCATTATAATAATCATTGACTATAAATCTCTTATATTATTGTATAACTGTAAGTGGTCAGTATTGTGAATATATTATAATTTTAATATTAAATGTGACCATTTGTAATCAAGCTGTGCACCTGTATCCACAAAAGTAGGTCATCTACCATCATAACAAACACAAATATTAGTTTTTGTATATGGTATCTGTGATATTTTTCAGGTCGAGATCTTTCAGAAACATCTTTCATAGCAATGAATATATAAAGCTGTAGCGAGTTTAGCGCATGTATAATTGATTAATTCCCCAAAAGTTTATTATTACGTATTTAGTTGACAGACGACCTCTTTCGTGGATACAAATATATTTTGTTGGCATATTGTGGAACATGAAGATTCTGAAATGAAAAGATTAGGTAAATAAATTGTCTGCTTGCAAATATAGTGCTCAACACTGCGCTAAATGACCTCGCTGTCGATGCGCCTTAAAACCCTAATATTCATTCAGTCTGTTTTTCCTAGTCATACAAGGTTTGAATGTGTTATGGATGAAACAAGTTATGAATTATAACACTTCATGTGTTACAAAAAAAAGTAACAGGATGAGTTGATCTGCGAAGCATGTATTTCAGGGTTGCCGTTTGCTATAAAATCTGCAAACGATATCAAATCTTCATTATCGAATATTGATCTAAGTATATCATCATTTTCCATTTTCTTACGATGTTGAATTGGAAAAAAATGCGAGGTTGGAAAAGTCATGAGTCAAGTGTAATATAGGTATTGTTAAAAGTAAATGCTACATAAGAAGCTGTATATGGGGGACTTGTAACTTCAACAAAACCAATGATTATTTTCTGCAAACACGCTACCGGTACAGTATAATGTTATTGTTGCACTGACGAGAAACTGCACGAGTAACCCTACTATTTCATTAAATCCAGAATCGTCTTGTTACTAACCTAAGTTTATTCTTTCAATCTTTTTCAGTTGGTCACCATTTTTCCAATCGAAGTTGATCGTTCTTTATTGAATTTATTGAATATTCGTACTTGATATCGAAGTGATCAAAATCAAATGGCAACCCCAATAGAAATACATATTAGGGGTCGATCAAAATTGATTGATAATCGATGTTTGTAACTACAAGTTCATAAAAAAATCTCATTAATTTAAATCTGTTCAAACTTCATGCACTAGATGTTAGCTGTACATACTACATAGGCCTACTACATACTGTACTAACAAAAATGCCATTCAGTTGAGAATTTATTGTATGAGCAAAGTGGAAACTCAATTTTACTGCACTAAAAAAAAAGTGTTTCTTTTTGCGTGAATAACGTCTTTAAAATCGCAGTTAGTACCGTGGCACTCGGTAGAATTTGTGACGCGAGACTCGATACGCTAGGTAATCGATTGAGAGTCGTTACGTAACAAGATGTGGTCAAGTCATGTGCTGTTATACCATGGAGATGGTTTTATTCTATTGTTATCTCTATGATTAAACGCGTGTTGAGATGTGTTACGAGTGGGTGTGGGGGGAGGTGAGTTCAATCGTAAATAAGATGTAAAATCATAACAATATAATAATTGTACAAATCTTCCATCATTATTATTGATATCAATGTAAAATACATATCGCTTATACAATACGCTGTAGTACAACTGTCCTTTGTTAGTATTAAATGAGCATTACACGTTCGCTAACATTCCCTCATCGAACTTACTCGGTCGTCAAATGCATTGAGGGGAGGGAGGGCAGGAGCAGTCTATCAACGATTTATAAAATCACAGGTCAGAAGACAATGGATAAGTGTGGAAAGGAGTGAGAGTGAAGTAGTGGTGAATGGCATTGAGGAAGATAGTGTAAGCAAGAGGAATTAGAGTATGGAGCAATAATATTCGTTGAAGATGATGATTATGGTTTGCTGAACGACCCCACAAACAGTTGGGTTATATGGGGGGCAGGGGTCTGAATGAGCAGGTGATAATGTAACTATAACATGATGATAAGTGAAAGGATGTTTACAAAAACTCATGCCTTATGCGGGACTCGAACCCACACCCAACGGCGACTTCAGTTTTTCAACGGTTCCTCAGCTGATCGAGCTACCGAGGGTGGCTATATTCATTGAAACTATTGGATTTTAAATACTTTTTTATCATCATCCAAATTTGCTGTAGAAGTGAGCAACAGCTTCAGGGCAAGACAGATATGGCAATTAATTTTGTAGTTTCTTTTCTTTTTTAATGTTGCTTGTTAATCTTCAATCTTTTTTTGTTGTTTTTCAAGTGAATACTGGGATGCTCCTTATGAAGCATCCCAGTATTCACTTCACCAGAGTGAGAAACAATCTCCATTGAGATAATTGAGTATTGAACCATACATGAATCAAATCCCAGTTCTCCTGATTGTCTGTTCGATGTACGAGAGACTGATCCACCTCGTTAACGACCCCAACAGCTAGGTTATATGGGCATAGGAATGAGCGGGTGATGACCAAATGTACGTCATTGTTGGGGGCAAGATGTCAGCTAATTGGTTGTGAAACGTCAACTCGACCACGTGACTGACTTCTTTACACCTAGCGTTCAGCCTTGTAGCACACAGGGATAGCCTGATGCAAGGGCTCTATTCTAGACCGTGGAGTAGGGCGAGACAAAAGGAATGATAAAAGCAGGAAAACAATGGATCAAGATTTCACTGCAGTTCTATTTTTACTTTTAAGGAAAGAGCTTGCCTAGAAAAATAACAAGCTCAGTTATATTATTAATCATATAGTAGCATTTTATTAAAAAATATACCAAATTGACCTAGACAATGGCCACAGATGATATCAATCAATCCAAAAGAAGTGTCAGTTTACAATGTAACGTCACGAATCATTTTGTCAGCCACTTTCAATGTGATGTAGTTATTCAACTGCGAGACGCGAAGACGA
Source organism: Brachyptera risi (assembly GCA_964007535.1). Lineage (NCBI taxonomy): Eukaryota > Metazoa > Arthropoda > Insecta > Plecoptera > Taeniopterygidae > Brachyptera > Brachyptera risi. Next base: position 28,089,843 of record OZ023329.1, on the reverse strand, counting down.
GCCCACAGGATGTGATCAGTTAGAGCGTGGATTTGTGCTGCAGCTAGAGCGGCCGATTCGGGATACAGAACTGTGGTGCATCCCAAACCTAGACAAATGATAGACTATAATAAGCAGAGGTAAAAAGAGTTCCATTTTTATATAATTTTATTCTCATCTTCATACAATTCATAGTAAATAGATGTGGGAAATATTATAATATTGAAGAAGCAATGATCAAATAATTTGTGAAAGAGAGATAAGGTGTGGTGGGCTGAATGTTATCAAATTTTTAACTACAGTAATTACATCCAAGAAAGCATGTGAAATTCAACATATTGTAGTGTGGTGACCGAAAAAAATGAGGAATCCCGAACTGGGTTGGAAAATATTGAGAATAATATATATTTAATGTGGAAGAATGGATTAAACTGAAGATGCTAAACCAAGTAGGCCTACCGTAAATGGAATTTATCTCTTAAATTACAACTTCTGTTGAGATGCATTTTAAAATAAAAGTCAAGATCGATCAGGAGCAGATGTTTAGGAGTATGTAAATATAGCATCAAGTCTATTTCTAAACAGATCAGCTTACCTAGGGCCTAACTAACATAGGAAAAACACGAACTACTACAAAAAAGTTGAATCATCGCTTGTCATTTGTCAATTATTGCATTGCATTGTATTGTATTTATTAACATCCTGTTGACTGGTACAAAATACAAGTATGGGTATTCACGTATCGGTATAATTACCTGACGGCACGTTGAGCGATGACCAAACGTCCTGCGTTACATTGTCTGCTTTGACAGGCGGACAATTGATTACAGGAAAACAACCGTTGGCGGACAGAACGGGTCCAAGACCGTTACTACGTCCAGCTACTGCTATAAAAACGCATCGATCGCCGCTACCTTCAGAAAGAACAGAAACAGAATCAAGTTTTGCCTGAAACATCTACCCACTAGCAAGTTGTGTCATAATTTTATAGTTACCTATAAAATATATATATATATAAGTTTATAGTACCATACATACTGTGCAAGAGAAAATATTCCAGGAGAGAAGCTCAATATTTTGAAACCAAAATGAAAATAAAGGGGACTAAAATGACCTACACACTGTAATAAAAAAAGCAACATAATGAAGAAAATACAGCTTCACACCACATTCATCAACCATATCACGTTAGAATCTTATTTTGAAACTAGCCAGGCCTCTCATGTTTCGAACATGAGCACGTCATTTCACCACTGCAAGCTTGTACGCCTTATCGTTTTCGTACCTGGCCATCCCCCTGCCATCCTCCTTTTCACACCTCGCCAGCCGGTCTGCCATGATGATTCCCCTTCCCCTTCCTTCCTCTCCTCTCACCTCTTCCTCTCCCCTTCCACTCTCTGCTCAGCCCACCCCACCAACCCTCCCTCCCCATCCCTCACCCCCCTGTTACGAAAGAATGTTGAAGAACCAGCGTGAGGAAAGACGGACAGAACTGGAAGACTCTATACACTAATACTTTTCTTTTAAGAAATGAAATACAAATAGACTAATAATCTCAAATTACTAACTAGATTACCTTCATATTGGGCAGCAATGTTGAGCGTTTCTTCAGTTCCCTTGTGAGCTGAGGTAACGCGAAGCTGACACGGCAAACCCAGATCTTTACAGTACTTGGCAATCTTCTTACAATGATCCTCATCAGATGGCGAGCCCATCAACACTATAACCTGTCATTAAACAAGACATTTAGTAACATAACAAATTGATTAGATTATGGCACCACATAATTTTTTTCAAATATATACATTGTGATTCTACACTTTCAGAATGGCATGAGGCCAAGTTGATCTAATCAATCTAGGTAATTAAAAATATTGATGATAAATGCTAATGAATTTAATATTTTCTTACTGACTAAACTACAGCTCAGTAACTTTTAGTGACAACTGAGACTACCGTAGTGACGAAGGTTTGGTACAGTTGGGTTCAATGGATGGCATCGTAACAAGTCTGCATCCAGTCAAGAGGAATTTCATTGAAATAATTCACCAAAATGAAATGTTGCAAGCAAGAAACTTCATCTTGTAACAGCGACCCATAAATTTGAAAAAATAATTAAAAACAATGAGCCTAGTGGAAAAGATGCAACTAGAACAAAAAGACGCTCAAGCTATGTTCCCGTGAATATTTTTTCATGTGCAGTGACTTTGGACAGAAAAATAATTTGTCTATTCATAACAAACATGGTCAATCAACTGGAGAGAGGAAAAAAAAAACGGAGGCAGGAGAAATGAAGTTCGTAAGGAGCGTAGCAGGAGTGTCAAAGTTGGAGAAGAAGAGAAGCAGTAATATAAGGAAGGAAGTGGGAGTGGAAGGGTTATCATTTAAATTGGAAAGGGAGAGACTTAGGTGGTACGGGCATATGCGGAGAATGGAAAAGGAGAGAATACCGAGAGCAATGTTTGAGATAGCAGAAAACAATGGAGCTAAGAGAAGAGTTGGAAGACCAAGAGAAAGGTGACAGGAGGGAGTTAAGTTAGGGGTAGTCAACCGAGGAGAAAAATTGGAAGAAGTGGAAGACGAGAGATGGTGGGAGAATAGAGAACGATGGTGGGAACTCGTAGGAAGAGGAAAAGAAACAGAGGATAGGCCTAGCAGTAGTGAAGAAGAGGAGGAAAAAGTCGGAACTGGCAGGAACCGATTGATATGAGAAGTCTGCCCTAGAAAAACTGGTGGAAACACCCCCTGGCCCAATTCAATTGGTTATCTGGGTTTGAGATATAAATATATATATATATATATATATATATATATATATATATATATATATATATATATATATATATATATATATATATATATATATATATATATATATATATATATATATATATATATATATATATATATATATATATATATATATATATATATATATATATATATATATATATATATATATATATATATATATATATATATATATATATATATATATATATATATATATATATATATATATATATATATATATATATATATATATATATATATATATATATATATATATATATATATATATATATATATATATATATATATATATATATATATATATATATATATATATATATATATATATATATATATATATATATATATATATATATATATATATATATATATATATATATATATATATATATATATATATATATATATATATATATATATATATATATATATATATATATATATATATATATATATATATATATATATATATATATATATATATATATATATATATATATATATATATATATATATATATATATATATATATATATATATATATATATATATATATATATATATATATATATATATATATATATATATATATATATATATATATATATATATATATATATATATATATATATATATATATATATATATATATATATATATATATATATAAAACAAAGACTTACTTCCCAACAGACCAGAATAATAGTATAGAACCATTTGAAAAAGGCAGAGAGGCTAAAGTAAAGATGTTTGATTATCATTCATCTGGAAAACGACGAATAGCCAAAGACTAAAAAAATGTACAAACCCGAGATGTTGTGATTGGATGCAGATGGTCTAATTGTTCAGCAATCCATTTGAAGTTGTTTTTGATAGTGTCAAGGTCTGCTTTGGTGACGGTCGCAAGGTTGCGATACACTTGCTTGTCTTTCATCAGTCTCTTGTCTCCCGAAGGCCACAAACGCCACGAATCGCTGTCAATAACATCAGCCACGAGAATCTCTCCTACGAATCAAAGACACAAGCTAGAGAATATAAGCCGGACATCATTATTAACTCGACATTTTTGTTTATACACCCACTTTCTGCTGTATAGATCTTGTATCGATTTCTCATTAAATTTACATCATCCTAAAACATTGTTTACACTTCAAGAATGGATGATGCCCTTGAACTAGAGCTAAAAAGCTAGAGATAAAATGACACAAAGTGGCTAACGACACGAATTTTCGTGTCACAAAAATCTTGATTTTTATGGTACCCAGGTGAAGAACTATATACACAAATATTTGAGGGAAATGGTTAGTTTGGTTAGATCAATCAAGTCAGTTAGATTGGATGGATTTAGCTTAATTTTGTTTGTTCAGGTAATTGTCGGACACTCGCGGATGCGCACTAGTGTCATTACTGCAAGAAATTCGTGATTAACTGATTACAGATGTTGCCAAAATTATATACCATATCAAATGGCCCTACTATTTCATTTATATTTTTTTTGGGAGGGAAAAAATTGTCTACTGTTCACTCACACGAGTGACCTCTGGGGGCGCATTCCTGTACGATTTAATCCGGTTTTAGTGATACTGGTACTAACTTGGTATTCCTAAAAAGATAGACCCAGAAATAATACCAGAAAAGCAGGATTAACTTAAACCTGCCAAAGAGCGGGTTTAGCGTGTTGTAAGATCCTCTTCAAGATTTCAAATATTAATTTAAATATCTAATATAGTGAATATCGTTACGAGAATGCGATTTCTCGAATAAGAACTGAAGGCAACGGAATGTGAATGTATTGAAATAATTTTACTATTAGTTTTATAATTAATAATTCATTTGCCAGAATTCTTTTGAAGCTTGTGCATTTATGTTGTTCTGAGAGCAAAAATTCAAAATGGCAGATCGGTTGCATCGTTAGCGCGGCTGCTTTCAGCGCATGACGGGCAGGGTTCGATCCCACAAAGGTCAACTTTTTGTTTTTTATTCAATTTCATTGAAAATTTTAGGCTGAGATTTCATTTAGTTCAAGTTTCGTTGAAATTGGATGATATTTAGGTACATTTTGGCTGATTTGTAACAACATTTGTCAAAAAACTGTTTTACCGACGTACTAACCTACGCTTCCCTTAAACCTACTATAAAACTCGTACAGGAATACGAAGTTAAACCTCTCTAAAACTGGTATTAACGCGGTATTAACTTAGACTAGGATTATCTAGATAAAAATAATTGTACAGGAATGGAGACACATTCCTGTACAAGATAAACGCAGTCTCAACTCGAATCTGTCCTAAACGTGTATTAAAACAGAAAGTAACCCGCTCAAACTGGATTAAATCAAACTGGAATACGCCTACTAGGATCCAGCATACCGATTAATATAATATAAGCAAGAACATACATGCATTACGTACTCAGTGATACAGGTCTTGTAAAGGCTGAAATAAGCAATTTTATACGTAAGTGCTCAAACGCACAAAATACGCGGAATAAAAACCATATATTTGGAATTGGGGATCTCAAAATGGATTTATAGCCATATTTGCATGTCCTCTGATCTAATTCTGGTATATAAAACATGCAATTTTATAACTTCATCAACTCTAATAATACCAAAAGACAATAAAATAATTAGCCTGCATAAACTATATAAATTGATGTAACGGAAACAGTTACAATAATGGAAAAAATAATATAATTATAAAATTGTCTTGCAACAAACGACATGAAAAATACAGTTTTCAATTCATTATCATGTTTTAGAACTCTTGACAAAATTTGCGTAGAACCAATATAATACCGTAACAAAAATGTATGTGTAACCTTTAGAATCGATGCCAAACTCGATTTTCATATCGATTAGCGCACAATCACGCGATGCCCAAGCTTTTTCAAGAACCTCGAAGACCACAATAGTCATTCGTCGCATAATATCAACCTCATCTTGTCCAATAATAACACCATTCAGACTGAAACGAGCCGACACAATTTGTTCTTCGGACCACTGGGGATCGTGGTTAGCATCATCCTGAAAAACAAATTTACGGTACATAGAATAATATTTTCCCACGTCTAATAGTCTGTAATAATTTTAGTGGTTCAAATCTACAAAAATAAAGAACAAATTATGATCCTGCTGTTAACATACTGGCAAATATAGTAAAAAATTAAGGATAGCACATGTAGGATAGCCTATATGCAACTTTTCTATGTTTTTCGAATATTCAAACTGGAGATCTTCATCGATGCTCAATATACATCACGATTAATGAGTAAGGTCTTGTCAAACTAACAAGAACAAAAAATAAGAAATTTCACCAAAATTCTATGCGCATAGCTGGGTGGGATCCTGTCCTCTAAAACTCTCCATCCTCCCCAATATGTTTCAACTATTTCGGCTTCATATTTCACGCATTCTACAGAGAAATTAATTCAATCAACCAAACTGTAATTGAGAGCTCAGATATTCTTTCACTATATTTACACTTTTGTAACTGCTTTTCCTCTTTGAACTGTCTCTGTAAATGTAAATAGTGATTATCAGGTCATTTAACTGGACTTGTACACAATATAAAAGATTAGAAATAAGTATGTATGACTAGTGTGTATTCAACTCAATGATCAGTTCATAGGGGTGGAAAGGTCAAGGTCAGATAAGTCAAATTGCTAATAATTTGTCCTCACACACAGTTTGTAGAATGTTGTTGCTATGTTGGAAATAAGCAGCTCTAGACTACTTTTTCAATTTAAATCATCTAATAGTACACATTTCAGCTGCACAGTGCTTTTAATATGAACAATACGGCCTATGTGTAAAATGCAAAGAGGCCGCTGGTAAAATATGTTTCAATTTATTGCTGAAAGTTTTGATTCCACATCGTCAAAACAACTTAATAAGCCTACGTAATAATGATAACAAATAGGCTTACTTGATGTAAATTTTCATCAATAATTTAAACTTCAATTTTTAATTTTTGTATTTTGACCAATGTATTTGTGTTCTATGAAAATCCTGAACTAATTAGACGAGCTTTAGCGAGGATTCAATTTGACATACTGAAAAAAATTGGTGTTCGTTTTTATGTTTTTTTTTTTAATGTTTTTTTGTCGGTTCTCCACAGGTCAAACGGCTACAGCTATCAACTTCAAACTTTTTTTCGTCATGGTTCCTCATCTAACTTAGATCTGTATAGTTTTGTGGCATTATCGGGTGGTAACTTTTTTTTTTATGAATTTTAGAAATTTCAAAAATCCCCATTAGAATAACCCGGAGGAAAATACTTGAAAAATCAAAATTTTTCAAGACCTCTAAAATTTTCGCCGAATATAAAGGAAACTATTAAGCACATTTTGAGAGATTTTTCGCATCAATCGGATGAGAAATAACGAAGAAAACGCATTTATAAAGCATTTTCCCATCAATTTAGGCTATTACGGGAACCAATTAAATCTATAGCAACAAGTGTCACTAATTAATTCAAAACGATTGAAATGAATGAAGAAGAAGGCCGTGACATAACTGATTCTCGTAAGGTTTTTGAACGTTTGGAGTGATCCAAGGTCTGTAGATGTAGATTGGGTTGACAAATTATTTTTCATTCTAGATTTCTATACCCCTAAGCTCGTCTAACAACGCGCATCCCGCGTTTTCCTAGTAATAAACAACAATAAACAAAAGTTTCATAGGCTTCACTGAAATTATGTTTGTAAAAAATGAAATAACAAACCTTGTAAAAAGTTTCTTGCTTTGGCGGATTGAACCGAAATCCTTCAGGAACTCCTTCATGACGTTTCAAGAATGATCCTGTCGCTAACCGCCTAGTAACCCACTCTATGGGCACCATCTCGCATTTCCTTGAAATGAAACCTGTCTCTCCAGTCTTCTTGACGAATGCGGTTTTTATTCCAACTGTGTTGAGAATCTCGAACACTTTGCAGTTTGTTTGATTTGAAATGGCTGCTTTACCTTCCAGTGCGTGAGATTTGACACCATCGCCAGCGGTTATTCTGTCTTTGCTTTGAAGTAAGACGTGGCCGGGAAAGTTGGGAAGATCCCATACCTGCTTCGTCTTTCCTTCAATCACGAGATCTCCGACTTTCTGCCCTTCAACTAGAAAGATTCAATTGAATGCACTCATGTTAGGGCCTACCTATGATTTGGTTTATATATCTTCTAAAGAATGGGAAAAGAATATACTATAAATTTACATATATAAATTCTCTGCACAACAATGAAGAAAAAAAAGAAAAATATGAGATAAATAATTATGGTAGATCTAATAATCCACATTAAATTATAATATAAATATGTAATTATTTACCATAAATCCATTCATCACAATGAACATGTTCTGAAAGTCTATGGGCAAGAACTTTGGTTGAACAGATGTTCCAAATATTATTTGGGGGAGATGTCATGGTAATACATAGGAATAATTTGGGTAAAAAAATATATAAGTCTTCCCGCCAAATGTAAATTCACCCTAAGGTCCTTCAAAGTCAAAACACCGCGCCCCCTTCCAACCCTACGTCTTGCAAGGCCTAGTTTATTGTGTATGAAAGTAGCAACCACCAAAAAGCTACCCAATATCTCAAGGCCAACAACTTCTATTCAGCTAAAATTCCTCGAATAACTGAACCTGAAAGATATAATACATTTAATGAATGTTGATTTTAGTGTTCGTCACAAAAAACATCCGCATCTTTATTGGCTAAACTGTAAACAATCAAGAAAAAACACTATAACCTATGAAAACACCACTAAGGCTAAATCACCTAGACGCTTTTACGAATTACGCTTACCTAATCCGGACATGATAATATTCAACACCGAAGATATATATAACAACCTTAAAAACTGTTTAACTACGTCTGACGAAAAATACACTCGACCAGTGCCTTTATACTAGCTCACTGCTGAAATTACAATGTGAAATACTATTAACGTGCACCCACGACTGCGTCCCAACAAGTGGTTGTCAAGTGTCCCCGAACTAATTGAAAACAACTCGCAGCAACAAAAGTTGATGTATGCTCCGCCCATTCGTTACTATTGTGCTATCATGTTCGTAAGGGGTGTGGTCAACACTAGCTCACATTATTTCAAGTTTGCCTGAAAAAATTGCATCTCTTTCCCCTATGTTCACTGTGTCACGTGGTGTTTCAGGAAGTGTTTTGCGTCGTCTGTGTTATTAAAATCTGGTATAAGTTGTGTAGACGGTGTGGGAACCACATGGTATTACGTTCTCGTTATTGTCGGCGTGTAGTAAAGTAATATCACTGTAAGTACAATTTGAAATTGTTATTTTAGGTGATAGTAATAAGATCAGCGTTGTTCATTATGGGTTTGTGCAGGTAAGTTATAGAACGCGATGTAGCATTTACCGGTATCTCTCACGAGCGGGAAGAGCCGGTGTTGGTGAAAATTGGCCTTCTTACTGCAACTTGCAGTGCATCTGATCCTATATCGCGAGCATCGTCTGTCTCGTCGGCTAAGTTCTGATTTTTCTTCAAGTACAAAGACGCTCACACATGGTTTTGCTATTCCTGAAAGTCAAATAGTGTAAAATATATAAAAAATATTACACACTACCTCAAGTTATACTTTTTAAAGAGTGTATTTTCTTTAAAAAGTCAAGTCATATATGATATATGTATGTAATTTTAGCCCTGTCGGTGCATATAATTGAATGGACTGTAAATTATATACAAATGAATAAATATATATACATATATATATATATATATATATATATATATATATATATATATATATATATATATATATATATATATATTAAAATTAATTAATTATATAATGTGAGCCAGCACCTACATATAATATATATATATATATATATATATATATATATATATATATATATATATATATATAGGCCTATATATATATATATATATATATATATATAAATATATGTATATATATGTATATTTATATAGATATATATGCCTATATATATATATATATATATATATATATATATATATATATATATATATATATATATATATATATATGTATATATATATATATTCTTTGTCTTTGAGAAGAACTTGGTTTAACCATAGTGTAAAGAAAACTTCTTTACTAGATATGGTATAGCATTCGATAAATTTGATATACATTCAGTACAATTCAATCAGTATAAAGAAATATGAAACTTTCAATAATTGAATCTTAATTAATTGTACCTTGATGTAAGAAATATTTCCAATGTCAATAATTTTCAGTTTTTCACCATCCTCAACGTGGAAAAAATATACGTAAATTCTCTATAGGAAACAAATCATCGATGAACGGTGTCTGTGCATTTTCAATTTTTTCATGTTGCGTGTTGGATGGATGTTCTTTCTAAATTATGATAACCTCACATTGATCTATTGAAATTTTGTAACCTGATGATGCAAATTGGACCGCGACCAGACGAAATTGTTTCGACGAAACTTTCCATCATTCATTTTCAGCATCAATAGTCGGCACGTGCCAATTTTTTCAACTGACATTTCTTAAAATTAAGGTCAAGTTCACAAACTCGACAACTTGACTCGTCTTGGTTACCCTATTATTATCCGATTTTATAGATTGTAATGGTGGAGTATAATAGTGGACCACCTCGCACTATGACTGCCTTATTCGCCAGTGAAATTTGATCAGAGGATGGACCTAATAGAAGAATTTTAGAAAGTATTTAATTAGTTTAGCCACGTGATCATTTTAAAATCGGAAGTTGGTGGTAATTGGTTTGTATAGTATGTATTTATTCACTTTTGAATTACCACTATTCTTACTACCTATACGATCAAGAGAGGAAACGTCACGCAGGCACGGAAGTTTGATAGCCCATGTCATAAACATTTATAGTTTTTGGTCTCTTATTACAAATAGATTTTGATTACGACCCAATAATTATATTCAAGGGAATATTAATGTTTCGGTTCTGTCCTCTTGCATATCTTCGTTAATTTTTGTGCATATTATAATATTCGACAAAACTGTTCATGTTAGCAGTTTCAGTCCTTTGATTCATAACTAGTGACCCATCAGTCCTGAGATTTGAAGACCGAGTACCCGTTTGTAAAGACGGTGAAGAAAAAATGTAAAAAATGTGAAAGTACCAAAATCGCGAACTTATTTTGTGTTTTTTTCTAATTTGTTTATTTCGAATTTCAGAAACAATTGCTAAGCGGTACAAAAAAAAAGTTGTCACAATTACGTATTTCATTAGATAAAATCGACCCTCTCCCTCTGCATTAGCGGTCGGGCGTCCATAGTAGTGATATATCACATGACTTGACACGACGCGACTATCACTGCAAGTGAGTGTTCTCTCTCTCACTCTCCCTCTCTCTCTCCCTCTCTCTCTCTCTCTCCCTCTCTCTCTCCCTCTCTCTCTCTCTCTCTCCCTCTCTCTCTCTCTCTCTCTCTCTCTCTCTCTCTCTCTCTCTCTCTCTCTCTCTCTCTTCTCTCTCAAGAGACAATTATTTTTGTGTTCTCTGTTCTCTATTTCACTATTATGAAATACGTTAGACTTAGCATTGATGAAACTGTTGAGAGATAATGGTAAGGAAATTAAAAAATTATCATTATTGCTTATAGACCCTTTATTATTACGCGTAGGGTCTATCCGTAAATATCTTGAGGTAGGTAACTGTGTTTTCTTATAATATCTTCCGGTACTGTCAGTACATTGCATAATAAATATTTACATATACTCATGAGTTAGTTGATGAATTGTTCTGTGTAGTTTTCATTTTTTTTTCGATCTGGTTTGACTTTTCGTAATAATATGTGTTTCCTGATAACATTACAATAATATTGTTCCGATCTGAAGTAAACCATTGAGAGCTAAAATCAGAGTTCTGACCACGATGGGTCTGACTAACAGAAACAACATTCCCTATGCTCAGTGAGTGGGTCTTGAAGTGGGGTAGGAGAGAGAGAGAGAGAGAGAGAGAGAGAGAGAGAGAGAGAGAGAGAGAGAAGAGAGAGAGAGAGAGAGAGAGAGAGAGAGAGAGAGAGAGAGAGAGAGAGAGAGAGAGAGAGAGAGAGAGAGAGAGAGAGAGAGAGAGAGAGAGAGAATACAACATGTGAGCCGGCTGAATTATACAAACCAAAAAGTAAACATTTCGATTTTTTTTTTCAGTTGTAATTTTAATTATTGAGGTCGTTTTGATGAAAATATTAAAAATTTGATGAAGTAAACAGCGCACTACTTTTTCTATGTTTTTCGGAGTCTTGACTAGATGTTAGGGCTATATGGATACGACGATCCAACCTTGCAATCACTCATATACTGTCAAATGACTGATTGATACAAACAAGCTAATATTTTTTTGAGATATGAAGAGTTGAATGATGAACAACATAGAATTAGGATTTATATTCCAGCATTAGGATATAGGCCATCTTCAGCCCCCAAAAAATCAACAATATGATAATTTACATGATACATCGCAATATCCAATTTCCACGCTAGAGAAAATCACGACATCTGACGCACGACTGATAGCCCGCTGTTCATTTTATTCGATATCGAAATTGTCGAAATGGAATAAATTGATTCCGATATCGATCGAAATATTCGATATCGATTGACAACGCTATATATATATATATATATATATATATATATATATATATATATATATATATATATATATACATATATATATATATATATGTATATATATATATATATATATATATATATATATATATATATATATATATATAGACCTATATATTTATATATATATATATATATATATATCAGGGGTGTCGGTGGGTACCCGGCTACCACTACCCGACTCTAATATTCCTTACCCGGGTACCCGCCACTTTTTACAACGCAAGCTTTAGTACTTTATTTTCACTGACAGATAACTTTCAAACAAAGCGCGCCTGTGTGGGGGGAAAAACAAAAGTCTTCTCTACTCCTCTCTAGACCATAGATATCATCTATTATCATCAACTGACCTTTATGATGAGAGACGAATAAACACTCCCTCCCCCCCCCCCTCCAACACTCTGGCACTCGTAGCAACCACAGTTCTAACACTTCTGCATATCGCTTAAACACCGCTTAAACACACGGCGTTTGTTTACAAAAAAGAGGGACAAGCTACATTCACTCATGTTGACTCCACCAATGTGTTTGGGGTAGATTATGTTGTGCTGAGACGGTCAGTGATATGATATGAGCAGACTGCTTATAGTTGCAACATTAGTAATGGTGACCTAAAGATAGTAAATAAGACGATAAAATACATTTAAATGAATAGTAGATGAGCATAGTTGAGATTCAAAAAAAAATTGATTACCCGGGTAATACTCGGGACTCGGGTACGATGACGGGTACCCGATTCCAAAAATTGCTACCCGTCGACATCCCTAATATATATATATATATATATATATATATATAAAATATATATATATATATATATATATATATATATATATATATATATATATATATATATATATATATATATATATATGGAGCGGTCAGGGTATGATAACTATGCTGCGCATAGCCACTGATGATGCAACAGATCGTCTGATTCATCTCTGAATAATAAAAACCTGTTACGAAAATTGTAATCAACATTATTAATGCAAACATGAAATATTTAAATATGTATACATACGTTATTCACGTATTTTGAGTGGTTTGGGTCGAGGAGGTCTTTGTTTATGTGTGCGAGTATACCCACGGTGTCCCAGCTAATTCAGAAACCGACGAGTGTCGTTGTCGCTATAGTGAAACTCGAGGACATTCGAGACGGGCGGGCGGGAGAAGATTGCACACGTAGAGGTGGCAAGGTAGCTGAAATTCGAAATTTTCCCGTATAGGCGGAAAATAAATGGATGTCATTAGGGTACCCGAATCGCGATAGCCTTCTAATCACAATCGTGGGTCCCGATAGATCCAATGTTGACACGCCATCCGCCATGTAACATTATGCTTCGGTAAGTCCCCTCAGATAGTGCCATTACTCGTTTCTTCAATACACGTGTGATACACACTCACGGCACGACTAGTTTTGACGTCGGTTTTGACTACTTGATTGGTGCAGTGATCGAGTGATGGCAAACGCCGGTGATTGTTTAATTGGCAGTTTGATTGAAAGACCCTTAATTAGATCATATTATATAGAAAAACCAGAAGTGGTAGGCCGTGGAGGACCGAGTCCTGCCATAGGAACACAAACACAGTACATAAAGGTAAGACAAACCCGTCACTTCCATGTCTCGCAGTGGGCCCACACGAAAATAGCATGGCTGGCTGGTTAGTAATTAATCGCCAAGTATTTTGTTTGACATTTTTTATTTTGACCGATAATTTTATCCAAGCTCCACTGCAATGATAAAGATAACACAAGATCTACGTAGGGGCAAGAATCGTGAACAGGATCAGCCACGCTTTCAACAGAAAGAAAAGTGGTATTGCGTGGCAATTTATTTTATTCACATTGGGTTAATATTGGATTTATTCCGGGTTTGGACGCACTGTACTGATTATTGAGATATTTCATTGGTATCGGTGAATGTATCGGTATTTGAATAAATGTATCATTTTCCAATATAGGGCCTAGGTATATTGCTGATTTTCTGATAAGAATTGCGGAATATATCCACATCGCTCTCAGCTATGGGAACCAACAGTGGAATATTGAAATTTAAAATTCTCTCTGGGGGTAAACTGGGAGCCTGCAGACACCCTATTCGGTATTGTGTAACGCTGCCATCTCGACTTCAATTTCCCCTGTAGTATACCCATTACCCACCCTGTAATTCACCGCACGCCACTGATATATATATATATATATATATATATATATATATATATATATATATATATATATATATATATATATATATATATATATTAGGGTTGCCGTTCGATTTCGATCGATTCAATCGATTTTCGATTATAGGTTTTCGATTCGATTTCGATATGTACTTTTCGATTTTCGATTCGATCGATATCGAAAAGTCTTCGAAGATCGAAAGCGTATAACAGTAGGCCTACGAGAGTAGCGCGAGACGTCACGAGTAACGCGCTCGCTTCCATTAATAACATTATACTTATATATATATATATATATATATATATCACAGCCTTCTTTATTCAAATCATTCATTTCTTATACTGCCCTTTCACTCGGGCTATTTGGACGGGTTCGCGCATATTTGCTCGCGCAGGCAAAAATGACGTCATGGTCTGGTATGTACTGCACCCTGGTATCTAAAGTTCCAACTTCGAACAATTGTCATTCTTTTCAACTGTCATTCTTGTCACAATATTCTGTCAATCTCTTGCGACGTTATTGAGGTTATGTCATATCTACATTTTGGCTAGGGCCTATAGGCTTACCCAGATTTAGACGTGAACGATATTTATGTTGACCCAAGCAATGAACATCATTCAAGAACTTGTCCCGGTGATATTCCGGATTCATTATATTATTGAATAAAATCTTTCATATCATTTATTATCATAAACAAAGTTACTAGTTGGTGAACTCGCGAAGTCACGGCCTAATAGAATGCGTGCGTAATTTAAATTATCGTACGGAAATTCCCAAAGTTATTGGTATCTTCGCAGATATGACACTTCAAACAAACCGATTTACTTGAACATCTTTGGAAAGTGACGTCATGGTCTGGAAACAACGGCACCATCGGCGATTTTGTGAACTAAAAAAATTGGACATCGGTTAACATGGGAAGCATACCCCGAGTGAAAGGGCAGTATCAGAGAAGAATGATCTGAATAAAGAAGGCTGTGATATATATATATATATATATATATATATATATATATATATATATATATATATATATATATATATAGCGTGTGCTATATATATATATAAACATGGTATTTTGCTACCTAACACGTTTTTTTCGATTCGATTTCGATTCGATTTTGATTCGTCAATTCGATCGATTTTCGATGAAAATGCAATCGATTTCGATTGGATTCGATCGATTTTCGATATTGTGAACTTCGATTTCGATCACGATTTTTTGATCGAACGGCAACCCTAATATATATATACACGGTGGTCGAATTGGGGGGGATGCGGGGGATACCATCCCCCCCAAAGAGAAATAGTCACTAACACCACTCCCCCAAAGAGAAAACGTTGCTTACACCATGCCCCCAAAGAGAAACAGTCACTTGAGACCCCCCCCCCCCCCAGTCACGTTAGGGACATGTACATGGAGCGCTACTATCAGTCCTCTATGGACTTTCATACGGAGAGCATGTATTTCTTTGTATCTCATAGCACAAATTATTAAGCGTAGCCTAAAACAGGTCGCTACCCTTGTAATAGTAGAGGAAATAAGTGAGCTTGTGGAATGGGGGCACGTGCCAAGCAAACGGAAATTCTCGAAATAAAACCGCAGACTGGTTATCGTATTATCGCAAAAGAGGATCGATAAGCATAACCTGAACGATGATTACTAGAAAAGATAATAGCTCATTTCTGAAATAGCCACAGCTATATTCATAACGCTCATTGTTCACTATGTAGTTTTCTCCTCTATTCATCAATTGTGAACGGTTGATTCTATACACAAACTCGTGAATTGGGGGGCTTTGTAATTAGACGCGAAAATCATGATTACCAAGCATCATAATGTATTTTGATCCAAAATGAATGTATGAAATGAACGTCCAGTAACATTCCTGTATAGCGTTTATTGTTAATCAACTGCTGGTGGCCAACAGGGAATTAAGTAAGCCTAAGAATGGATAAAACACAGCCTAGCTCTATTACTATATTGAAATTTCATGTTGGGCTTGGGAATTCTTTTTCCAAAACACGTTTCATGGGAAATACATATTTATGAAAATTGTATAGATTTACGGAGATAACAATTTATTGAATTACCATCAATTGTTCTCAACATGTAATACCGACAAGTAACTTTTTTCCAAAATTCGCCTGACGATCATCGGAAAAAAGTTCAATGAATAGGATCTGTGAGCTGCCTTTCTCTCATCATTTGATTTGATTTTTTTTTGCAATGTGTTTCACTCTCATGTACACACAAGTGTAATTGAGCTGCATAATTACCCAAATTATACCATCACAAATGATTTTGACTGGTTAAAATCTTATACAGATAGATTAACCTGGTCAAAAAATGATTTCTCAAACAGTATAGGCAAATTTTGAAATACGAATAGACTGAAAGACCAGAAAAGGTTCACTTTCATGTCAAATGGAGATTATTCACATACCGGTACTGATTACATGACGTTTATTCATACTGCTGTCATGATTGAAACTCATTCAGATGAATGTATTACACTTTTCGTTATTTATTGATGTATAACAATTATTGTTAAAATAATGAATTACAATTTTAAAAAGGAAAGAAAATAAAAAATTCTGAGAAAAGATGGTAAAAACTAGTTGAAAAATACGTCAAACCGTTACATACAACAAAACCAGTAGATAGTTAGCATGAAGATGACAATTGATACACCGGTTGAATGAAGCTTCTTCCATCAGATAGATTCAGAATACCATCAGAATACCTGAGACTGTTTTGATACAAATAAATAATTTTTGTTACCTTTATATACATCAAAAAATGGGATGACTTTCCCTGATCTTGTATGCCAAGCATATCGATAGAACTATTAATTTTTAGTGTGGCTCAAAGAAAGTTGTTTTACGATCACATCGATACCATACACGATACAATATCTCAAAAAGTGATCAAATTATGTATGTTACTCAATATGTAGGCCTATGTTTTGTGATACACAATTGTCAGTGTCAACATGTGTTATAAAAGATTGAAGTGACTTTTCGGATGAACCAATTGTTGTGATTGTCTGAGTCAGATCATGTATTTCGTATCTAGGACGGTTCAAGTTTTTTAATTATTCATATCTGTGAAATCACCCTGGTAAGAACTTTTTGCAGTATTATTACTCATTATTATGAATTGTATCAGTATACACTCTACTACTTTACACTTCCTGTTTTTCGATAATGATTCAATTGTCAGATTTCAAAACTGCTCGTGAATCGCAAAAATCACTTGAAAAATGACTCACATTTCAAAAAAATCACTGCTGGGAAATTTTGCCGGCAGAAATCGCGAAAATGACATCGAAAATGTCCATAATGATCATAACTGTTATTATGTTATTATGTTATAACTAGTTCCATAATTGAACATAACTTTGGTGATGTCCATACTAATTCAATCATTGGACTCCAAAACTGCTTGTAAATATCAAAAATCACTTGGAAAATGGCATGGGCCCATTTCGAGAAATTCCCTGCGGGGCTTTGCTGGTAGAAATCGCAAGAGTGTAACTTCGAAAATGTGCATGATGATTCAATTATAAGACTCCGAAACCATTTGTGAATCGCAAAAATCACTTGGAAAAATGTCCATATTTTCAAAAATTCCCTGCGGGGCTTTGATGGGGGACTTCCGGCCGCCAGACCCCCTTTTCGCGCGCGGTAGGTGTCCAGCTGGGCGGTCATTCTATTTAAGTAACCTGTGCGCCTCTCCAATACACTAATTCTAGCGAAATCATAAAAAAAACACAGATTTCAATTTTCTCGTGAAATCAGCTTCAACGAAAAACGAAATGATTCTAGAAAACCCCTTGAACAACTCATACTTTTTTTTTTTAATAAACGTGGTTGTCCCGAAAAAGAGTTCAACAAATATACACGCGTATATACATATATTTTTTTAACATATATATATATATATATATATATATATATATATATATATATATATATATATATATATATATATATATATATATATATATATATACATACATACATACATACATACATACATATACATACATACATATATATATAAATCTATATATAATTATAAATATATAGAATAGTCTCGCGGATTGGGTGAAATGTTGTCGTTTTTCGGGCTGACCGCGTTTGCTCTTTTGGGATATATATATATATATATATATATATATATATATATATATATATATATATATATATATATATATATATATACATATATATATATATATATATATATATATATATATATATATATATATATATATATATATATATATATGTATACATATATATAATATATACATATATTATATATATATATGTGTATATATGTATACATATATATAATATATACATATATTTTCGATATCTATCTTTATTATTTTATAAAAGAATGAAGATCAAGAAATATCCCTCGACTAGATCAAGTTTTCTGTAATGATAAATAACACGTAGGGCTATTTGTGTAATATCTCAAATGATTATCGATGGTTATTCTATTTTATTATTATGAACGAATTCGTTTCGTCAACCCATTGCGTCATTTTATGTTTAAATTTCAGATCCAAATGTTGTTATCGTAATTGAATGTTACTAAAAACTGTCCACTATTGATTATGTGCTTGTATATATGCCGAAAATTGATTTTGCAATTCTTTCGATTCTCTTCCCAGTTAGATCATCTGTTAGATACGTCATCTTTAATTGTAATGACCTTTCCCCTCGCTGTTGAGTAATTGTTCTCACTTGTCAAAGTGTATCAACAACAATACAGCGCTTCCCAACTGGCAGTCCGCAAGACAACTCCGACCCGCAAGACCTTTTCAAATGGCCCGCAGTATGATATCACGAAACAACGAAAAATCACTGTAATAGACCATTTTCGAAATGAATGATCCATCTAGCGGCGATCGTTTGAACTAGAACGGGATGTTATTACCCGAGTTCGAAAGTCCTATGCTGCCAATGCTATTTAGCACGTTTGATTTATATTATTGTGCGTTACAGTGAACGTATGAAGTTATAATATGATAGTAGTTTCAACATTTATATATTTACTATATACTGACAGATTTACACACTGTCAGAGAGAGTCAGATGAGAGATGGTGCAAGTTTTATATCTTGGTGTTTTGCCTTTAACCCTGTGGATAAGCGGGCTGACTTTTTGAATAGTACTAAAATTCCCAGCGATCTCGGCTGCTAGGAGGCGTGACGCGCCTGCGCATCGAATTATGAAAATGGTCTATTCTGGGTAGTCAAATTGATAATATATTTGGCAAGGGTTGAACTGTTAGGGCCGGCGTTTGAACTAACATCCGTGATTATAGTTGATAATAATTCCCGACAAAGTAATCTGATAGCCATACGACTATACTTTGGCTCTGCCATACCATTTGGCTTGTGTCACACCCATTTGACTATCTCGTGAGCTTCCTCTCTTGTACCATATCAGTCAGCTCTTATAGACCTGAATGAAGACATAAAAACGAGAAGTGCAATTTAATTTAAGTAACTGATTTTAGAATTTAAAAAAAAATGTTCAGTTGTAAAAAAGATAGAGTATGTGTATGTTGAAAATATGCTGTTTTTTGTATCGGCGTACCATATTGAAAACAAGTGGAAAATGAATGAAAATGGTTGGACAAACAATTGTGTGGCCCACCTCGGGCCCACCCAACTTTTCTCGTACCAGAAAAGTTTCTCATACCATTCTATGCTCATACTAGGAAAACGCGGGATGCGCGTTGTGAGATTAGCTTAGAAGTATGGAAATCTAGAATGAAAAATATTCTGTCAGCTCAATCCTCATTTACGGACCTTGGATTACTTCAAACGTTCAAAAACCTTACCTGCAACTTGTTGATATAGTGCTGCAACCTGTCGCATATACACTTTGCAAAACCAATTGATCCAAATAATCAGTAAAATGTACACTTTTATTGCGTTTTCTTTGTTATTTCTCATCCGATTGTTGCAAAAATCTCTTAGTAGGTGTATAATAGTATTGTTCATATTCGGTGAAAATTTTAGAGCTTTTGAAGAATTCTTGTTTTTCAAGTGTTATTCCTCCGGGTTATTCTTATGAAGATTTATCAAACTTGACGAATTTTTCCGGAACAACATTCTGACCGATTTCTCTGAAAACAATATCGGCCTTATCTGGTATAAC
Organism: Brachyptera risi; assembly: GCA_964007535.1. Lineage (NCBI taxonomy): Eukaryota > Metazoa > Arthropoda > Insecta > Plecoptera > Taeniopterygidae > Brachyptera > Brachyptera risi. The sequence continues at coordinate 28,069,029 of OZ023329.1, read as the reverse complement.
AGTAATAAGTAGAAAAAGTTTCAAGTCGATAGGTATTTTTTCCTGACCTGTATGCCGAGCACAAAATTACAAAGAAAAAAAAAAACGGAGCCCAATTTTTCGGTATGTAAAATGGAATCTTTGCTACGCAACTAGTTTAACTAAACTAGGAAAACGCGGGATGTGCGTTGTGAGATGAGCTCAGAAGTATAGTAATGTACAAAGAAAAATAATTTGTCAGCTCAATTCACTTTTACGGACCATGGATTACTTCAAACGTTCAAAAACCTTACCTGCAACTTGTTGATATTTATAGTGCTGCAATCTGTTGCATAAACACTTTGCAAAACCAATTGATCCGAATATTCAATAAAATGTACATTTTTATTGCGTTTTCTTTGTTATTTCTCATCCAATTGTTGCGAAAATCTCTGAAAAAGTGTAAAATAGTACTGTTCATATTCGGTGAAAATTTGAGAGCTTTTGAAAAATTCTTGTTTTTCAAGTATTTCTCCTCCGGGTTATTCTTATGAGGATTTTTCAAATTTTCCGAATTTTTTCCGGGAATATCTTACGACCGATTTTTCTGAAAAACAATCCCAGCCTGTTCTGGTATAAGAGAAATGTATAGAAAAAGTTTCAAGTTGATCGGTATCTTTTCCTGACCTGTATGCCGCGCACAAAATTACATACCAGTGAGACAAAAAAAAAAAAAAAAGTCAATTTTTTTTCGGCATGTGAAGTGGAATCTTCGCTACGCTCATCTAAAAATGGCCCTCGGCGATATCTAGTTAGAAAGCCCTGCATTAAAGTAACTATAGGAAAACGCGGGATTGCGTTGTGAGATGAGTTTAGAAGTATGGAAATTGTAGAATGAAAAATAACTTGTCAGCTCAATTTACATCTACGTACCCCCTTGAATTACTTCAAACGTTCAAAAGCCTCACCTGCAACTTGTCGATATTTATAGTGCTGCAACCTGTCGCATGTACACTTTGCATAACTATTGATCCAAATATTCAATAAAATGGTTACTTTTATTGCGTTTTCTTTGTTATTTGTCATCCGATTGTTGCAAAAATCTCTGAAAAGGTGTATAATAATATTGTTCATATTTGATGAAAATTTGAGAGCTTTTGAAGAATTCTTGCTTTTCAAGTATTTTTCCTCCGGGATTGATTGATTATTGTTTCCTTAACGACCCCACCAACAGCTAGGTTATACGGGGGTACGAATGAGCAGGTGATTATGAAACTATGAAGTGATGATTAGTGATAGGACATTTACGAAAACCCATGCCTTATGCGGGATTCGAAGCCACGCCCAACGGTGACTTCAGTTTCTGAAGCGGTGCCTCAGCTGACCGAGCTACCGAGGGTGGCTTTTCCTCCGAGTTATTCTTATGAAGATTTTTCAAACTTCACGATTTCTTTCTGGAAAAACGTTCTGAACGACTTTTCTGAATAACAATACCAGCCTATTCTGGTATGACAGAAATATGTAGAAAAAGTTTCAATTCGATTGGTATTTTTTTTCCTGACCTGTATACCGCGCACAAAATTACATATGAAAAAAAAAAAAACTAAAACGAAGCCCATTTTTTCGGTATGTGAAATGAAATCTTCGTTACGCTCATCTAATAATCCAGAAACGAAGGTCGAAATAAGTCTAGATTTTATATGGGAATATTTCGAATTTTATATTTCGAATTCCCTTCCACGGGGAAGAACCAAGTCCATGACCGTGGGAAGAACCCACGTCCATAACCGTGGGAAGGACCAACGTAAGTAGCACGATTATAACGGTTAGTATTTACTAAACAAGATGAGTGTTGAATGCGTAATGATAATGTTCTATAACTAGGAAAACGCGGGATGCGCATTGTGAGAAGTATGGAAATCTAGAATGAAAAATAACTTGTCAGCTCAATCCACATATACGGACCTTGGATTACGTCAGACGTTAAAAAAAACCTCACTTGCAACTTGTTGATATTCAAAGTGCTGCAACCTGTCGCATAACACTTTGCAAACCAATTGATCCAATATTCAATAAAATGCACACTTTTATTGCGTTTTCTTTGTTATGTCTGATTCGATTGTTGCAAAAATCTCTGCAAAGGTGTATAATGGTATTGTTCATATTCGGTGAAAATTTGAGATCTTTTGAAAAATTCTAGTTTTTCAAGTACTTTTCCTCCGAATTATTCTTATGGGGATTTTCCAAACTCTCCGATTTATTCCGGAAAACCCTCCCGACCGATTTTTCTGAAAAACAATCCCAGCTAGCCTATTCTGGTATAACAGAAGTATGTGGAAAAAGTTTCAAGTCGATGGATATTTTTTCCTGACCTGTATACCGCGCACAAAATTACAAAAAAAAAAGATTATAAAAACCAAGCCTATTTTTTTCGGTATGTGAAATGGAATCTTCGCTACGCTCATCTAAAAACGCGGGATGTGCGTTGTGAGATGAGCTTGTAAGTGTGGAAATCCAGAATGAAAAATATTCTGTCAACTCGATCAATCTACATTTACGGACCTTGGATTTCTTCAAACGTTCAAAAACCTTACCTGTAACTTGTTGATATTTATAGTGCTGCAACCTGACGCATATACACTTTGCAAAACATATTGATCCAAATATTCAATAAAATTTACACTTTTATTGCGTTTTCTTTGTTATTTCTCATCCGATTGATGCAAAAATATCCGAAAAAGTGTATGATAATATTTTTCATATTCGTTGAAAATTTGAGAGCTTTTGAAGAATTCTTGTGAGTATTTTTCCACCAGGTTATTCTTGTGAGGATTTTTCAAACTGTACGATTTTTTTCCGAAAAAATCCGTCCGATTTTTCTGAAAAACAATCCCAGTCTATTCTGGTATGACAGAAAAATGCAAAAAAAGTTTCAAGTCGATAGGTATTTTTTCCTGACCTGTATTGCCGCGCACAAAATTCCAAGAAAAAAAATAAACATGAGAACCAAGCCCATTTTTTTCGGTATGTGAAATGGAATCTTCGCTACGCCCATCTAATAATCTTCAGGCTCTCCCCCCACCTCCCTCCCCTCCATCAATTTACACACACTAGGAAAACGCGGAATGCGCGTTGTGAAATGAGCTTAGAAGTATGGAAATGTAGAATGAAAAATAACTTGTCAGCTCGATCCACATATACGGACCTTGGATTACGTCAAACGTTCAAAAACCTTACCTGGAACTTGTTGATATTTATAGTGCTGCAACCTGTCGCATATACACTTTGCAAACCAATTGATCAAAATATTCAATAAAATGTACACTCTTATTGCGTTTACTTTGTTATTTCTCATTCGATTGTTGCAAAAATCTCTGAAAAGGTGTATGATAGTATTGTTGATATTCGGTGAAAATTTGAGAGCTTTTGAAAAATTCTAGTTTTTCAAGTATTTTTCCCCCGGGTTATTCTTATGGAGATTTTTCAAACTCTCCGATGTTTTTCCGGAATCCCCCCCCGACTGATTTTTCTGAAAATCAATCCCAGCGTATTCTGGTATAACAGAAATATGTGGAAAAAGTTTCAAGTCGATAGATATTTTTTCCTGACCTGTATGCCGCGCAGTAAATTACAAAAAAAAAAAAAAAAACATAAAAACATAAAAACCAAGCCCATTTTTTTTAGGTATGTGAAATGGAATCTTCGCTACGCTCATCTAATTAGGACAATTAATATCACTAGGAAAACGCGGGATGCGCGTTGTGAGATGAGCTTAGAAGTATGAAAATGTAGAATGAAAAGTATTCTATCAGCTCAATTTACAACTTGTTGATATTTATAGTGCTGCAACCTGTCGCATATACACTTTGCAAAACTAATTGATCCAAATATTCAATAAAATGGTTACTTCTATGTTCTATTGCGTTTTCTTTGTTATTTCTCATCCGATTGTTGCAAAAATCTCTGAAAAGGTGTATAATAGTATTTTTCATATTTGGTGAAAATTTGAGAGCTTTTGAAGAATTCTTGTTTTTCAAGTGTTTTTCCTCCGGGTTATTCTTATGAGGATTTTTCAAACTTCACGATTATTTTCCGAAAACACCTTCCGACCGATTTTTCTGAATAACAATCTCAGCCTATTCTGGTATGACAGAAATATGTAGAAGAAAAAGTTTCAATTCGATTGGTATCTTTTCCTGACCTGTATGCCGCGCACAAAATAATAATGTAATAATAATTATATAAAATAATAATAATTGCAAATAAATGCAATAACACAATGGTTTAAGCAGAACAGACTGAAAATAAACGAGAGCAAAACCAAATATATGTTTTATAAGCTAGGAAATAAATCCATGAAAGAGATAAATGTACAGATAAATGTACAGATAAATGATGTTTACCTGGAGCAAGTAAAGAACATATCTTTTCTAGGAATCAAGATAGACGAGGGCCTAACCTGGAACGCTCACATAGAGTATATTGCTTGCAAAATATCCTCAGGACTTTATGTATTAAGACAACTGGCACAACATAGTGATAGAGAAATTATGACCATAGCATACCACGCAGTTGTGGAATCACACATACGATACGCTATCTGTGCTTGGGGAAATAGCTCGGCCACAAATGTAAATAGAATTTTAAAACTTCAAAAAAGGGCTGTTAGATATATCGTAGGGTTAAAAAATAAAGAAACGTGCCGAAGTTACTTCAGAGAATTGAATATTATGACAGTTACGAATCTATACATTCAATCAATATTGGTATTAGCTATGAAAAGTGGAACTATATTAAGCAACACCAACTCGAACATCCACTCACATAACACTAGAACAAAAAATAACATTCATGTACCAACAGGCAGATTGAAACATCTGGAAGAGGCTCCAAGTATAGCAGCAATCAGACTATTCAATAGATTACCGTCCAAGATCAAAGAACTAGGTCCGACACAATTTCTAGGTGAACTAAACAGATATCTCACAGAAAACGTATTCTATGACATTGATGAGTACTTCAGTCTACAAAACTGAAGTTATGTGAAACTGTTAGTTGGTTTATGATATAATTCAAATTGTATTAATTATTGATTCTGTGATTTATCAAGTAATTTGTTACAGATTAATTATTGAGTATATATTTAATTTTATCATATTTTTTGTACTGTTCAAACATTGTATTATGTAAAGAACTAAATAAATAAAGAAAATAAAGAAATAAATAAATAAATAAATAAATAAATAAATAAATGAATAAAATAAATAAATAAATGTCGTACAAAAAAAAAAAAAAAAACGAAGCCCATTTTTTTTGGTATGTGAAATGGAATCTTCGCTATGCTCATCTAAATATATATTATATATATATATATATATATATATATATATATATATATATATATATATAAATATATATTACTTTTATTTATTTATTCCTCCTTGAATGTAAATACGTCGGTAAATACTCAACTTCGTGGGTTGGAATACTTAAGTACTTACTATTAATTAGTATTAGGAAATCGTTTTCTTTCCTTATTCTCTCAATACAAGTAGAACTTGGGAGACTATTGTGACATTTAGTAATTATATAACTTGATCATATCGGCTTATTGTCTTTTTTAAATATATTTTTCAACAGATTATTCTATTGCTAGGTCAATTGCTAGGTCAATTTGGTATACAGTATAGTTTTTCTCATTCACACCATGGTTAAAACCGATCGTGCCTTGGAACTCTCAAGCTGCTAGTTGTCACTTGTCAGATCATAATTACCGGTATCTGAGTTACATAAAATTTGATTATAGGTTGATGAAAAAAGCACTCTGTAGAGCCTTGCAGACGAGAGTGGAAGATATCACTTTCGTTGTCCCACAAATAATGCAACTGGAAAGGTCATAACTTTAATTACAAAAAACCATTTGTAAACTTCGAAAATTGAAATAGTTGACTGTGCTGATAAAATTAGATCCCTTGTAGTATTTGTGAAATATATATGTCATACATAGGCTGCATTATGTTTACGCTACGAAAAATAATCAGGGTCAAAGTCGGTCAATTCAAGTAAATAATAAAGTCAAATTCGTGTCAACAAATGTAGCAATGTTCCACCCGTTGTGTAAACAAGGAACTGATTCTCTCAGATATACTTTTATAATAACAGCGCAATAGTTGTTCATTGAGTAACAGTTTTGGAATCAGTTTTCTTTATTCTAAAACTTATCGCTCGAGCGTCAGAAATCGGTTGATACAGATCAAATGTCACGACTTATCAACCACTATTTTTGACGAGACGTGATAGTAATAATAACAAGGGACGAAAGAAGATCATGCACCAATATAACGAACACAAATACCACTGTTACAATAGCTTCGTTTATTCATTTATATTGGGTTCAACGACGCACTGTATATTGATGACCAAGATCTATTGGCGTCGGTGAACGATGAATAAGTCGATGGGAGGATGAGATGAAAGGCTATTTTATTATGTATCATTGATTAGTGAATGGGCTCGTGGCCTGTTTTCAAGGAACCATCCCAGTATCATCCGGAACGACAGAAGCAAACCTAAAAAAAACTGTCTGGATGGTCGACCATGGCGGGAATAAAACGCCAGGCACCTGAATGACAGTTCATTGTGAGAGCCACTCGACTGCCCGTCTCAAACGTGTACAGCTGTGTGTAGTTTAGAGATTCCATGATTGATCAGGACGAGAATGACGATTAGAAACCAAGCTGCGAGTCTACAATATTCGAAGACTGTCATTTTTATAATTTATTGATCTCTTAAGTTATAATACGCCTCGAGAATGTTGAAGATCTTGAAGGATAGGCACACAATAGTGAAGACACGACAGTCGTTTGGAATTCCTATTTTGCCTCTACTGTCCTTACTCGTCGGTATTCTTTTCGGGGAGGCTACATTTGACTATCCCGCAAACTGCCCATACCGAAAACTGACCATCCTGAAAATTGATCATCCAATACCTTCAAAAAATTTGAATTGAATTAATAATTGAGGCAATATAAACTTCCCACCCCGAAAGCTGTCCATCCTGAAAACTCATAGTCAATATCAAATATTAAATGGCATTGAATGTTTGTAACTGCCCATCCCACAAAGTGACCATCCGGAAAACGTATTCAATCCATATAGCCTATATATCGAATATTATTATTTTATTTTATATCAACATTATATTAATATATATCATTATATATGATTATATATTAATATAATTTTTTCAACTGAATGTGATGAATATACGACCATAAGGCAACAGTTGTCGATGGACAATTCCCTCTCGAAAATACTAGGAAATGATAGTAGACTAATTGATAGGACTTCTCAAATTTCTTAGCCGAGTTAAATGACTGGACACATTTACATATTGTGATTTTTAATATGTATTAAGTGCCGTCCTGTATTTTGTGTTGTTTATGTATGACCTACACCATACATATATCTGCTCTTGTGATAATAGTATTAAGCCTAATTAGTTATGTTCAGCATTATGATATGTGATATTAGTTATGTAGTCTTAATTTAATACTGCTTCATATGTGTTAGACCTTACCTCACACATATTTCAACTATTATTGTAATATTTATTTACTACATCAAAGTATTCTGGAAGAAGGATCTCACAGCATCCACGAATATGATTACCAGGCGCAAAATGACCTCGCTGTCGACGCGTTCATTCATTCATTCGAATATTATTAATGAATATATTCTATAAGGATGGTGAGTTCTTGGGATGTGCAGTTTGCGGGATGGGCAGTTGCAAAACATTGAATTATATTTATTAATAATATTCGATATATGGGTGGGGAGTTTTCCGGATGGTCATTCTGCGGGATGGGCAGTTGCAAAACATTGAATTATATTTATTAATAACATTCGATATATGGGTGGGGAGTTTTCCGGATGGTCATTCTGCGGGATGGGCAGTTGCAAAACATTGAATTATATTTATTAATAATATTCGATATATGCGAGGGGAGTTTTCCGGATGGTCATTCTGCGGGATGGGCAGTTGCAAAACATTGAATTATATTTATTAATAATATTCGATATATTGGTGGGGAGTTTTCCGGATGGTCATTCTGCGGGATGGGCAGTTGCAAAACATTGAATTCTATTTATTGATAATATTTTATAAGGATGGTGATTTTTCAGGATGGACAGTTTGCGGGATGGGGAAATTATATTGCCTCAATTATTAATTTAATTTCAATTTCTCGAAGGTATTAGATGTTCAGTTTTCAGGATGGTCATTTTTCGGAATGGGCAGTTTGCGGGAAGGCATCCCTTCTTTTTAAAGATATTCTACATAATATCTATCAATATTAGATTATTAGGAGTTATTCCATGTGAATTCAGTTGGCCAGTTTAATGAATGACATCATCACTTCCAGATTATGTGAAACATCATTTGTAAATTGTAATTTAATATTGGTAAGACTTCCCATGTCATTGAACATGATAATTTCATCATACAATTTCATTCTCTAGAACAAAATAAAAATAAAGCTTGTATGTATGTAAGACGGTCAGACCAATATTATTCAGAGCTGGAATTTGACCTTGGGAACAATTTTATCCTAGGTTATCCTATTTCAATTATGCAACTACTAACGCTTTCTCCTTGTGTTTGTAATGATTCTGTTGAAAGTACCAATAAATATATAGAATAAGGGTCTAGACCAGTTGTCATGTTAGGTTTTATTAAAATAACCCAACCCTTGTCGTATTATATTGAATCTCTTATCAAAAAAGTATTATGTTGATAATATAATTAATATGATATCAGTATTATGATGAAAGTGATACCCTACTGTATTAGCTAACCAAATATCAGTCATATTTATTGCACACTAGAGTACTAACAAATCTTGCAATTGAACATTTGGTGAATTGTTTAATATGTACCAGTATTTATTTCAGTTAGTATGTAGCTCAGCTATGTATATATATATATATATATATATGTTTTGTTGAAAGCTTTCACGACTCATTATGTAATTAATAATCAAATCTTTATGGATAATTAAAAGTCGCGTTGACGAATAAATATTTATTTAATTGCCCGACGTTTCGACTACAATATAGTGGTCATTTTCGAGGGCTAAAAATGATAATAATTATATAAATGATAAATAATAGGAACCAAAAAACAGATTCTTATGCAGAAAAACACATCTTCAATGAATGTCTTGAAAGGTGTAATAAAAATAACAATAAAAATAAAAATAAGCTTGATGCACATCTATGAATCTAGATGACTATATCACAGTGTCCTGGATCACACATGCTGGGCTAGGTTATCAGATTGATCCTACTCCTCAAATAGTATGGTCCCCTTCCTTCATTCATGGTTCCATCTGCTTCGAGAACAATCCTGTCTGTTAGTCTGGGCTGATATCGCAATTCACCAAGTGCAGTTGTCCAGCTGGGCGACAGGGTATATCCACAATCTTCGCCATTGAAATTATGTGGATGTTTTATAATTTCAATGGCTTCGCTTATATGTAGTATTGGATCGCCAAGAAAAGCGGTGGCCGAGGGCGATAAGCGAAGCCATTGAAATTATAAAACATCCACATAATTTCAATGGCGAAGATTGTGGATATACCCTATCGCCCAGCTGGACCACTGCACTTGGTGAATTGCGATATCAGCCCAGACTAACAGACAGGATTGTTCTCGAAGCAGATGGAACCATGAATGAAGGAAGGCGACCATACTATTTGAGGAGTAGGATCAATCTGATAACCTAGCCCAGCATGTGTGATCCAGGACACTGTGATATAGTCATCTAGATTCATAGATGTGCATCAAGCTTATTTTTATTTTTATTGTTATTTTTATTACACCTTTCAAGACATTCATTGAAGATGTGTTTTTCTGCATAAGAATCTGTTTTTTGGTTCCTATTATTTATCATTTATATAATTATTATCATTTTTAGCCCTCGAAAATGACCACTATATTGTAGTCGAAATGTCGGGCAATTAAATAAATATTAATTCGTCAACGCGACTTTTAACTATCCATAAAGATTTGATTATTAATTATATATATATATATATATATATATATATATATATATATATATATATATATATATATATATATATATATATAATATATATATTATATATTCAAAATTGAGTTGTCTATAAACTCTTGATACATGCATAGATAGATAAACTAGGAAAACGCCATATATGCGTTGTTAGACGAGCAGATAGTAATAGTATGTCGATTTTTCTGCCAAACTTTTGCCTACATTCGCCAATTGGGTGACATTTAAGTTATAAATGGGTAAAAACTGCTTCGAGTGGTAGGCTACCAATTTAGCACATTTTATGTTTTTTCTTCAAAATGGCTGACCCGATCGAGCTGAGAATTTTCAAAAATGTGTATCAGACTGTAATTCAACTTTACACAAAATTTCATTTTTTTAGAAAATAAAAATATTTTCTTTTTTTCCGCCGTGTTATTCTAATGGGTATTTTTGATATTTCTAAAATTCATAAAAATAAAAGTTACCACCCAATAATGCCACAAAACTATACAGATATAAGTTAGATAAGGAACCATGATGACAAAAAGTTTGAAGTTGATAGCTGTAGCCGTTTGACCTGTGGAGAACCGAAAAAAAAAACATAAAAAAAAACATAAAAACGAACACCAATTTTTTTCAGTATGTCAAATTGAATCCTCGCTAAAGATCGTCTGATAAACGCAGTGATACGTACAGGCCCTATATAATATTTATATTGGAAATAAATCACTATAATTATAATATGAGAATTTAAAATTATAAGAATTGCTGATGAAGACTGCAGTCAATGGATTTTGACAGGGTCAGCTAGAGAGAGGTGATGATTGCTAGCTGTAAATCATTCACTCATGGAAAGGGGCATTTTTTCAATTTGGGACTTCTTTTGGGTGATTTCAAACAAATTTCAATAAAACTAGGAAAACGCTATATACGCATTGTTAGACGAGTGGAAAGTAATAGTATGTCGACTTCTTTGCCAAACTTCTGCCTAAATTTGCCAATTGGGTGACATTTAAGTTATAATTGGGTAAAAACAGCTTCGAGTGGTACTAATTTAGCACATTTCATGTTTTTTCTTCAAAATGGCTGACCTGATCAAGCTGAGAATTTCCAGAAATGTGTATCAAAATGTAATTCAACTTCACACAAAATTTCATTTTTTTAAAAGATGAAAATATTTTTATTTTTTTCCCGCCATTTTATTCTAATGGGTATTTTTGAAATTTCTAAAATTCATAACTAAAAGTTACCACCTAATAATGCCACAAAACTATACAGATCTAAGTTAGATGAGGAACCATAATGAAAAAAGTTTGGAGTTGATAGCTGTAGCCGTTTGACCTGTATAGAACCGACAAAAAAACATAAAAATAATTTTAAAAAACAATAAAACGAACACCAATTTTTTCAGTATGTCAAATTGAATCCTCGCTAAAGCTCGTCTAAAAAATGAAAAGATATAAAATGGAAAAATTTCAATTTGCAAAGTTTTCAAGCAATTTTGTGCACATATTTAAAGAAATGTCAATAATGTTATAATTTTTGTTTTACATATATATATATATATATATATATATATATATATATATATATATATATATATATATATATATATATATATATATATATATATATATATATATATATATATATATATATATATATATATATATATATATATATATATATATATATATATATATATATATATATATATATATATATATATATATATATATATATATATATATATATATATATATATATATATATATATATATATATATATATATATATATATATATATATATATATATATATATATATATATATATATATATATATATATATATATATATATATATATATATATATATATATATATATATATATATATATATATATATATATATATATATATATATATATATATATATATATATATATATATATATATATATATATATATATATATATATATATATATATATATATATATATATATATATATATATATATATATATATATATATATATATATATATATATATATATATATATATATATATATATATATATATATATATATATATATATATATATATATATATATATATATATATATATATATATATATATATATATATATATATATATATATATATATATATATATATATATATATGGGCCTATATGTATATATATATATATATGTATATATATATATATATATATATATATATTCTCATTCATGATAAAATGGCGAGTAAAATTTCAATTACGTTGAAAAAACGTATCCCTCATCATGTTGGACATACCTTTTGGGCGAGATATTTTTTTTCAGCAAAAGTTCCATTTTCATTATATTATTGAAATTATAATATCTCCACACGCACAAGAAATTATTATTTACGATTTGCAGTTATCGCCAAAACAACATTAGAGAAAATAATCTTAGATATAATATTTACAAACAAGTAAATACAAATCAGTACTGGTATCACAAACTTTCAGTTATATTACCCAGTACAATAGTCAAGGCGTTAAAATAGACAAGAGGTAGCGTGCGTTGTTTTTTGTTATGCTTATAATATTTATCCCAGCTGTATATTTGTGATTAATATTGAATTTTCTTGGGTAAGCTCTAGTTACCTAGCTAGCCCCGACTGCTTGCCAGTGCTTGCCTGTGACGGTATGCTGTAGAGCATGTACTGGAGTTATTTATACTCGGCTGTGTGACATGGACTTGTGGGTACTTTTGAATGGATGGTTGTAAATACTGTCGAGAGGTTTAAGTGATGTTCTCGCATGAGCGGGTCGGTGAACATTGCTTCCCTGCGTACGTAGCGCTCCCGAGTGCTTAGTCGTGCTTCTTGTGCAATCTTGTTGTAGGCTACTTTTTTCATCTAATTGAACTGAGCTGTGTATAAAAATGGTACCGGTATTTGGTCAATAAGTTTATCGGACAGGTTCTTTTTCTAAACCAAATTTATCTCAAACGGAAGTTATTTTACAGACTTGATTATGCATACTGACAGTCGTGCACCCGAGCCCATGTCACACATCTGAGTATAAATTATTTTGATTTATGCCCCTTTTGGTCATCTAGCCTCCTCTGCCAATTAACTGTAACCCTTGTTAAAAAAGTTCTACAAGGAGATTAAATGTCTTGTTGCAGTACAGATGGCAGCAAATTCCACTGAGGTGACTTCGACTGCTGCCCTCAGTAAGGAATCTTACATCAACAAAGAGCGTGTCAAAGAAGAGTATCTCGCCAAACAAGAGTCGGGTCTAACGCACGAGTGCGGCGTTTTTGGATGCATCGCAGCCGGGGATTGGCCGACGCAGATCGATGTACCGCAAGTGATTTGCCTTGGTCTTGTTGCACTTCAACATAGGTGATTTTCAGTTGAATACGTTACACTCAGTGTTTTTGTAACAATCAGTTGTTTAATACTGTAGGAGGCTCGTAATTGATCTGTCGGTCAGATACATGTTGCACATCAACTCAACTCCCATCGTCCTCACAAACGACTGTAAATAAAGCGTTGCACGTAAATATGTAAACTTACTCAACTTCTAAATAGGCTTACTAAATAATTACTTTTCAGTTTAATCAGTCAGAATCATATACAAGTGAATTTGTCTCACCAAAATATTTCTGACCAAAGCTGTCTACAACAAAGGCTTTCCTTAAGCTAGGTTCCCATGACGATTTTTTCACGTGACGTCCGTCAAAACTTTGGACAGCTTTGTTGGTATAAAATAGATCACGTTTCCATACCGCATTTTTCCCGTCACAAAGGTAATGCGTTCTATCAGCAAAAACTAAAATTTTTTAAGGTAATCATTGAAATCAGCGAGTCAACATGACACTATCTTAGGGAGGTATATTCTCTAATTGCCTCGATGAACATTTCGGGATCGAAACTGATCATTAAAAATGAATAATTGTTTATATAACCTGAAAATATAAAACAACAGGTGATTTTGCTCGCGATTATAACAGTAATATCGAAATAAAACGGCAATGCGACGATGTGATCCTACATTCGACTGTTGGTACTCTACACGGCATCCGCAAATCGTTCCGCCCGCCAAAAGTTGAAATTGGCTCTACTTGGACAGCGAAAAATCGTTCCCTCCCTCTGATGCATTCTCTTGCGCGTGATTGGTTGAAAGTTGCCGTTGGCCGAAGTTTTGATGGACGGGACGTGAAAAAATCATCATGGGAACTTAGCTTTACTCTTAGTTACCGTACCATATTTGTAAATATTTTTAATCCCTGAAAATTGCATCCAAATCACTGTAGGTTATTATCCAACAAAATCAACGTGATTGGTTTGTTTAGTGGGCCTAATAATTAATTGAAAATCATCGAAAGACATAATGAAGTGCAATATATAGCAATCTTCGGAAATATTTTCGAATATTTCTGGAAATTTTACATCCCTATCTCAAGACAGTTACCCGCCACTAGAAATGGTTCTAGCTTATATGTGCCTGTGATGATTTGCGCGTATTGCAAGCAGCAACCGATTGTTGCATTGCTTGAAATTGAAGCACATATGTAGTCATCAGAATTTCAATATTTAGAATAAAATGTTTTATGGAATACATACTTAATATTTTCTAACAATCATTTAGCCCATCTGCATTTTTTCATTTGTACAAGTTTCTGAAAAATACAGTAGGTATAGAGATTAAATGTTTTTTTTGCTGGCACCTGAAACTTGCCAGCCAAAGTCTAGGAGCATATAGGCTTGAAATAATACGATCGTGGGTTATAAGTGATTTAATATTATATTTCAGAGGCCAAGAAAGTGCTGGAATTGTGACAAGTGTTGGCAATCAATCCAGATCTTTTCATGTTCACAAAGGAATGGGCATGATCAACAATGTATTTACTGATGAAACAATAAAAAAGTTAAAAGGTACGTTTTTTTCACTGTCAGTTCTATTAATTTTGATATTATGGTATACTATAGGGCTAAGGTATGCGTTTTCGAAAGAAGCTATTTGTTGCCACACAAGAATACTGTTGCCTTACTTTTATGTGACGACTGACCTATTTACTGGAAGATACTGTTGTGGAATATGTGAATCTTGTGTAATGTAGTCCAGAGTGCAAGACACTTACATATGTAACATACCGCCTAATTGTAACATTAAGGCCGAGTCTGGTGACACCTGAGTGTCACCAGACTCGGCCTTAATGTTCCTCGAGGATGGGAACCTCGAGTGTTCCCAGCCTCCCATTCTGGTGACACTCAGGGTCGCGTCTTCGGTTCGCAGGCCACGCTCCGGATTTGTTCGGGAGGGTTCGGCTTCATTTGGGAGGATAGTTTAGTTGTAATTTCCACTTCTAGAGTGCACCCAACACCAGCTACCGATAAATGATCTATATATATATATATATATATATATATATATATATATATATATATATATATATATATATATATATATATATATATATATATATATATATATATATATATATATATATATATATATATATATAATATATATATATATATATATATATATATATATATATATATATATATATATATAATACATGAGCTCCGTTCCGCCTGCCGGCGGTATATGCAAGGTTTATACACTAACCTAACCCAATAACCTAACCTACTGTAAGCAACCTGGTTTTGTCCACATAATTGACCATGTTCCTTCACACATAAACTCTGAAGGAAAAAAAAAGTCTCAGGCGGGATGCGATCAGAGTTCCCTGCAATGAGAGTCAGTTGTGCTAACCATTGAGCTGCAGTGAACGGTCCCATGCTATCGTTATTTTGGCCATTTCCTTTATTTTGACCACTCGGACTCGGACAAAGAAGCCGAACTCTCCTGAACGAATCCGTAAATTAAACTGAGTGTCAGCAGCCTCCTCGAGCCCTGAAGGCTGATGACACTTGAGTGTAACCAGACACTTTGTAACATTAATTACACATTCACTATTATATTATAACATATAATCCATAGCCTGAATTGGGGAATAATGATTGCAAGTTTCGATGTTATTAAAAATATATATATATATATATTATAACGTCTGTCATATATTACTATATCATACATTATTGCAACAATAAAAACTGAATACAATACAATACAACTGTACAATGCAGCTTTAAACATATTTTTTCACTACTGGTATTTTTAGCTTAAGCCAATTTAAGTAATTCAAGACCTTTTCTGTTTGACTGATAGCTCTCAAATCCTATCCAATATCACAAACCAAGACAGAATACGGTATTTTATCTTGATTCAAGCTATAGATAGATAGATAGATAAGTCTTTATTGATACATGTGAAATACAGTAAAAAAGGGCGAGGTTCGGTCTCACAACCGTTCTTCCACCTAACCTTATCCGTAATGCTAATACATCCAGTACTATTTATATTTAAATGTCCTTGCAGGCAATCTCGGAATTGGGCACACTCGATATTCAACAAGTGCAGCTTCCGAGGAGGTAAATTGTCAACCATTTGTGGTTCATTCAGCTCACGGTGCATTAGCGGTTGCACACAATGGTGAACTTGTCAATTGTGGCTCTCTGCGAAAGATGGTGAGTCAAACGGTACTATAGAGTATGTTGTAATACAGTCAATACTTCTCTATGACTACTTGATTTGTTCCTCGTTCTGGGAAAAAGTGGAACCGTAACGTTTCAGGGAGGAAAATGTGTGTACTGTGTATCGTATACTATTCTTTATCAAATGTTTAGTTTGTATTTTAAAAAGGTAAAATATTCTCAGTAGGCCTAAATGTTGTGCAAAAATTGAATTTTTACTGATATTACGTATTGAGTTGATGGAACAAACGTGTATTCTTTTGCAACTTGCATTGTTTAAGACTTTAAGTGCACTGTCTGTCTCCATTGAAGTGAATAATGATAGTGAAATACTGTCATGGCAGTCTTTTCTAGTAGACATTAATTCATTCAATTAAATTGATAAATTAGGCCTCATCAAATTTAATTTTAATTTTCTATACCAAGTTATCAGTCATATATTGACCGTTTAGCTGCACAACTGAACATTAATATGAACACCTATATACAATATGAACATTAATGATTTCTTTCATTAGGTACTTGGTCGTGGTGTTGGTTTATCAACTCACTCAGACAGTGAACTAATTACTCAAGCTTTATGCTTGAATCCACCCGACGGTGAGGTGGACGGTCCTGATTGGCCAGCTAGGATAAGGCATCTCATGCAACTCGCTCCGCTCTCTTATTCACTCGTTATCATGCAAAAGGATCGAATCTACGGTGTTCGAGATCCGTACGGCAATAGACCTTTATGCCTTGGAAAAATGTTGCCAATCAAACTTAAAGATGGTAAGTAAAATAAGTAGGCCTAGGTATAGTTCTTACTTTTATTATTATTAATAATTTCTTTGTTTTATAATAAAATTCACATAAACATTTGAACCAATTAGGTATATGTTATATAATACGGTATAGGAATACGTAATCTAGTTTCGTTCAAAAATATGTGTTGATGGTATAAAACCGTAGAAGTACATTTCCAAGCCTGTAAAGTTGGCTATACATTTTAAATCAATGTGAATTTAAAATACAAATCAGTGTCCAATAATATTGAAATGTCGGAATAATTTGCAGATGTACGAAGTACGGTACTAACTTGTAGCTTTATTTTGAAGGTCGTGATGACAGTGACAATGATCTAGATCCAGAAGGTTGGGTCATTTCCTCTGAGTCATGCGGCTTTCTTTCCATTGGCGCGCGTTATATGCGGGAAGTAAAACCTGGCGAAATAGTCGAGATGACGAGTCGAGGTGTCCGAACGATAGATATTGTCGAGAGGCCGAATGCAAAGGCTCAAGCGTTCTGTATCTTCGAGTATGTCTACTTTGCTCGATCCGACAGTATATTCGAGGGCCAGATGGTGTATTCCGTACGGATGGAGTGTGGGAGGGTTCTGGCGAGAGAGTCTGGCCTCGAAGCTGATATCGTCAGTTCCGTGCCCGAGTCTGGAACTGCAGCTGCTCATGGATATGCAAGAGAGGTGAATGCACATGAAAAAAATTTCATCTTTCAACTACTAGCATACCCCCCCCCTCCCCCCCTCAAAAAAAAAATATGCTGTCAATATATATGTGGTATTAATTGAACTAGAGAAAAATTGAACAGTATTTGAGCTTACATTACTGAACTTACTTTTATATTTTAGTTGTCAATTGTAGTTGAAAAATAAGACTTGATTTAATCAAACAGCTAGTCAGCTTAAACATTCAAAATCTAGGCAGTATATAAACATAAGTTCATAAACAGTTTGTTAAACATAAACCGGCTGTTGATACTTTCTTTAAATACCTGTGTTTTTTGGATGAGCATTAGCAAAGACTTCCACCCCATCTTATGGAGCTTGGTCTGATGTTTTGGGGGGGAGGGAGGCACTGCACAGGTCGCAGTTTGCCTGATCAGCATGAAACTTTTTCTGAATATACTGTATAGTTTTGGGGCCAAATCAGTTGGACCACTTTTGAGCAGTGCCATCACAAATCCTCTTTAAGGTTAGGCTGGGCAGAAAATCTTGGAGAAAAAATTCTCGCCAAAAAGATTCAAAGTGTTTTTCTGAACACCATTACGAATTTCAAATTTTTTACTTAGTTCGAACTAGCCTTTTTGAAAAAAAAAATTGATGAATAATTTTTTATTAAATAGCTTTATTAAATGGCACTATATTAAATAGTGGTTATTCCTCATTCATTATATTGCGCACAGAGATTCACGGCTTTGTAGACTTGAGAGATTCAACCAAGGTATGTAGAGCGCTCGAGTTTAGTTCATAAGACAAATTGTGTACAGTTTTCGAGTAAACTTCGTACAAATATTATGTCGCTTATCTTATACCACAAATGCTACATTTGCCTAGTTTATTGTATGAACTGCACAGCTAGGTCACAAGATTTCACTGATCAGTATGAATGTTTTTTTAAATATTACACATCATCCAACTTTCAACATTTTCAACAACATTTTCAACATGTTGCTTTTTCCGAAAAATTGGAAATTTTCAAAATATCCGTATGAATATTATGTCCAAAAAAAGCGATAAAATATATTTTGACGAATTGAAATTTTGTCAAGCTTTAGCTACATAAATGATGCACTTGTTTCGAAAATTTTAAGAAAATCAAATTGGCTGTTTGGAAAAGAAAATTTGTTTTTCAAAGCTTTTTACGGATTTTATTCTCAATTTTTCCATACATGCTCATCTGTCAACGCGGTGCACATATAGCGTTTTCCTAATATAAACTGTAATCTACTAATCCATTTTTCATCAATAGGGAGTAACTTGCTAATTTTTTACGAGGGAATTGGAAAAATGTACGTTTCATACACCTTTTAATTTGAAATGTTTTTTCAATATTATTAAATACCTACTACAGCCACCCAAAATGGGCCTTATCTACAGACAGCATAGGAAGTGATCTATGTCCGAGTGACTTGAGTGACTTTACATATTTGAAATTAAAATCATGTTCTCCTCAAAAAACTGAAACAGCCTAGCATGCTATTTCAGTCAGCTACGGTAGAATGCCGTTTAATTGTACTGTATTGGGTAAAGTAACCCTACAAAATGTTTTCATAATTTTCAACTGATTTTAAAATGATTCATTTTCAGTCAAAAATCCATTTTGCCGAAGTACTCTGCAAGAATCGTTATGTTGGTCGTACGTTTATTCAGCCGAGCACCCGATTACGACAACTTGGCGTTGCAAAGAAGTTCGGAGCCCTGTCTGAGAATGTACGGGGAAAGAAATTGATCCTGATAGATGATTCAATTGTGCGTGGCAACACGATCGGCCCGATTATTAAACTGTTACGCGATGCAGGTGCAAAGGAAGTGCATGTTAGGATAGCTTCCCCGCCGTTGCAGTATCCATGCTACATGGGGATCAACATTCCTACTCGAGAGGAGCTTATTGCGAATAAACTCAATCCTATGCAACTGGCAAAGCACGTTGGTATGTTGACTTGTTTAAGATTCTTTGAAATATTATGTTTTATCCAAGTTGTAGAACTTTAGAACTGGGAGAGCAGGTTCCTTTCAACACTTCAAATGTGTCAAGGAGGAGAAGGTTTCAAGTTCAGGATGAAAGCAGTGGTGGAGCAGGATTCTCTGATGTGTTAGGGTTGAACAGATATAAAGAGGGCTCTTGAATGATAAGCGATTGTAAGTTGGGATGCCAATAGATGAGCATTTTCTTGTGGAGTGGGATTGAATCGCAGAGTTTCGGGGTGAAAAGATCCATGGGAAAGGAGCCGTGCTTGTTGTGTCAAGAGTATATTTAATGGTAAGAATATTTTGGTTGATGAAACGAGGCCGGCAGGTTTTTTGGCGGGGGATGATGCGTAAGGCTCGTTTCTGTAGAAGGAATATTCTGTTTGCCAAATGAGTAGCAACCCATAAGAGGAGAGATAATATTATTAGAGAGGAAGGAATCGAAATGGGCATGGTCAACGAGTTTCAAAGAATGGGAGTTTACAATTTGTTTGGGCGGCGTTAGTGTTTAAATGGGAGATTGCGACGAGAATGGTTTTAATAAGTACAGCCTTTGTAGGTTTTATCTTTATTTTTTTAATAACATCGAAACTTGATACAAAATCATTGTTCCCCAATTAAGGCTAAGGATGAAAGATAGGATCGTTTGGACAGGGCACCATAGGGGCGATCTTACAGGTTTTAAGACTAGATTGCTGTTGCTAGTTGTTTGCTAGTTATCACTCAGCTCGATAAGCAAACTATAATCTTTATCGTGAGTTGAAAACATCAAATGTGTTTCAGGAGCCGATAGTTTGGCATATCTCTCTGTGGACGGATTAGTCCAGGCTGTCCGCCATCGAATGGCAGATAAGAACATGAGTCACATTGGACATTGCACGGCATGTCTTACAGGCATCTATCCCGAGAAACTTGAGTGGTGATTGATTACGTGCACAAGTATTTCAGAACTGACATTAGATTCAGAATAATACTTGGAACTGTACAAACAACGCTACGCGGGAACTAAACGTCCAATATATTTTATACATCGTAAGAGAGAATAGTGAATGCACTTGTTTTTATATTAAATTCAATTTCTAGTACTGTATGACAATAATGAGATTTTTTAAACGTGCCTGAAAGCTATCCATCATTTTTATAATTATGATTCTCATTTTCGTTCTAATCGAGTTTTATAAAAATTATATTATTGTCTTCATTATTCATCCGTAGCTATCATACTATTTTAATTTCAAATTTTATAATCGAGAGCAAGTGTGCATAATCATTATAAAGTTTGTTCTGTATTGTCACTTTCCAGACATTATGTCTGATGTCACAAATGATCGATGACGTCGAATCAAGAATCATTACTAGAATTATAATGATAATTGTAGCATTAAGACTTACCCTATGTGAGCTGATTTGCTTTGTTACTTATAATGTTTTCCTTTGTTATTATAATTATTTAAAAAATATACTGTATTAAGGAAATTACGCAGTTTTATGTTATGCGAGTGAATTGCATGAATTATATCGCAATTATTGATGTTGGAGTTATGTAGATCTGTAGAGATTCATCATTCATCTATCTTCCATTCATTTGAACCCGCGAGCAAGCAACTCGAGTGTTAATGAAGTAATTAAGCAAACGATGATCAATAGTTTCACATTTTAAACAATATTGTTTGTTGAAAGTAGTAATACTTATTACTGCTGCAGCATAAGTTTTTTTTCCATATTAAGTGTTTGAGCTATTACCGTATTCAAGTTTCTTTCTGTTACAAGCTGTTGTCAAAATAACATGTTATTTCTACAATATATATTTATACATATATATATATACATGCTACGTACTACAAGTACCCAGGTAGGAGGATAATACCCAGGTAAAGCTTCATCCATACTCAACCCAGGTACCCAAAGGTATCACTAATATATATATATATATATATATATATATATATATATATATATATATATATATATATATATATATATATATATATATATATATATTTATATTATGTATGTTCCTATAGCCCTTTATTGCTAGAATACGGTATGATGGTATTCTCTACCGTCAGTACACGGCTGATCTTGTTACGTTTTGATCAATATGTTGATATTCAAACTGTGAATATCGTTATAATCATGTCCTTAATTTATATACAGGCCTATATATATTATAATGTTATTATTAAATAATAATTCACTATAAAGTGAGATTGAATTAGGCCTGCACAAATTATTTAAACTTGAAAGGCAAGTAGATATTTTTATTCTATTCTCAAGTTTCTATCATGTTCTATAGCAATATACAAACGCGTTATGTGTTTCCGCGTTGATGGATGAGCTGGAACATATCAACTTATCTTTGGATTGGTTATTATATATATATACACCTTGAGATCCGAACCATTACTTCACTGCCATCTTATTTGCCATTAATAATTTATATGATAATAAAGAAGGCTTTGTTTCAATCGTTTACAATCAAGTGGTGACACTTGTTGCTTTGATTTAATAGGTATCTTAATAGCTTTGAATAATTGACACAAATAACATTATATATTTTTTTACATCAAAACGGCTGATCCGATTTGAATAAAAGTTCGGAATAATGTGTATTATTATGTTGTTCGAGTTCTGTAAAAATTTGAAAAATTTCGTAGAACATTCACTTTGTCATTTTTTCCGCCTGGCTTATTCATATGGGTTTTTTGAAAACTTCAAACTGATTTATCTCAAGAATTGTTGAACCGATTTTGCCTCAAAACTATACAGCATCAAGTCAGATAGGGGTTCATGTGTGTGCCAAGTTTCATCATGATCTGAATTTCTGTTTGACCTGTAGAGCGCGAACAAAAAAAAAACACCTTCGATTTTTCAAGTACAGTGTAATTGAGTCTTCGCTACGCTCATCCAATCATTATAAAGTTTGTTCTGTATTGTCACTTTCCAGACATTATGTCTGATGTCACAAATGATCGATGACGTCGAAACAAGAATCATTACTAGAATTATAATGATAATTGTAGCATTAAGACTTACCCTATGTGAGCTGATTTGCTTTGTTACTTATAATGTTTTCCTTTGTTAATATAACTAGGCAAACGCGTTATGTGTTTCCGCGTTGATGGATGAGCTGGAACATATCAACTTATCTTTGGATTGGTTATTATATATATATATACACCTTGAGATCCAAACCATTACATCACTGCCATCTTATTTTTCATTAATAATTTATTGGATGAGCGAAGCGAAGACTCAATTACACTATACCGAAAAAAAAGTGCCTGTTTTTTTTTTTTTTTTTTTTTTTTTTTTTGTTTTTTTGTTCGCGCTCCACAGGTCAGACAAAAATTCAAAATCAGTTGAAACTTGGCACACACATGAACCCCTATCTGACTTGATGCTGTATAGTTTTGAGGCACGATCGGTTGAACAACTTCTGAGAAAACTCATTCCAAAGTTTTCAAAAATCTCATTAGAATAAGCCAGAGGAAAACATTCGTGAAAAATATTTCATCTGAGAGGATTCAAATTCTCAGAGAACTTCAATCTGATAATGATACACATTATTCCGAACTTTCACTCAAATCGGATCAGCCGTTTCGATGTAAAAAAATATATAATGTTATTTGTGTCAATTATTCAAAGCTATTAAGATACCTATTAAATCAAAGCAACAAGTGTCACCACTTGACTGTAAACGATTAAAACAAAGCCTTCTTTATTATTATATAAATTATTGATGGAAAATAAGATGGCAGTGATGTAATGGTTTGGATCTCAAGGTGTATATATATATAATAACCAATCCAAAGATAAGTTGATATGTTCCAGCTCATCCATCAACGCGGAAACACATAACGCGTTTGCCTAGTATGATAATAAAGAAGGCTTTGTTTTAATCGTTTACGATCAAGTGGTGACACTTGTTGCTTTGATTTAATAGGTATCTTAATAGCTTTGAATAATTAACACAAATAACATTATATATTTTTTTACATCGAAACGGCTGATCCGATTCAAGTGAGAGTTTGGAATAATGTGTATCATTATCAGATTCAAATTCCCTGAGAATTTGAATCCTCTCAGATGAAATATTTTTCACGAATGTTTTCCTCTGGGTTATTCTAATGGGATTTTTGAAAACTTTGGAATGAGTTTTCTCAGAAGTGGTTCAACCGATCACGCCTCAAAACTATACAGCATCAAGTCAGATAGGGGTTCATGTGTGTGCCAAGTTTCAACTGATTTTGAATTTTCGTCTGACCTGTGGAGCGCGAACAAAAAAACAAAAAAAAAAAAAAAAAAAACAGACACTTTTTTCGGTATAGTGTAATTGAGTCTTCGCTTCGCTCATCCAATTATTTAAAAAATATACTGTATTAAGGAAATTACGCAGTTTTATGTTATGCGAGTGAATTGCATGAATTATATCGCAATTATTGATGTTGGAGTTATGTAGATCTGTAGAGATTCATCATTCATCTATCTTCCATTCATTTGAACCCGCGAGCAAGCAACTCGAGTGTTAATGAAGTAATTAAGCAAACGATGATCAATAGTTTCACATTTTAAACAATATTGTTTGTTGAAAGTAGTAATACTTATTACTGCTGCAGCATAAGTTTTTTTTCCATATTAAGTGTTTGAGCTATTACCGTATTCAAGTTTCTTTCTGTTACAAGCTGTTGTCAAAATAACATGTTATTTCTACAATATATATTTATACATATATATATATACTTGCTACGTACTACAAGTACCCAGGTAGGAGGATAATACCCAGGTAAAGCTTCATCCATACTCAACCCAGGTACCCAAAGGTATCACTAATATATATATATATATATATATATATATATATATATATATATATATATATATATATATATATATATATATATATATATATATATATTTATATTATGTATGTTCCTATAGCCCTTTATTGCTAGAATACGGTATGATGGTATTCTCTACCGTCAGTACACGGCTGATCTTGTTACGTTTTGATCAATATGTTGATATTCAAACTGTGAATATCGTTATAATCATGTCCTTAATTTATATACAGGCCTATATATATTATAATGTTATTATTAAATAATAATTCACTATAAAGTGAGATTGAATTAGGCCTGCACAAATTATTTAAACTTGAAAGGCAAGTAGATATTTTTATTCTATTCTCAAGTTTCTATCATGTTCTATAGCAACAGAACTATTTGAAAATAGTCCTATTATAGAGTACTCACAAAAAAAGTCATTCAATAAAATGTGCGCATTTCCTGAATGTTTATATGCACTTTCATTCAAATTATTTCTCATTCATTTGAGTTGGGTATAAATAACTACCACTGCATTAATCCCTCAGATCTATTGGCATTGAATGAATGATTAATAAAGTGGTGGGATGATGAAATGAAGATTTGTCAGAAAACTGGAACAAGTGTGAAGGAAGCCATATTTTGCCTAGGCTGTACAGGGAATCCACAAAAAAAAACTGTATGAAAATAGACAATGGTGGGACGGTGGGGAATCGACTCCCGGTTTTCCGTCGTCTCTCGGTCACAATTGGATTATCAATTAATCACTAATGTAATTGATATTATACTATTTGACAACATCAGAATGCGCTTCTAAATCCCAAATGGCTGATGGCTACAAAAGACCAGTCAACAGTGTAATTTTTCAATCAATGTATTCATTGAAAATATTTGCGGGGTTTATTTTGTAACTTTTCTCCATTCCCCTTTTTAACACTAACAGCGTACGTGCAACATTTTCTGGCAAATACTTTGAGATGATTGATTTTCACATTCCACTCATTTTTAAAATGAATTTACAGTTAAATAAACACTCACAAGCATTACTTCAGTATCATGTACATCAATGCTATTTCAAGTTTGTCTAGAAGTGAATTTATAAAATGTCAGTTTATAATTGGTCTGTCGTAACACTTTTTACATTTCTGTGCCTGAACCGATAAAGTAGTTTTGTTGACCATTCGTCTGCGTAGCTCAAAGTGATCTAGAGTAGTAATACGTGTAGTTTTCTTAGTCTTGCTAAAAGGTCAGGTAAGAAGTGTACGTAAGGTGTAATCGTGGAGAAATGGCACAAAATATCAAAATGATCGAACAAATAAGATCATTAAGGGTTATTATCAGCCTGAAATTGCATATATTCATTGTTATTGCAAGGTTGATATATGTGAATATTGCTTTCAAGTTTCGTCAAATTTTATTGTCAGACAGCACGTATTCTGTACACAGTTATTATGTATTTTAGTATAGGCATTTGCTTGTCAACAGCACATTCATGTACGTGTTTTGCTTGATGACATCTCAATCCATTCTTAACTAGCTTTGCCCATAAAAAGTGTCTGTTAATAGTAAACTCGAGGAATACAGATGAACGAAGCTTTTAAGATGGTTTACTTATTAGATCTTCATTGTGTAGAAGAAATATTTATTACCGTGTACCGTATAGAATAACAGGACTACCTGCATTATATATTGCTTACCTACATTACACCGGTGTAAGTAACATATGATACTTTGTTATCAATCTGCTCTGCAGTGTGATTCCCTTTATCAAATCCTTAGCTTGATGCTGATTTCAACTACATGGAGAAGGGCCCCGCCAGGATTTTTTTAAAATCACCTCCCTTTTAATACGGTTTAGCGTGTTTCAGATGAGGTTCAGATGCCGAAATCATTCTACTTTTGAAATTGAAAATTGCTTCAAAACCAATATTTGAAGCTGCGGGTGTTCAGTGTCATTTTAGCACCCCGGGCAAGCACTCAATTGTGCGCCCCCAAAACTGAGTGTGCATATCGATGGTGAATGCAAGGAGTTACTCATGCACACATGGAAATTTTTTTTTTTTTTTTTCTAATACGATTCTACAGGTTTCAGGAACTAGGCCTACATGAAATTTGTGGAATACATGTATTCAACAAGACTAATATTACTAAATGGCTTTTCCAAGCAAACAGGATGCTGAATCAATCTTAAAGACTAATAACAGATTAATCATAATTATAGACTAATCATTCAATAACAGTGATATTTGAATATATGAACATTCACTCCATCCAGTGATGTAAATAAAATGTCATTGATTTGATTTATAGGATACGATTACTGATAGCAAGTCACAAATGGGTGCCCATATTGCCCCTTAAATTTGGCCACCGGGCAGCCGCCCTCTTTGCCCACCCCTAGAAACGACCCTCATTGTTATTAACTTATTATCATCGTTTTTTAGAAAAATCATAAGCTAATAACCTACATAGCTTTATACGATATTTATTTTCTTCCTTCTCTCTTCCTATTTTTTCTTTCTTTCTTTCTACTTTTTTTGTTGCTTTTGATTCATGTGGGGGGGGGGGGGAAGGGGAGGGGCGATCGCTGCCCCACTCCCTTGTATACCCCACTGATTTTAGCTGCAGAAAACTCTCAAATCTATATAAGATTTAAAAGATTTGTTGGTTTGTTTATAAATTTGTATACGGCCAAATTTCAATAAATTATAATTTTTTAAAAGGCTAGTTATAGGCTACCAACAGAATATCAAAATCCACAAGATCTAAGAAATTGAATCCACTTCTGAATGAAGATTAGGTAATTAATTATATCATTATGATGGTCAATCTACGTGGAAAGGTGAGAAAGACTAACAATACAAATTGGGATACATCTACGGTAATTTTTCATATTTACCTTGCAGTGTGAACTGGTTCAGTTTTAATACATCATGAAAACATTTCGTATTTGTATTTTTGTATATATAGGCCTATATATTTTTTTTCCAAATTATATTTCTAGTTATGTATTCCACTGTGTAATTGTATTTTTAGTTATGTATTTCATTTTGTTACAGTTGATTGATGTCAACAGCAGGTTGATTCTTGTCATGTACTAGCTATAATGTAATTAGCAATAATGCTCAATAAATATCTTCTATTACTACTTTTTTTTTTTTTTTAATAACATCGAAACTTGATACAAAATCATTGTTCCCCAATTAAGGCATTGAGTTTACTATAAACTCAATGATTAAGGCTATGGATGAAAGATAGGATCGTTTGGACGGGGCACCACAAGGGCGATCTTACCACCCCATTTTACTTTAAAATTTTAAAGTAAAATTACTACTTATTACTACTAAATTACTACCCATTACTACTACTTTAAAATTGAATGCCAAATACTTTTGACTTGAGCCTAGTATCTCCCTCCGCAATGAGATTTACGTCACTTGAATGGCACAGCCATCTATATCTTAAATTTTAAAATCCTTGTACAGTGTACACATTTGCTTCACCTCTCGTTGTAACGTGCATCTTTTTGCTCCTGTCAAAAGTATTCATTTTATTTTGTTTGTTCCATATAATGTCTACCAGTAACGAACTGAATATGGCTAGGATGCAGCTCGAAGAGTCATTGGGTGAAGAGAATAAAGCACGGTAAGTTACCACTTTTCAATTATCTGAAACGTATGTAACTACTATAGTCGTACTTAACCTCAAATTCTGTATTGTTTTATTTACTTTTTTAGATATTTTCATCTGATAAAACAGTGGTTTAAAATGAAGTCAACAAGAGAAGAATTCTATGCCGAATCAAAAAAACTGTTGAAACCAGATCAGCTACATCTGCATAATAACTTTTTGTTGAATCTTTTCAACACCTGTCAGTTTCCAATAACTGCAAATTCTGTTCCCCTTCGAGTAAAAGAGTTGCCTAGTTATAAGGCAAGCCCACCACGAGATAAGGACAGGGAAAAGGATAAAGAAAAAAGCAAAAAGGATAAAACAAGACCTCGAAAACGAACGCGATCTGATCGAGGCTTTGATCCGTCAGACGTTTCGGATATTAATGGAGGCCGTACAACAACTCTTCCACCCCAGGCCCTGGAAGAACCATTACGATTTATTCAGGACGAACTGTTTTTACCTGATACATCTTTCATTCTTGGTCGTATATTATTATGTGCATGGGATCATGGACTAGATGGAGGCAATGAATTAGCGGCAGAATATATGGTCGTTGCTGTACAGCATTTCCTTAAAAATGTTCTGACTTCAATATTTAGCCAAAGAAGTGGTTACAAAGTTCGTGAGGGACGGTTCCAACATTGCTTAGGTACTTCGTTACCAAATCCTTGGTTGAGAAACAGCGGAAAGATACGTGAAAACACTAAAGGCTTTGCTGGAGCAGAAATTGTCGATGAGACTGAAGAAGTACAAGTTCCGGGACAGCGACCTACATTTGAGGAATTGGAGCAACGAGCAGCATTTGAACTGGCATGCTGTACAAAACCGACTGCAGTAAAACCACCTGTTACAGCGTTCCATCTTTTAGAAGCATTGATGTCAGAGCCTTCCGTGGTACCATGCCATCGTGTTCACTCGGTTAATATTGAACGAATCTTCTCTCGGTTGAGCCATCCATCACACGAAGAACTCGAGAAAGAAAATTGATCATGAATTTGTAATGCAGTTATAGAGTGCATTCTTATAATTGATACTCTATGTGATTTTAATTCATAATTAATTTAAAATTCTGTAAACCAGTAATATCAAGATGTATAATGTGCCTAGTTATGTCTTGTTAGATCTAACTTTGTTCAAAATGTATGCATTTTCTCTTTGTACTAAAAATAAAGCATACGTTTTCTCCCTAGTAGGTCTACTAGTAATTAATATATACTACATAGTTTTATTCTTTAATGCTCAATGTAGTCATTATAAACTTCCCTTTCTTCTCATTTTATTTTCATTTACAAATCATAATATTCAATAATAGAATCCATCATATCAAATAAAATCATAGACAATAGATACAGGTAGAATTTTATCATAAATAAAATACATTTATTGAGTGATGATTGATGAATGAGATTAGGATCCCACAAGGCAGCTCTCTGTGACGGCTGAATATGATGGTTTTATTCAGCAAGTGGCAGATAGATAATGCGATGAACAATAAGAGGAGAGGGATTTAGGTAGTATAGAAAGTTTTGAATTACAAACAAGACTGATGCAGTTTATCAGACCATCAGGAAAACAATTTTGGTAAAAGGGTGAGGTACTTGGTAAATATGATAGGCCCATAGTAAAATATGCTAAGAATTGAGATGACAATTATAGTATAACTGTATAAATGAATACAATGTGTGTAAGCATGTAACATTTACTTGATACTGATATGGGTTGATCAGTACCTCAATAGTGCTCTGAACTGAATTTCAGGAGACCGAGGCTCGATTCCTGTCAGTCGCCCATTCAGGTTGAGGTTTTTCGTGTTTTCCTCGGTCATTTTTTGTGTATTGAAATTTCTTTTATTGATTCACAATATAAATACATGACACGTTCACAAAATACCCACAAAACTTGATACAGGCTTGTCTGTGGTTTTAAATAAAGAAAATCCAATGTTGGATCTTGTAATACATTTTTGTGAT
>OZ023329.1:27818460-28033460 GCA_964007535.1 Brachyptera risi | reverse complement strand
AATTTATTCATAATAATACAAAATCTATCTCCTCCAAGACCTAAAAAAAATCATCCCACCTGCGGCCTTTCGGCCTCCGCGGTTCGGTCGGCCACCTGTTGTCAATGGTCTCGGCACCACCGACGGCAACCACGGGAGGTCTCTCTTTTTATTCCCCCTTTCTCCCCCTCTTCCGCCTGTCGGCTACCACCTCCCCCCAGCAGCGATCCTCTTCACACCCGACCAATGAATGTTACCGGTTTTTAACAACAAAAAGAATATTATACACACACACACACATATTGAAGGGGGAAAAGAGAGAGACCAATGAGATAGATAACCTACCAACCATTCTATACCAAACTCATTCCGTGGGAAGTAGTTGTGATCGTGAACCGCATCGCACAGGGCATGTTCAGTAGCTTTTTGATGTGTGATATTATTTGTATTATTCGTTTGTCGGTTGAGGTGAGAGATTGATAACGAATGTCATAGAGACGACATTGATAAGATCGATAGAACAGTGCCAGAGGGTTCAGGTTGTGTTGGAGGCGGAGCAGTATTATTACTGTTGATTGGGAGAGCTGGACCACACACATAACAACAGTGACATTATTTAAGTGCCATCCATACTCGACATTCAACAGGTAAGCGGATTTCGTTTGTACTCGACTGTGCATTCGAATACTAGATGGACGTGATTTAAACTGGGATTATTGTTTCATACTCTCGTTTTGATTTTAATTGTTCGTGTACATTAGGTATTCTAGTTCTATTGTTTTTGTACATAGATAACTTGTTTGAAACACCTTTGTCGGTAGAGAAAGAAATGTGATCCTATACCGGTATAATACTGTATACTTTCCTTGGTTTGTGTATCTATAATGGCCGAGGGTATGACACTTCAATTTTTGAATGTATATTTATTATTTATGCAATTTAGAGCCAACATGACAATATGATAATTGTAATCTGATCAACTGATTGATTGTCATGAGAACTATTTTTACTTGTAGGCGGATAACAAAAATACATTAATTTGCATATTAGGGTTATGGATGTTTAAATGTGTGCTTCTTTCGCGTGATGCCATTATGCATTACATTGTTGCAATAAGTGAAGAACGAAAACAAGTCCCAAATTATGTTCTTCAATCACAAATTCAGTATTCGTGTCTTTACACCCAACTTTTCCAGTTGCTATCGTAAGCTGATAATTAAGTGAGGTAGTAAATGCCTAATATATACTAAAGAAAATTGAGTGTGACTATTGCCCCTGGGTTCAAGTCCACCCTATCCACCCTTGTCAACCGATACAATCGCTCAAGGCGATAAGAAAAGTAGATACGCTATGAGCACATATGAGCTGTGTCGTTCGTGTAGCCAACGAGGAAAATGTTAAAATTGACATAAGTCCACTTGAAAATGATACAGAATATATACTAAATCGAAGAATTTTTAAATCCAGTCCAATTAATGAGGAGTTTTTGATTCGCCCTTATCTTGATTGTTATTATTCATTTGTCATTCATCATTTTATTCATTCATGTGATTTGACAATAACTATTGTTTCTTCCTCAACCACAAACCATGTATTCCTTTCTATACGTCGTCGTCAATATCAATATGACAATTTTCATTATATTTTCATATATTTTCATTAGAAGGCAGAATTTTGTTGAACAATATTATTATTGTGTGTGCATTTTTTTCAATCGATTTTCGAAGAAATGTGCAAGCATCAAATGTAATTAAAATTCGTGAACTTTAAACGTCTGTTTTAGAAACTCGTCTTATTTATTGTGTTTATTTTTTCTTCATGAATGGATTGGCCTTTTTTCTGGTTCGAATCAAACGCAGTTCATATATTTGTATCAAGGGTTATAATTGACTTATCGATGATCATTGTATCCGCCTTTATTGGGGAACAATGTCCACTTATTGATTAACTTGAATAGTTGAATGTAGCTTAAACGTATCACGAAGTCGATAATGGGGAACTGAAAATAAGAACAAAAAATACAATAACTGCAATTGTAAAAAAGTACATTTACATTTTACACTAAATATTATAGCATTATTATATAAACTAGTTCTTTGTTTTATAATAATGAATACAACAATACATTCAATGATAATATTGGTTACATTTCTGACAATATTTGTACGTGCTGAGATAGCAAAAAAAAATTATTAATTTAATTATGTGGATAAATATAAAATCATGATTTGATAACTATATCAGTACTCATCAGAATAGATCCGTATTTAACACTTGGCTGTCACATATCAATAACTAATTAAGATAATTATACCAAAAAAAAATAGGGCATGTGTTAAAAGAACCAACTCGCAAAGTTTTGAAAAAAGTATGCATTTTTACGAAAAAAATAGAATCAATCTATTTCGTATTGTTCAAAAGTTCAAAGAACTGATAACACCGTGGTCTCATAGCCTAAAATGGAAATTTTTTTCGAAAGCAAAAAGATCCTCTCCTACGCGTGTTAACCAAAACGAATCCAAGACCCAAGTCCCGAGTACATTAACACTTTGTTTGTTACCTATATATACCTTCATAAATAATTCAATAGGCAAACTACTAAACGCAATGGTTCACAATAATTCACGTGTATTTACGAACAAAGAAAAGGCCCCCCCACATTGGTATATTTCTACATTTACTCTCGTGTTATCTGCAGTGTCTAAGTGGCCATGTAATATTATTAGAAAATACCCCCCACATAATCATCTCCCCCGGAGACATCTTTGACTTAATCTCCCCTGGAGAGCTTAAAAGGCACACCACGAACAATTTCGAAAACGTACATCCGGGAAAAAAGATTCTGTGGTTTCACACAAGGTATATTTTCTAGTCCGTTGGTTGGTCAGCCAGCGGTTAGACGGTCTACTAACTAACTAGCTGTTGGGCTGGAATTTATTTTTCGCATCAAAGAATCTTCAGTTTGAAGTGGAAAAAGTATACTTGAAATAATAATCAGATCAACACGTATAGTACAAGGTAGGGCCGCATATTAAATTTTATGAAAATATTATTAGATCTATGCTTAAATAATTGGTCATATTTCAGATAGTACTTTGTGTTGATTGGTAATATAAATAAATGTAATTCTGTTTAAATATTTAGATTTTGTTTATATTTTCACCTTGTGTAATTGGTCTCGGTACGGCTAACAACAATCTAGACAAAGATATTCCTGGAAAAGATACAATGAAAAATGATAATTAGACGAGCTTTAGCGAGGATTCAATTTGACATACTGAAAAAAATTGGTGTTCGTTTTTATGTTTTTTTTTTTTTTTTTGTTTTTATGTTTTTTTGTCGGTTCTCCACAGGTCAAACGGCTACAGCTATCAACTTCAAACTTTTTTTCGTCATGGTTCCTCATCTAACTTAGATCTGTATAGTTTTGTGGCATTATCGGGTGGTAACTTTTTTTTTTATGAATTTTAGAAATTTCAAAAATCCCCATTAGAATAACCCGGAGGAAAATACTTGAAAAATCAAAATTTTTCAAGACCTCTCAAATTTTCGCCGAATATAAAGGAAACTATTAAGCACATTTTGAGAGATTTTTCGCATCAATCGGATGAGAAATAACGAAGAAAACGCATTTATAAAGCATTTTCCCATCAATTTAGGCTATTACGGGAACCAATTAAATCTATAGCAACAAGTGTCACCAATTAATTCAAAACGATTGAAATGAATGAAGAGGAAGGCCGTGACATAACTGGTTCTCGTAAGGTTTTTGAACGTTTGGAGTGATCCAAGGTCTGTAGATGTAGATTGGGTTGACAAATTATTTTTCATTCTAGATTTCTATACCCCTAAGCTCGTCTAACAACGCGCATCCCGCGTTTTCCTAGTTAAAATGATAATATTGTGCTAATTGGATGAAATGAAAATGATAAAACTGTTTTTATTTTTTAAAGCTGACTTCTGAGTTGAGCGTTTGAAGACACGCAAAGACAGCAGTTCTAAAATTCTTGTACTTCATTTGGTTGGAACTTGCAATTTTTCGTATTTTGTTAATATGTCGTAACTCGACTCATTCCGAACTCAAATCCGGAATAAGTCAAACATTAGCTGGGAGAGAATTGAAATGAGTTGCTGAGCAAAGAAACAATCAGATAATATTAGAGTAGGAGTTCGGAATGATATGAGTTAGGAATGAGCCGAGAATGAATATCAGTCAACGCACCATTTGACGTCTCACCTTTTTAAATATTTTTTTGGTTCATTTTCTGTACAATAAAACAAGCTCAGAATGTAAAAACCTTCGATTTTCTTCTGTCACATTTGTACATAAATGAACAAAGTTGACATCCTTGTTTATTTTGTATGCTATTTCACATTTCTGCTGAAAGCTAAAAAAAAATATAAATTGATATGACTAGTACGAATAAAAACTCATTGTTGGCACATTATTGTTGTGGTGGCACATTATTGACAACAATAATTCTGTCTAATATCTACAATGGAAGTCATACAAATGCACTCAACCTTCCACAGTCAAGCAAAACCCATTCAACAATATTAACCCTTAAACACTGCATACACGATCAACATTACCTGTCAACATGTTGATATCAACATATTTATGAGATAATAGAGCATGTTCAATTCTCGGCAATATGTTGAAGGCAGCTATCAACATATTGCCGTGGTGTATAGGCAAGATCAGAAATACGGCTTATCTACTAGCTGTCAACATGCTGCCAACATGTGGACGGGTAAATGTTGATCGTGTATGCTGTGTTTTAGAACGAACTGAATACACCTAAATGCAGATTACCCAAATAACCTATAGCTATTGGTGGGAGCTTGGGTAATATTAATAAGTCAACATTGCTATAGCAACTTGAAATAAATCAAGGTTCGATTTTTTTAATACATACAGTGTATACAATTTTCCAAATAAGCTTTACTTGAATTTAAATTCTAAATAAAATAACGTTATTTAAGTCTATGTGGAGTTGAAAGCTGGATTTTTAATGTTTTTAAAGTTATTTGAGGGAATTTTATTCTACGTAAATATGACGAATGTCCGTGTTTTGATATCGGATGAGAAATGCATGCAAGGCACGTGTCAATTTCAAAACAAAACACATTGACTAAGTCCGAAAAATAAAAGTTGATCAAGCAATGTTACCAACTCGACTTCTGGTCATGTACGTTTCTTATGTAGGCCTATTACTGCAGTGTGCCGATCTTACGCAGTATATTTTCATTATAATATAGTCTAAGGTCCCGATGCATTCATTACATAGCATAATTATTTAGACGCTGATGTAATGTTTTCACGAATTATAATGCAAATACATTCATTATTGACAGTAGTACTACCCACTTCAGAAATATTATCTACCGTAGACTACTATAATATTTCTATTCTCAAACGATTCCGAAATTCGTATAATCTTTTCAATACATATAGACCCATTTATATATGTATATATATATATATATATATATATATATATATATATATATATATATATATATATATATATATATATTATATATATATATAAATTAAATAAATGAAAGTTTTTTTGGCCCTACATTACTAAAAAGTTATTTCGGAACTTACACTACTCAAAGTCCATTCATGTAGTATTTACAAACTAAAAGTGTGGCTGAAGTATAAGGATGGACTCATACCCTACTCTAGGGTTTTGAACTTAGGTGCAAGAAAAACTTTTGGCAGGTGAAACCGCAACCAGATTGTGGTATATTTTAGTTATGGACCCAGTTCCAATGCCCGAATAAAGTATTACCGTGGATTAATAATCTTTATTGTATAGTATTACGCTTGATAGTTGTAATTTATTATAAAATCATGCTTATCCAAGAACCAAGGTTGAAGCTGAATAATTATGTCGCTCACAATTAAATTATTGTAATGTGGGATGATGTATATATATATATATATATATATATATATATATATATATATATATATATATATATATATATATATATATATATATTTTTTTGAAATTTTTTTTTTTGAAATTTTTTAGTCTGCCATCATAGTTCACCTGTACATGATAAATATTCTCTAGGCCACCACTTCTGTTGTGAAATGTGAGGCAGGTGAAAAACATTCGTTCCAATCATTACGTTCATTGTTTCAAAATTAATATACATGATACAATACGAAGGAATACACTATAAGCATGCACCCTCGCTCACCCTACCCAATGTTTTCAGTTTGAACTTATCAATTAACACCAATTAAAATAATAACCCGACAAACAGATAATAACTGAATCGTTATCATAGCCCCAGACCGGTTTCTTGAAGATCCACACTCCATAGGTTACGACCCCCGACCGGATCACGGCGTAAGGACACACGAATACTGGAAATAACTAGTTTTACTTACATCAAATCACTCCATGATATAATTGCTTTCAAACTTATTATTTGTTTTAATAAATTCCGTGGTTGGTCCAAGTTACCAGTCAGTCGTCGACATTCATCCAGAAAGAGTGGTGATCTATATTAATTTACAACACTGTTAATTACATTCGAATTGAATTACATTATAGTTATAAACTTGAACAACAGTAAACAGCTCAACCATGGGTGCATCAATACCATATGGAAATTATTATAACGAAGGTATGCAAAATTATGCATTTTTTCAAACGACATTCTAATATATATATATAAAATTTATATCGAATCTACGTAGAATTTTCTAGTGTTGATAATGTCAAATGATGTTTCCTTCAAACATATATTTTAAAACATCATAAATCAGTAACAAAACGGTGTATATTCTTGATTGAAACAGAGCATATATTTTATCTCCACCCTCATCACCCATATGGCCGTCCTAATCGTCGCGCCATCATCTCTCTCTCTCTCTCTCTCTCTCTCTTTCACTCTCTCTCTCTCTCTCTCTCTCTCTCTCTCTCTCTCTCTCTCTCTTGCTCCCCCATCATTATCTCCCCCATTCCATTGTCTGTACCTTGTAGTAGTAGTACCTGCGTTGATCGTCTATGTTTTGTTGGAACAGGAGGATTGTGGTGCCCGTATCTTCACGTACGCCCGCAAGCTACAAGCATGGGGGAGATAGCAGATGATCTAAACTCGGCCTCGTCCCCTTTAGGACAACAGGTAGGCAACAGACCTAGTGGTGGCGTCACTCTTACGTAATTACTATTTGTCGCGTTCATCGTAAATAGAGAAATGGATGCTTTGTTGGATTAGAAAAAAGTTTAAAAAAAGTTTAAAAAAGAACTTAGAAAAAAGTTGCACCGTTTCTGAAAGTGAGATTTAAAAAAATAAAGCTATTAAAGAAATTATTGGATTCAAAATTGAGTGATTTTTCAGTTGCTCTTCAAAAAGTTCCGTTCACATTTTAAAAAAAATGAAAAAATAATAAAAATTACCTCTTTTATTCTTCATAGTTTTATTCTTGTCAATAAGTTATTAGTTTGTGAATTGGCCACCAGTGAAGACTGATGTTGCTATTTTTGTTGCCTCCTATTAATTATGGAATTGATATTGTATTATATCTATGAGTTTGGTATTATTATTATTATTGATAATATACAAAAAATGAAGAAATGTAGACAGCTCTTACATGTAATGTGCAATAATTTTAAAATACTATATAACTAATTGCTTATTCCAAACATTTTATTTGAGCACTATAAATATATTTTTTTCACCTATAAAAATAATAAGACGTATGAAATTGTAGGAAAAAAAACTTTTATATTCAGACCAGTTTCCAAGTCATTGACTTGAGAATCAAATCAAAATAATATGCATTTGTTTACATGAATATTTGGTAGCAATACTCAAAATGCATCCGACTTTATGATGATAATTAAGAAATTGTATAATAATTTGATGGTTTAAAAGTTGACTAAAAATAAGCCAAGGTAATAGAAAGAAGCAGCAATAAAAAAAAATCAGAAATGGATTGAAACTACAGAATTATAAAAGGCATTTTAAAAGATCATGTAGGCCTATAATGAGTCATTATGTTGAATATATTCTATCACACACTGGTACTTGTAATGCCAAAATATTTAACTCTGACCACATTTACAAATAATCTTTCTTTGCTCAAGTTACATCGAGCTTACGAATTACTTGAAGTTCAGTTTCATAATTGCCAATAATTTAAAATATTACACATATTTGCATTCGATAGATATCGCTAGCATAATTGAAACCAGTGGTGTAGTCAGGGGTTTATGTCTTATATTCACTCATTTCATTACAAGCTTGCGTAAATCAACTTTGAATTGACGGGGTGTATGCAGGTATATGCCGTAGACCCACTATTTTTTCAGGAAATATTCAAATATATAATTTTTCCACAATTAATTATATTATTATATTCAAGTGGTTATTGCGTGAGTGAGTAAAGATACAACCATACACAAGCAGCTAAATTTGCTCTCTTTGAGAGACAAAAATGAAATGTGTTGAACAAGTGATGGCAATAGTGGCAATTAGGGTCTTGGAGATGCATACTAGATGATATAATAGGCCTATGCATGAAAAATAATTTCCAACACATACCTATTACAACTAATAAGTGATAGCTGGTGAAGGTCACTACCCAACAGTTACCACAAGTTGCTCCTCAACTGAATTAAGAAAACATGAAAAATGAAATGGAAAAATGAAAAAATGAAATGGGGGAAATGAAAAATGGGTGATTTTTTCTAAAACTCTCCCACCTGAGTCGTATTTTCTCGTGCAGAGGGTATACTACTTTTTACTATTTAAACCAATTATTTACAGAAGACACCGATATGATTTTGTATCGCAGTCATCTAGCTATCACGAGCTCAATTTTACCCCCAAATAACCCAGCTGTTGGTGGGGTCGTAGGGCGTAAAGCTAACAATAATTATTATCATCACCAGGTTAATAATCCGTTCGGTAAAAACATTGGTGCCATTCTTGAAATAATATTTGTAAGGGGATTAAACTCTAATCTTGTGTAACTCTGGATGTGTCCAGAATCCTGACTACTGGTACAGTAATTAATGACCATTTCTATTTCCTATTCCAGAGTGACAGCGAAGGCAGCACTTCGAGTTTTGATCTGGGCCAAAGCGTTGCTGGAATGGAGATCACTAATTCCTCGAAGGGCTCAGTCAAATGCAGGTTCGTTACTTATTTTTAGACGAGATTGTTGCCATGGGGTCCTAAAAACCTCGTCGTGTAGCTATATCAACGTGCCCTACAAAGATATCTCCAAAAATAGATGCATCACAATTTACATAGATATAAATGAAATGTATTTTTCCTGTCATAAATCATCGTCTAATGAGACGGGTGGTTTTCAATGTAAAACTGGTTTTATATAAATCTGTTGACTAACTAATGAAAGGGTCATGACCCGAAGCAAGAATATCTACAGTTTATCAAGTGATAAGAAAGTTTGCTCCCGACTTTGAACTCCAATGGTGGTCTCACTGAGCGTAATGATGTGCCTCCCGCAAAGATTTCCCCTCCTCTTTTTATTCAATGAAGATAAGAAATATGATTAATAAATAATAAAATGAAATAACGTTATTACCGAATGGCATATAATAATTAGGTAAGTAAAGTGAAAAAAAAACAAGTTCAAAAAAAAAAAATCGTAGCAATAGAACACAATGAGGTGTTTCACTAATTTTATTCTAAAATGTGCAGTAATTTTATTGGTTGAACTTCATGATATAATATTGTTTATTGGCTAGCTCTTACAGTTCTCAATTCATTGCGTAATAAGTAACGAAAAGAAATATTGATAACCATTTTATTCTTTGTTTATGAGGCACACTCAAAGATCGATCACGATTTTATTTGAAGATCTGAAGTTGATTCGATAAGTCAATGAACTCAAGATTTTTTTGTAATATATTCATAGATACATTATTTTAATTGATTTATGTGGGTCATCATTAACTCTGATCTATTTAAACAAATTGAATAATAATAATTTCCAATAAAGTTAGATTTATAATAGTCTATTACCATTTACCATATCATATTATAAGATACAGCAATTCCATAATATATCACCGATAAAATCTATAGACCTTCAGACAAATAGCAAACTTACATTGAGAAACCGTTCCTAAATCAGAACTTTCTAAAAACTTTTGTTTTGTTATAAATTTAATATTTATAGTGAATTTCAACATGAGATCTTATATCATATATCTTGGTTGTTTCCAGATGGACAGAATGTGGCCTCTGCTTTGGTCATCTTGACCTCCTAGCTTCTCACGTTACCCGAGTTCATGCCCAGTCAGGTCGAGGAGGTCTGTTCTATTGCGGCTGGGAGGGTTGCACTCGTGGTGACCGAGGATTCAATGCCAGGTAAATCCAACGACAAATGTTATATTTTCGGGCTCCCGTACCGGACGTTTCTTCCCCAGAACATTCCTGCTACCTTGTCTTTATGGGACCATTAATATATTGGATAGTCTATTCAAAAGAAATGTTTACAAGTAACATTATATCTATATTTTATAAAATAAATGTATATGTATTATAAATAAAAGCGTTCACAATACATATTAAATACCGACATAAAAATACAACAGAATTAGGATTTGTTGTTATTTAAATAAGTCATTGACTAAATCAGGGTTTAAATTAATTTGATTCGAGTATCTTGTCAGTATTTGATACAATAAAAACACTGTCTTACTGTATTCTCTATTTGGTTACAGGTACAAGATGCTAGTCCACGTTCGAACGCACACCAATGAGAAACCCCACCGCTGTTTCAAGTGTGGAAAGAGTTTCAGTCGAGCAGAGAACTTGAAAATCCACGCTCGATCTCACACAGGAGAGAGACCGTACGCGTGTCCAATCGTCGGCTGTGGAAAAGCCTATTCCAATTCGTCCGATCGTTTCAAACACACGCGCACGCACTCAGTCGATAAACCTTACATCTGCAAAGTTATTGGTTGTCCAAAGCGTTACACCGATCCTAGTTCGTTACGAAAGCACGTGAAAACCTATCGGCATTACCCAGATGCAGAGAAGGAGCAATGTGATTTACCAAATATTACGCCTAGTTTATCAGTTACGGCCCTGAAAGAATTACCTACTCCAAAGATAATGAAAAGAGATTCGAATGGTGATATTAAAACATTTTCTAATTATTATGACAAGGACACTAAAAAAGAAAATTTGTCACAACAGGAACTATTTGTAAACGGTCAAGGTTCACAGTACGACTTATTTCGTTCATGGCTAAACGCCGATCTAGCCGTACTGTCTCGTTCATTACCGATGGGCTTATCGCTGTGGAATCATCCATTATTAAACGAACAGAATTACGTTAAATCTTTGTATGAAGGGCAAACTACGAAACATTGCCGAATGGACTCGACTAGTAGCCAAAGTAGTGACGACACTGTTGACGATCTGGTTAACTGCCAAGAACTACCGCTAGATCTCACGATTCATCAAACTAGTGCGCGAACATAAAACAAATGCGTGATGTCAACGTTAATTTTTAAAAGTATGATCGATTGTCTTTTTTTGTAGTTTAGAAGAACTACATTTGAACAATGTTACCATAATGTTATTACCATAATAAAATAACAAAATTATATCAAGTTGATAAAACCTACATTACCTCTTAATAATTGTCAGATTATTTCTACCAGATGAGAAGTGTCTTCCATCATTACCACTGTACATTTTTATGCATTCAAATTACTATTTATTACTTCAGAAATGATTGAACAACTTGCATATGATTACTGATTATTTAGTTTGTAAATTAACTGCAATTATTGTTATCTTATAGATATACATTGTATATAGTATTGTACATAATATTGATGTAGTGAACACAAATAAATATCTCAAGATTGTAATTGAATGTTATTTATTTAATACAATTTAATCCTTAATCATATAATCAAGTATAAAGTTAGAATTCATTTACACACGAGACAATCAACATAAGTTTCACCTATACAGTAGTTCAATATTTTGCTTCACAACAACCTATTTTATGAAGTGAACTCATAACTGCAGCTTAGCAAAATGGCCGACACAGTGCTTGAATATGTTCAATGGACTTAATCACCATTTTATGAAACAGTCAGCATAATAAATAAATACGATACTAAAATATTCAAACACATTCAATTTGTAGATTAAACATATTCTTTTAAGAAGGTAGACATTAAAATGTAGTGGAATATTTACAATATGACAACAATTTGGCAATTACGACAGTTCACACGTGGATCGTATAAAATTCACAACAGATTGAGATACAAGTAAACTAACGTCCCTGCAGTAACTTGGTCATGCCGTCTTTGATGATTTTCAAGCTGGCCATATCGGTCTGTATTGTGTCAACGAGATGAGCCATGCCGTTCTGCTCCATCGCGAGGAACTGTTTGATGTCGTCTTGAACGGCCGGATCCATGGAGTATCGTTCCGTTTCACGGTGCGACGACTCTTGACGCTGCATCCGCATCTGAGACAGCATCTCGTTTAGTCGACCCTGGACACACAAACATATGAAACCACATCAACAATTATTATTATGATCGATTCATGGTCAGCAGAGCCTTGTTACATGAACAGTGGTGTATTCACAAATAGAATACAGTGAAATAAATCTCCATGTATCGGTTTTTAAGTAACCAGGAAAAATGAACCATTCATGTACGAAAATTTACTACTGATACAAGTAAATATGAGTAGTACGAGTGTGGTGGGAGTACGGTAAGACAAAATAAATGATGGAAGTGGGAAAACGATAGATGAGAAAACGATGCAAAGAGGTTTCACTGTAGGCCTAGTAGGCCTACTTTGGCGGTCTGGAAAGATAGAAAGCTGTCAAACCTCAAAGGGTTAGATTGATTGAGAAATTGATGTCAATTCTTTTCGCCAATAGTATACGCTAATTTGTTGAAAAATAATATAATACAGTCAGCTGTTATTTCAGAACCTTGTTCTTGGCTTTCGTTCCATACAAATGTCAAATTGATGAGTCTGAATGCTAAGTGCCAGTGATATTGGCAAATTCATTGTTTTACATATCAAGTGTAAAACAGCAGCTCTTGAATTTCAACAACCCAAGTGAGGTTCTTAGAGATTAATTCATTTTCTCTGTTTTAATGATGTTTTAAATACATAAGGCCTACTATGTTTTACTGAAATACAACTTATCTTGACTTGTTCTACAACAAT
The DNA here is from genome assembly GCA_964007535.1 of Brachyptera risi. NCBI lineage: Eukaryota > Metazoa > Arthropoda > Insecta > Plecoptera > Taeniopterygidae > Brachyptera > Brachyptera risi. The sequence continues at coordinate 28,020,260 of OZ023329.1, read as the reverse complement.
GTACTTTGTTATATATGAATAAAAGAATTGTTATTATTATATTATATTATTATATTATGTTTATATTTATTCCATTTTATTGTATCATATCCTAGAGAGTATTATTAGTTCATTCCACAGTTAAACCCTCAATGGGTTTTGTGGACACTTGAGAGTGAAAAAGGTCTTGTAATAATGTACATTTATTGGATGAAAATGAAAAAATTATTACGTATCAAGTAAGTGTGTAAGTGTGTGTAAGTATGTGTTGTCCTTTTATTAAATTAGCACTAGTGGGAATGTATTTTTCTGTTGCTAATAAAGACTAAATCAATCAATCAACAATAAAAAAAATAAAAAAAGATCAATAAAAGATGAAACCAATTTTGTTTCCGCTATAAATTTTATAGAAGGCCACGTAAAGGATAAACATAAGTATTTGTGTACCCTAGTGTAACCTGAAAATAATGCAGCCTTGGAGGTATGATAGTGACTCCATAACCTGGCTGTCAAGTGAATTCATTATATAGATATTTTTTATATTGGGTTTTAACGACGCACTATAATGATAACTAAGATCTATTGGCGTCGAATGAATGATTGATAAGATGATGGGATGATGAGATGAATGTTTCTTGGTTATTGGGAAGGATAGTGGGAAGGAAGCGGACGTTGCCTATATTGTAGGAACCATCCCAGCAATAGCCTAGACTACAGAGGAAAACCACGAAAAATCCCTGTAAAGATGGACGGTGGCAGGGATCGAACCAGGTCCGATATGCCCCTTCATCTCCCAGATCATATGAAACAAGTGCGTTAACCACTCAGCTACATGTGCTGGTAATTCATTATAAAATCTCCAAATCTAAATATCACCTGCTGAATATCATTAGATATGACTAGCATACCTTAAACTGTGTTGGAGCATTAAGCTGTGCTTCTAGTGTCTCGAGTTGACCTCTAAGAATCTCTTCTTCCGGTTGAAGAGCCATGCCGACCTTACGGCACACTTCTTGCTGTACCAACACCTGGAAAAATTAAACAACAATATTAACATCAAGTAACAAGTACCAGTGTTCTTAGTAGGAACAATGTGGAAATCCTGTAACTCTTTACATTCTCATCGAGTTGCTTTGATATTTGAGTGATTTCTTTTAATCTGAAATAGCCCTAACAACTGTAATATTATCATTGAAGAAACTTGTATTGAACTCTTTATGGAACTTATGTTTTTTTTGCACACACTGTACAGGTCATACAGTTTGCCTGATGATCATGCAACTTTTTCTGGGTACCTGGACTTATCCAACTTAGAACTGTACTGTTTATGGGTCAAATTGGTTGATCACTTTTGAGAAACACCATCTCAAATTTTCGAAAAACACGATAAGATTAGGCAGAGCAAAAAAAAATATGGAAAAGAATTAGGCCCATCTTTGAAAAGCTTCAATTTTTTTACTGAACAGATTATTACACATTTTTACTGAACTCGGACCAGCCGTTTTTCAAAAAATATTGATTTCAATTTCATTAATTACATTTTCATCAGATAGCTTGAAATAGTGATTATTCTTTATTTAGTATATCGTTTATAGTGATTTGTAGCTTTGTTTGTAGACTTGGCGGTTGTGTGACCAACACGTGTAGAGTTCTTGAGTATATTTCATATATGTCAAGGTGTGTAGAGTTTCCGAGTGTTTCACACAAATATCTCGTCCATCTCACAACGCATACGCTGCATTTGCCTGATACATGAAAATAAATATACACAAGCAGGAAGCAGGAAATTCACAGCATTTCTGCCATTTCAGTACCAACTTTTGTGAACAGTTCAAAATTAGTAAGCTAACAGTTCATCACATAAGTATGCTGGCCTTGAGAGGTTCGATCGCAATACTCAGAAATCATATATATGGTCAACAGCTGAGGTCTTGATCTGATCTCTGTCAAACAGAAGCGTCCACGTTCAAGTTTCCCAGTGGTTCAATTGGCCTACGCTATTGATGTTATAAATATATATTTACAATTTTTTTTTCCATTTTTTCTTTCATTGTGTTTTATATAATTTTTCATTTGTGTTTTTTATTAGTGTTTTGCTTATTTTAAATTTGTTGCTATTTGCTATTTGTTATACTGTGTCCACGTGGCAACCGTATTGTCGGCAGTGTTTTTTTTAATAAAAACCCTTCTCTTATATATATTTTTCTATACGACTATTCTCATTTTTCTCATTTTTTGCTGCTACTGTATTCTTATTCGATCAACTTGGTAGGCTACATCATACATGGGTATGCTACAGTATGTGTTTGAAAATTTAGCTCTCATGCATTTGCTCTGCATCTATTATGATATGAGTACAGTGAAACCTCTATGCATCGTTCCCGGATCCATCGTTTTCCTGCTTGCATCATTCATTTTTTTTCACCCCACTTCCATATTATCAATGCTAAATTTTCCTGGATGGATCATTTTCCTGCATGGATGGTTCAATTTTCCTGGTCCCTTGAAAAACAATGGATAGAGGTTTCACTGTATACAGGCTTACCTACATTTCACAACAAATAGTGCACATACCTTTTCCAGGTATTTCAAGAATTAATCATACTTGACTTGAGGCATTATTTAAAAGTTGAAGAAAACTATAGACTTTCACTCATTTCCATTTCATAAGAATGGTTTGCAATGATGAAGAAAGAATGAAACTCTTGAATCAATAAATAATTAGCAATGATCACACCTTTAGTATCCGATGTTCAAGTTCGATGAATTTCCGTTTATATTCTGCAGCCTTGGCGCAAGTGCGCGACTGTTGGCTCTTGAGTTGAGCAATATCTTCGGCAACTTGGTCGAGGAATGCCTGGTGAAGCTTCGTCTCTTGCTCTTGACACTTCATGCGCCAGCGTACCTCACCGAACCCAACCATTGGTACTGGCACGTACTTGTTTGCGTCGGGATTGTCCAGGATGGCTTGTTTCCACAACCTTAAATCAGAAACTCGAACTATATAACTTCTAAAAATCCCAATGGTCCCAATAGAATGTTTTCAACCCGCTGATGAAACGGAGAAGCAAAAAATTTCAACATCAATAACGAAACGTAGAACGTTCCACTCAAATTCAGCCAAAGAACTTGAAATGTAGCAAAATATTTTTCAACCAACTTACCTCGGGTCAATGCCGGCAGGTGGTGCTTCTAAATACGATTTAATCATCTCCTTATCGGGCAGCACTTGCGGAAAAACGTTCTCCACGCCCATCGTGGTAAGCTGCTGCTTCTGCATGGGCTGTAATAAATAGCCAGACAGTTCCACGCCCGGTATTCGTCGCACGCCCGTAACACCCTTCTCTTGGACGTAAAACAAGACTTGCGATTTCGAGTCGGACATCGGCTTGATGCTGTCGATAGCCACTGATAAGTTGGGTTTATTACCGAGAACGTTGGTCAAACTTGTCACTAGGTTTTGTTGCTGGGCTTTGACGTCGGCCTCCGGTTTGTTGAAGACGATAGCGACGAGTCCTTCTTTGTTTTCTGATGATGGCATTCGACTGTAGCCGACGGCTTTGAAGCGGCAGAATGGGTTCTGTTGCGTTATCTCAACCGGTGGTGCATTTTGAGAATAATATGCCTTGCCTGTAAAATAAGATTCATCATATTCTTTTGCAGTGACTTTTAAATTATGAGTTGACTTGAATATTATGGTCTAAGCAAGGTTGCAACTGAACTACTTTAGTTGTAGTTATTGAAGTTATTGTACTTGTACACAAAAGAAGGTCGTCTACCAATATAGCACGGTGATTTTTGTACGGCTAAGGTGTTTTTAGGGTATTATGATCAATCAGGACAAGGTTTATGTTAATAAACACTACACCTTTCAAGATCATTGAATGTTCAAAGTTGCAACGAGATTATTGTGGACAGTAAACCCTCGTAAATTTAAACTCTGATTATTCAAATTTTGCACTTCAAACAATAGTTTTGACCCTCACAGAGTTTTGATCCTTGAGCTCAACGTTGAATATTTCAACAATTGAAACTTTCATCTATAATTTAAAATTGGTAATTTGGGATCAGCTGAATTCTGGAGGATTCATTGTACCGGTACGTTGTTTTCTGACTTGGCCTGATTTTCTTATACAGTGAAACCTCTATGCATCGTTCCCAGATCCATTGTTTTCCTGCTTATATCATTCATTTTTTCTCACCCCACTCCCACATAACTAATGCAAAATTTTCCTGGATGGATCATTTTCCTGCATTCATAGTTTAGTTGTCCTGGTCGCTTGCAAAAGGATGGATAGAGGTTTCACTGTATCTATATTATTGTACAAGTTACACGGCCTAGGCCTTTACATTCAATTCAAAGGACCAGACATAAAAATATTTTCCTGTACAAACAAATTATCAACTGCCAACTTATTTGTTAATTTTAATATTTAATTATGAAGCCTATATTTCAAATATTTTGTTTTGCTTCTGAAATCCATGATGAATTTTGGGACTAGTGAGTATATTAGATCATGAACATATATACCTGTGCCCCAGAGCGCTTGAAGAAGATTCCATTTAGCAAGAGTCGTGTCCCGCTCATCCCCATATACGTTGCAATGGAATATGGAGTTGTAAAGCGCTTCGTTTGGATTCTGCGGCACTTGCTGCTGTTGCTGTTGTTGTTGCGGCTGTAGAGATAAACCTTGGCCGAATGTGGAACCACCGAGGCTTGTTCCAAAACCACCAAAACCTGCATTGCAATGAAAATTTGTACATTTTTACATATTTTGTAGATAATTGTACAATTATTGTACAATTTCAATCATGTACAGCACAATCATGTGTTGTGCTATAATAATACATAATTATTATAAACATGTATTAGAACAATATCAACATTCTGTGGAAATTTAATTTCAATCAGATAAAAGTGAAAAATTGAATATTTCACTCAATAACAATGCAATAACAGATAATTGTGAAGTAGCAAAACTGCACATAAACCTACCTCCAGTGGTGGCTGTTTGCGCAGGTTTAGCTCCGAATGAAGAACCGAAGCCACTAAAGCCGGTATTCGGGGCAGCGGCTGTCGTACCAAAGCCTGAGAATAGAGAGCCGGGAGCCGCGACAGTCGCAGGCTGACTAAACGAAGATCCGAAGCCGAATCCTGTGCTCTGAGTAGACGTGGTTGGAGCAGCCCCGAAGCCACTGAAGCCTGTGCCGGTGCCAAACGTTGTACCTAAAAAACACAGAACATTCACACAAGTTTGAAAATAATCAGAACACAAATATACTTGCTAAAAAATCATGGTTTTCATTCCCACTGTATTTTTAATGCCTTCTGGTAGGCTATATAAATGGATTTGTAAGTCAGATTTGATTAATTTGTTGCATATTGACCCATATGCAAAATTTAAAGTTCAAACAGGGTCACAACAAAAATCAAAAAACATGATTTGGGTTACTCAGGATACTTTAGCACATATGTAAATAACCATAGGATGGGTAAATTTCTTCTCAACATTTTATGTTGCTCGAACGCTAAGCATTTTGTTGAGGAGGAGCAAGCAACAGTAGATTTTATAACGGTTCTGTAAGGTTCCAAAATGTTCTTCAATTTATTTTATCATCTTTTGAATTTCAATTGATTAATCAACACTTTATCTACCAACAAGTTAGAATAATGAATCACAAAAAATGAAGCCATTCAATGAAAGAGCTGCACTTATTTAAAAAATGAATGAAAACTACCTTTTTCATTCTAGTTTTTTGCGCTTCCATTCAGACACTCAAACCTTTTTTAATTATAAAATAATAATATAAAAAATGTCACTTGTATCTGGATCTGTGACCGTTTAGAACTTTCAAGAACCGGAACCTTAATTCACTGGTTTGGATGATACCAGAACCGGAACCCCAATTTCCTTTCAAGTTGAACCAGAACTAGAACCTGGGAAACATAGAGGTTCCTTCATCTGACAACTGGTTTTCACCTTATGTCATATATTGTAATTTATCATTCAACATCCTTTCAACAGATAAAATTTTAAAATATGACAGTTACGTAAGCGTCAAGATGATTGGTGAAACCATTTGCGTTTTTGGAAAATAGATAAAAACAATTTGGGTAATGCCCTGCCTTCAATTTGCTTAGACAGATGAAAGAATGATCATACCACTGGTCAACGTGGTGGTAGTAGCCGTGGATGCATTTGCACCGAACCCCGAAGCAAATCCTCCGAACCCAGTAGTGGCAGGAGCAGAGGTCGGAGCCAAGCCTCCGAAGCTGAAACCACTGGCTGACGATGTGGTATTACCGCTCAGACTAAAATTTGGGGCAACATTCGGAGCTGTAGCGGCACCAAACGAGAAGTTGGACGTACCGAAACCACCTGAAAAACACAATTTATATACCTGTATAATAAACAGAGAAGCTAGTAGGGGTTGTTAGTTGTGGGTTGCTAGGGGTTGCACATGTAGTAGATAAAATTAGACAGGTGGAGGCTCAATTTCATCATATTTGCAAAAATTGCATATTTCTTTGCCTCCATAGGTCAAACAAATAAGAAATTGTGGTGCGACCTGGCATGCGCTGTGCACATTTGTCTTGAACTCATCATTCAATTGAGTATGGTAGTTTTGGGGCAAAATAAGTTGGACGGGTTGGACCGATGGTTTACTTGCTTCTAGGTTGTCTGAATAAGGATAGTGTCTGGGAAAATGTCTAATTAAGACATTACTCACCATATGTGAGCATATGTTAGCATCTTGTTAGGCACTTGCAACTTACTGTTAACGATTAAAGAGAGTGAATAATAACATGACGTTTAGATTGCGATGGACCCCTTTTAGAATGTTGCTTTGAAATGTTGAAAACAATTGAATTTTTTTTTTTTTTTTAATAACATCGAAACTTGATACAAAATCATTGTTCCCCAATTAAGGCTAAGGATGAAAAGTAGGATCGTTTATTAAATATGGATTCCCACATTTTTCTATTTCATATAAATATCTGGCTCGTCTTACAATGCATATGCTGCATCATTATATATGGTGATATAATTATATAGGCATACTTCAGCAAATTCTAGACTAATGGCCTACCAATATCAATAAAGAAATTAGTCACTAAAATTCATCACCCAAGGGCATGACTTTATTGTTCTTGTCATTATTCAGACAATACTTTAATCATGATGAGAAGAATTAAAATATGGTCATAAAAGTCAAGTTTTCAACATAAAAAGAACCAAATTCGAGCTAAAAGAGGATAAGGCCATTTCCTATGTGATTAGTCAATAAAATACAATGCAGGAAGTGAAAATGACAGGATATCAAACCACCAACTACGTTTGGGTTTAACGCAAATTAGGCAATAGCAAACTAGTGGTAACAATTATCGGGAATGAATTATATCTTGACGTTTAGTCAATGGAAACAAGTGATTTTGAACTGTTGATGTTTGGAGTTGTATATCTGTGGAAGACAAAAGTAAAGTAGTTCAATACTGTACTCCGTGAAAATTTTGTTGGCAGAAATAACTTGATAGGTAGGTACTAGAGAACAGAAGCGTTGTTTCTTGTACAGCTTGAACCAAAAGTAAAAGTATCTTTTCTACCTGGCCAAACCTGTCAACCTTGTGATATTGTATAATCTATAGCATTCCAGCAGGTATATAAAAAAAAAAAAAGACTTTTACTTCTGATTGATGCCCTACATTGGCGTCATGTAATGCAGCCTATCACTATCCTATCCATCAATAATATTCTTTCTTCTTATTCTTTTTCATTCTAATTTTGTAACTTATTTTTGTAACCATCCTGTAGCCTGTAATATATCTTTTGTACGGTACTGTAGTAGATTTGAGATTTTCATTAGATTCATTAGATTCATTGTATTAGACCCTGTATTAGATGAGCGTAGCAAAGACTTACATTTTACGTTATATTGAAAATATCGGGGTGAAGTAATTGTAAAAGAGATTGGTGTCGTCCGCATAGCTTAGGAGAAGACCGGTTAGTCTTTCTTGATAGAGAATAGAGATCATTAATGTAGACGAGGAACAGAATAGGACCCAAATAATATTGAACATTTGAAACTACCCCTAAGAATAACCCAGGGGAAAGTATTTGTAAGACAATCTTCACAATTTGTATTTCTATTTGAAATTTTTTTTCTTCTTTTTTTTAATAACATTGAAACTTGAAACAAAATCATTGTTCCCCAATTAAGGCTATGGATTAAAGATGGGATCGTTTGGACGGGGCACTACAAGGGCGATCTTACCACCCCATTTTAAACATTTGAAACCAATTAACTTCAACACCAGGACTTCGCTGTCTGTGACCATAATTTTCCGCAGTAGATAAAAGTCCTTCAGTTTACGAAAGTCCGGAACACATTATAAGTAAAAACCGTTTCTGGTGATATATATTCAGACATTACCAGCATTGGTATTAGGAGTAAACAAAACACACGAATGTTGATATCTTCCACTTTGAACTTTAAAGTCTCTTGGGCAATGATCACTTTTTTCCACGTACAGAAAAAAGTTGAAAAAAAGTAAAGTTCATCATTCAACAAAATAGAAAAAAATTAGTGTTAAGCCTATAATGTTATAATCGGGCCTATCACTCTACTAATTATAGGTCCTGGCCAATTAGTACTTCATCCAAGCATTTGCTTTGAGGACTGTGAAAACCACGAAAAACCAAGTCAGGAAAAATATGATATTGAATATTAATGTTTTTTTTTTCAATTCCATATATATATATATATATATATATAAATATATATATATATATATATAAATATATATATATATAAATATATATATTTATATTATATATATATATATATATATATATATATATATATATATATATATATATATATATATATATATATATATATATATATATATATATATATATATATATATATATATATATATATATATATATATATATATATATATATATATATATATATATATATATATATATATATATATATATATATATATATATATATATATATATATATATATATATATATATATATATATATATATATATATATATATATATATATATATATATATATATATATATATATATATATATATATATATATATATATATATATATATATATATATATATATATATATATATATATATATATATATATATATATATATATATATATATATATATATATATATATATATATATATATATATATATATATATATATATATATATATATATATATATATATATATATATATATATATATATATATATATATATATATATATATATATATATATATATATATATATATATATATATATATATATATATATATATATATATATATATATATATATATATATATATATATATATATATATATATATATATATATATATATATATATATATATATATATATATATATATATATATATATATATATATATATATATATATATATATATATATATATATATATATATATATATATATATATATATATATATATATATATATATATATATATATATATATATATATATATATATATATATATATATATATATATATATATATATATATATATATATATATATATATATATATATATATATATATATATATATATATATATATATATATATATATATATATATATATATATATATATATATATATATATATATATATATATATATATATATATATATATATATATATATATATATATATATATATATATATATATATATATATATATATATATATATATATATATATATATATATATATATATATATATATATATATATATATATATATATATATATATATATATATATATATATATATATATATATATATATATATATATATATATATATATATATATATATATATATATTCATATATATACATTTTAAATAATTTACGGCATAGATACATGAATGATACATGATTAATGCAAGATACATGTGTCCAGCTACATCATGATCTCATTCAAGCTCGTTCAACTAATTGAGCACGTTAGTCTTAAATGGTAGTTCAAGCCAATTTCAAAACAGTTACACACATTCAATGTCATAACAATCCGACACTTCAACTGATAATACACTCTTTGTTTAAGAACATGAACCACGCAGTGTTCTTCTTTCTTGCACTTCCGTCTCTCAGCCTTGCGGCTGGTCTGCGAAACCACGTCATGCCGATTCCATCAAACACTGCCTGCCCGTCACCAATGTGCATGTGCAGCGCGGCAGAAGCTGGCAAAGGTCAGACTCAACGGCAGATGGCTGTATGCAACGCTTTACCCAACACTAAACTGCCAAAGAGTGTCTGGTCTCTAAAAGTGAGCTATATGGTCAAGTCACGATGTAGTGATACCAACCCATTTTAAAATAATAATGTGACCCAACTCGGGTCTCAAAAATGAAATATTTCCGGGGTCAGTTCCCGAGCCCAGGGTCCCGATTGCCTGTAGCGCAACTATCGCTTTTATATCGAATTATATAAAACAACAATACTCAACAATGCTAGACACGGCTCAGTAAAATTATAATGTTAGTAGTTGCTTTGTTTTTTTACGAAAATTATGGATTTTGTGAGTTGTCTAATGCCACCGGTACCATAGCCACTCGTATCTACATCTAGTGCACAAGGGAATCCGCTAAATCGAGACCAAGCTCTAAATGCACATATTTCAGCTAACAGAGGCTGAAAATGTTTAGCCCTTTTACTTTTCTTTGACCATCTTAGAAGCATATTTAATCCAAGTTAGTCAAGGTAGTAAGTTTAATCCATTCTGACAAATGTAACAGATTGTGAGAGTACTGTATTCAGGTATATACAGTGAGGTGGGTCAGAAACAATCCTAGAGCAGGTAATTTCCTACGGGGCTTCCCTTCACGTCTGCAGATAAGGCTAGACGTGTAGGCATTTACCAGTTAGGGCCTACTCTGGTCATTCTCCACATTACATTGGAGAAAAAAATATTAAAACTAAATTGGTACCCGTAGTCTAGGTGCAGTAAAATTTTACCATAGGATTTTACTATGATTTACTCACCATTCATTTTGGTGAATAATGCAGGAAAACACTCAAAATTACAGTGAAACAAGAAAGTTACACAATTTCAAAGAAAGTAATATAAATTATACTAAAATGTCAATTTTTTCCTAAAACAGTAATCGGAGAGAACTAAAGATATTGGGTCCGTCCAGCCAATCGGTGTCTAGCGGCCATGTTGCCTTCATGAAATGTATTTAATTCATGTTGGGTTTAACGACGCTTTGTACTGATCACTACGATCTATTGGCGTCAGTGAATGATATATGAGATGAAAAGATAACCAGATGAAGGGTTATTTTATAAGGTGTTTTTGGATAGTGGTGAGGAGTCGGTCGTGGACTGTTGTTAAGGAACCATTCCAGTCGCGGTGTATAATAGGTTCGGTGTTGTATCGGGCCATCTCCATGCGTTGGAAGGCTTGTACCAACAGTGCTGCTAGTTCCACCAAAATCCGTGCAGAATGTCACGGTGACAGGAGGCCAGTGGGCCACACTTCACGCATGCGCGCACCAAATGTAAGTCATTATTGGCGGCAAGAAGTCGACTGTCAACGTCAACTGGACCACGTGACTGGCCACCTGACACCGTGGCATTCCACACAGATTTTGATGGAACTAGCAGCACTGTTGGTGCAAGCTTTCCAACGCACAGAGATAGCCCGATAGAACACCTAACCTATTACACACAGTGATTCCAGTATTGACCTGAACGACAGGGGAAAACCACGAAAAAAAACCTGTCAGGATGGTCTCCTGAATGGCGGTTCAGTGTATTAACAACTCGGCTACTCATCTCAGTACGAAATCTATTGCCAATGGAAATTCAAAGTCAACCTATTCTTCAACTAACCTAAACTGAAAACAAAGCCTGGGACAGTTGGCACAACTCAGCCACATTGAGCTTTCTGCAGAAATGTGTGCCCAATGTCGGATATATAGTTTTATTATTAATTTCTCATTGAAAATAAACAATAAAAGCTAGCCAAGAATGGTGAAACAATTCCATGCGCAGTTATTGGGATATGCTATGAGAATTCCAAGAATATTTTCATCGAGTTGGTAGGCTGCATAAAATGGCATGGAGTGCCGAAGGTTGTGCATCTCTGGCCTATACACATCACAAGGAGAGAAAGTATTGTTAGGGGCCTATACATATTTAGGCCTACATCTACATTGTGAACAAACTGTCAATATAGTAATACGTAATAATGAATTTCTTGCATGAAACAAAATCAGTAGGACTCATTTTTAATTGTGTTCACAGGTCAACAGTAATGTTGAAGTTATAAAAAAACAACAGATATTAAGACTTGGTACCGATCTGAGTGAATTAGACTTGAGCTCGTGTGAAATACAGACAATTGATCCCGGCTCGTTTGATTCGTTAACACGTTTGGAAACGCTAAAGTTGTCTGATAACCGACTAGTAATGCTAGCACCAAGCATGTTTAAGAAAAATGTGCTCTTGAGAAAACTATTTCTAGACGGAAATCAGTTACGACAGTTAGACTCAGCTGTGTTTGCAAAAATGACGGCCTTGCGAGAACTGTATCTGGAACGTAACCGCCTCAACGAAATACCCGAAAAGTTACCACGCCAGCTAACAAAACTTAATCTTGGGCACAATAACATTGGACCAAAAATAGATACGGCTGAATTGCGTGAGGTAAGTCCAACAATTGACAAATATTATCTTGTTAGTACCTAGTAGGCCTACCCAGTTAATACAATGATACGTAATCTGCATGCTGGCCTTTAGTCTATATAGGTCTACTGTCAATTTCCATTCAATTTTAAGAGTGACTAATTAAATGAGGATTTAACCATTTTCCAACTGAATAGGATTTAGTTTTTGAATAGCACTGAATAGCACTAATGTATACCAAAGTAGTAATGAACACTAGATAGCAGTAAACCAGTTTTGTTGTATTTAAATTACAGCTTCCAGTCTGTTTCCTTGGGAATGGTTCCTCGCCTAAAATTGAAAATCTACATTCCTCAGTCCACTCAAACACTCATAGCAACTATTTATACCTCAATTTAAATTACAGCAAACCACACTTGTACACAAAACAACGTTCTGACAAACTTTCTTAGAGATATTTTGAAAATATTCATCAAGTTTATAAGAATCCAAGATTTGCAGTTGGCATAACTTATTCAAATACTTTTTGTCACTCACAGTCAAGTGGAATACAGTCTAATTATTTTATTTCGTCCACAGGTGAAATTGAAAGAACTTGATCTGTCCGACAACCCTTTAGAAACACTGACAATAACCAACCTGAAAGATATTGGAAACGTTGAGGTCCTAGCTCTGGGACCCAAGAGCATTAGTGTTCCTGAAAATGCGTCAATGTATTTGCGACATATTTCTACACTCTCATTTGTAGCAGTCTCCGAGAGCGACGCTAGTCTCACTGAAGATACTTTACGTGAAATTGGAAATATGCCCATGCTGACTACACTCACCATTAGTAAGTAGCCTACAATAATAGTTCCCTACACTTAGTAGGCCTACTTATTACTCACAATCCTCCAATTTGCCTAACTTTGATGTCAAGTTATTTCACTTCAGAATATTAATTAAAGAGCACCTAGAACTTGGTTCATTAAGCTTGGGTGAACATCCGACATCTTGTCCAAACATGCCACAACATTTCAAGAAACAACTGATAACTTGGATTTTTGATAATAATTCAATTAATAAGTAACTGAAACAAACCATGAAACAGAAAGTATGGGTGGATATGTAGAAAATCCAAAAAGTTTTTTGTTGAACCATGTTTCAGGTAGGTACAGTACCTACACAAACATTTCACTGTGAAGTTGAGTTTTATAAAATTATCAGTAATTTTTTAGTGGTGTTCAACAATGAATAATGATTTATAAATCAAAACGAGACTACAAATGGAAAAATTTGACCTTTTTGTAATTTCTGTCGTAAATGTAGGCCTATACTCACCAAGTCGTAACAATGAAGTTGTATGTGTAATAATACGAACTGAACCATATTTCAAATTTTATACATCCTAAAACTTTTTTGAAATGAACTAACAGAAATTATTTACAATTTTCAGTTAACTACTCAATTGATTCGTTATCATTTCTACACGGTCGTGCAAATCTAATCAATTTACGTCTTCAAAATGTTACTGTGAGCGAGACAATTGACATTCGGCATGCATTCAACGCACTAAAGCCATACTTCGAACGAATCAATATTGATAATAGCCCAGTATTGGCTCAGAATATGGCAAATAGTCTTCATCAGTTACAACATCTTAAAAATCTTAAAACACTGAGTCTACGGAAAGGAGGCATCACACAGTTGGCACCATTCAACGTACCCAATGAACAATTTAAAATAGACATCAGTGAAAATCCTCTGCACTGTGACTGCACATTTGCATGGCTTCAGAATCAAGAAACACTTGGTCTGCACTTGGAACATTTGTTTCTATCTCCGGAATATACTGTTTGTGAAACGCCAGAACAGTACTATACAACATCGCTAATAAAGTTTGTCAAAAATTTGAACTGCACGGCAAATGGAGACGAAACAACTGTGACGGAGAGTGTTCCTATAATCACAGTTCAAGAAGAAATGACTGGTCAAAGCGAAGAAACTCTACTTCAGGAAGAAACACAAGGCCAGGAAGAAACACAAAACCAGGAAGAAACTCAAATCCAGGAAGAAACAGAAGTCCAGGAAGTGATAACGAATGAACAGGATGTATCAGAACCAACACAAGAAGAAAACGTAACACAGGAATCGAGTTCACACGAGGTGCCTCACAAAGCAGAAGGCCACGTAGGAGAATACGACCATGAACTGCTCTACATTATACTTGGCAGTGTACTTTCACTTCTTCTTCTCATCGGGATAGTTCTACTTATCGTGTATTATCTGTTTAAAAAGAAAGGGCTCAATAAAGTTGAGCCTATTGCTGGGCAAGAAACGTCGGAGCCATCGTATCGTCAATTGCAAGCAAAAGAAGACACTTCGCTTATTAAAGGAGTTAAAAAATGAATGCCCGTCTTTTTTCTTCAGAGACGATAGTATAATTGATACTTCAACACGGTTCACACTTTTACTTCAACTAGGACCTTCAATATTTCAATTCTGGAAGCAGAGGAAAATATCTTCAATCATCTTTACTGGATATTCATTTTCAGTTGGACCCAGGTTTTCATATTATTGATCATTCAATTCTTTACTTTTCAATTTAATAAACTTTTCAACTGATTTTTTTCAATTCTTTGACTTTTCCGACATGGGCTCATCAGGATGGTGGGTACCCTGTTTGGCAAAATCAAACTCCTCAATACGATGTCTATTGGTGGGGAGATGGAGGAGGCAAGGGGGGGCAGCATTCAACAATAAATAATGATGAATATATTATATGATACAGTACAGCATATTAGTGTAGACCAGAGCCTCCCCACTGGCGGCCAGCAGGACCTTCAAATGGCCTGCAATATGATTTTATGAAACACCGTAAAATTACTGCAATTTAGTATAACATTCTGTGTAGTCAAATTGAGAATATATTTGACAAGGGTAAACTGTTATCACAAGCCAAACGGTAGGGGCGGCGTTTAAACTGACATACCGATACATTGATAATTACCGAAGAAATATTCGTACCGGTACCGTAGTCTGTCCTACCGTTTGGCTTGTGACAACACATTTGGCAACCTTTGTTAAACCCTGCTAGCGCCATATCAGTAATAGGCCCATAGACTTAAATAAAGACATAAAGACGAGAAGTGCAACTCAAGTAATTGAATTTAAGAAAAATGTTCAGTTGTAAGAACCTTGCATAAGTGTATTGAAAATATGTTCTAGGTATGCTAGCATACCATATTGAAAACAAGTGGAAAATTAATCAAAATCATTGGACAATCAACTGCGTGACCCACCTCAACTTCTCCCATAAAAAATGGCCCTCTGAGATATAGAGTTGGATTATTTTTTAGATTAATTCAAAAACCTGTAAGGTTTAAGCTATGTAACATTTGAATAAATTATTTTTTAATATATTATTGTGGGATTCCTTATCCAGTTAGGCTCTACTGGATTCTATTGTGCTGCCTCTGTAGTTCACCCAACTATTATAGATAGCTGTAGAAACTGAACTCCAGTCGGTCTGCGTCCGAGTGGTTACTTGTAAACGTACATTCACCTATCATCACTTCATCATTTAATTATCACCTGGTCATGCGTTCTATCGTATACTGTAACCTAGCTGTTTGTGGGGTCGGGACGAAACTTAAAAAATTTGATTAAAAATCATTTTCCTAATGCCCCATACTACATCAGTGTAATTAGAAAACCAAAATTTGAAATGTTGAAGTGCTGTAATTAAATGTGTGGAAGAGCAGGAGAATGAAAAAAATATTTTTCTCTTGAAAACATGGAGCTAACCATTAAAATTTGACAAATTCACATTTTAAATTAAATGATATAAATTTCAACTTTTACTGTCCCGCACAACCCTATGCATCTCGAGGTTGATAATACTGCTATCCCATTTGTCAACATTTCCAATGCTGGGTCTCAATGTTTTTTTTTTATTTTTTCTGCCATTTCTTAACCTGAGCAAGACAACAAATGTTTCGTTTTTTGTTGACTGTCCTGTATTTTGGGAACAAATATAAATGAGGCCCTATTAAAACCGACCCTATTACCAGTATTTATAGCGAGCAAATAGTGTTTTACTTCAGACGTAATTTGTCTGCACATTTTTTTCATCAGATCATAGATGATATCAAGTACCAGTACGGTATGGTAGGCCTAAATCAAGATTTAATCCCACAATATATATCATAGATTTAGTTTGGTGTTGAATTGATTATTTTCGTTGAATTGGAAGTTGAAAATAAATTCCTTTGAAGATAAAACTATAATAGGCCTATACCATACTCTAAATATGCTTGTAAGCAGGTAGGGCAGGCAGCAATCATGTGGTTAGCAAGGTTTGGCATCCCTGAACAATAATGTATCTACTGAGAGATGAAAGTGGGGGTATTATATTATACATGGTCTTCCAGATCTGTGCATCTGTCTGTCTATCTGTCAGTCCGTTCGTCCTTCCGTCTGGCCCGTAACGTATCTTGCGCACTCACGCTGCTGCTGGTTGGCAAAAGGTATCTGCCTCATTTCTGCTTCTATCCTCTCCACCTATCTCACCCACCGCCACTCCTCCCTCCAAGTAGCTGACAATGATAGTGCACCAAATTGTGTTAAATCATTGTTCACCTTCACACAGAGAAGGACTACGTATAATATTCGACAACGTCAAGTGATGTACTTCTTCACTCTGTTCCTCAGTCAGTATATACGACTATTTTTCAGGTCTTCCAAGGTCATGTTTTACAATTCATTTTGTGCTGACAATTGCAATGTTATGTACATTAATTAAAATACTACTCTCGAGATGCATCTTCACAAATCACGTCTCGCTACCGGTTTTGTGGATTAATTTTTGAAATGTTACTAGTACGGTACACTATTACTCAGAGATGAATTTTTTGCAAATATTCAATGTTATTTCATTTTTCTCTCCGAGCCAGTATTTTTATTTTTGCACAGGTATTTTTTTTTCTCAGTTTGCCCCTACTTGTAAGTGGGCTTAAGAAGAATAAAACGGCTATAAAAACGCCTACGACGGCCGTAGGCTTATGAATGAAGGTCCAGGGCTGTGCTCTGGACAAACTACTTTTTTTACTTACAAATATAACCCCCCCCCCCCCCCCCCCCCATGAAAATTATAAACAAATAATAATAATAGGCCTGAATTCAATTTGAAGTTAAGAGAAGTACCGGACTGAAGAACTCTGCCTTCTGCTGAAAGAGCCTATGGGACTGCAAGTGGTATTTATGTACCGGTACCTAATGAAAGTTTTTCTCCCCTTACCGGTACGCTCCAATTACGTCCTGCATTTTTGCATCTGGAATATGGTCATTTTTTTCATATTGGGTTTAACGACGCACTATAATTTGATTGAACTAAGATCTATTGGAGTCGGATGAATGACCTAACCTTACTACCTTTAGTAAGTTGTAAAATACTTTTGAGCATGAAAATACCTTTTGAGACTTTTTTGCCATCTCTTCAATGTGTACCGACCAATCTAACACTTCTGATATAACAATGCCAAGAAACAGTAGTTGACACCTGCACATTGGAGCTGTTTAAACGTATAAGCGGACTTGCAGCACGCTTGTCTTGGTATGAATGAAATTGCATACAAGTGGTTCTACAAATGTTTAATAATTAAGCCTATTTGCGGTAGGCCTACACCATAAGCCTAGTTCCATTAGAGTTAACTGTACATAACTAACTGTAAATAGTTGTAAACTACCCTCTACTGAGAATGTTAATATACGGTATACCTCAAGCACGATTGAGAAGACGATTACAAGAAATACAACACACAAGATGAAAGATAGTGATCTTGTTGGACGATGGACACGTCACACGTCCTGGGTTTAACGACGCACTATAATTTGATTAAACTAAGATCTATTGGAGTCGGATGAATGACCTAACCTTACTACCTTTAGTAAGTTGTAAAATACTTTTGAGCATGAAAATACCTTTTGAGACTTTTTTGCCATCTCTTCAATGTGTACCGACCAATCTAACACTTCTGATATAACAATGCCAAGAAACAGTAGTTGACACCTGCACATTGGAGCTGTTTAAACGTATAAGCGGACTTGCAGCACGCTTGTCTTGGTATGAATGAAATTGCATACAAGTGGTTCTACAAATGTTTAATAATTAAGCCTATTTGCGGTAGGCCTACACCATAAGCCTAGTTCCATTAGAGTTAACTGTACATAACTAACTGTAAATAGTTGTAAACTATCCTCTACTGAGAATGTTAATATACGGTATACCTCAAGCACGATTGAGAAGACGATTACAAGAAATACAACACACAAGATGAAAGATAGTGATCTTGTTGGACGATGGACACGTCACACGTCCGAACATTACAACTGACATTCTATAAAATCCTCCATATAGGCCGAGGCTATGCCTAGGCGGAGGCCTATAATAATAATATGATTTACTACTTTATATCAATATACCGGTACTCTAAAGGCATGTGTAACCCTTACCAACTATGAACTGAAAATTACGAAGATAATCCATTCCATGTGTTTCTATTCGACACTAAAAGTAACAAGAGATCGCGCTAGTGTCGTCGACAAAATTCCATTATGGCCGCTGAAACGAGGATACATGGTTGATTAGCACTGTTGGTTCCATGTACAATGGCAGGCGCACCGATGTCAAATAAGTGATTTCTCGATAATATGTGGGCTTACACGATACTTTAATATTTAGATTTAATGTACAGTTAAAAAAAAACGTTCACTTCGACCAAATTCAACCCCGAACTTGGTGTATTATATTCTTAATTTCATTTGATCTCTTCGATTTGATGGAAGTCAAGATATGATTGATTGAGCTCAAGTCTGATTTCTTAGGAAACACGATCAAGAAGATTTATATAGTAGATCGAAATATTTAAAATCGACTTGCATAAAAATTATTGCATTCTATAAAATTAACCTTTCAAGCTATGATTCATTCTATCTAGCTAAGCTTGACAAAAACTGTTGTCATTTTCATTTCTTTCAACAAAAATGTGACATATTTGTAGGCCTACTCAACATCCTATTATTCATTATATGAAATTATATTGTTCTTGATTTGTCTTTACTGTACAATTCCCAATTTCAGTTTATTACTGACATAATAAAAATTTGCCACAGTAATAAAAATCACCCACCACATTTTCTCCTCTAGGCCTACTCCCCCTTAGCATTGAATTTGTAGTGGTTTACAAAATCAATGCCCTTAGTATTGAGTTGCACTCAATGCCCTTAGTACAAAGCTGAGAAATTTTGTGGGCAGGATATATTATAGGCCTAGACCTATTATTCAACAAAATTATTATAGGCCTACAGACTGGAAGTAAACCCGGATTACTTTTCTTAGTTATTATTAAACACTGCCGCCACAAAATGACCTCGCTGTCAACATGCCTCTAAGCCCAACATTCACTCAAAAGTCAATTTGAAAATTACACAAGTTAGCTAGATAATAGTCCTACAACATATTGCTGATATTAATATACTGTACCAATGAGACAGCTAAAACGCTGAATCTCATTGTTGATCTTATAGTAGTCATCATACAATACCCTATAAATAATAAAATGCCTATATAATTGACTAAACTATGAACTTATCATCACCGAGTTTGGTGATGAAAGATTAGGCCTAGCTTTATTACAAAAAAAAAAATCATACTGGCATCAGCAATGTCGAGCACTTTCCAGGCAATTCTCTCACTGGCTATACGGGACTTTTCCCGATCAATTACGTTGGGTAAAATTACTGATTAACGTACCACGACATTTTTTTTACATTTTTTTCAATTTTTTCTTCACTTTTATTAAAGTATGTAAGCTCCGTTCCGCCTGCCGGCGGTATACGCGAGGTTTATACACTAACCTGACCCTAACCTAACCTACTGTCCACCTTTGTCGTCCAAGTCAGATCACAAAGCATCAACTTCAAATGAGTAAAAACCATATTAAAACAAACAAAACACAAAAAGTCCAAACACTACATCATACATACAAACAAGATCTATCAGAAAACACCTCAAACAAGAATATCGGACAAAAATTAGTGATGGTACGTTGAACAATAAGATTACCTTACGTTGATTTTGACATTACATTTTTGTAGAAATTGTATAGCTATTTCATGTGTTATTCAAGTGCACATGCGTAACCTATCCTCGTTTCAACAATTCACATTTTCTCCGCCGCGCGCGTATCTGCAACTTTTAGTGTTGAATTGTCGTAGGCCTATGGCAACATTTTCTTCAGAAAATCAGGCCACCCCCCTTCCACTCATTGCTGGTGGCTCAGAAAGTCATATAGGCCTAGCCCTAATCACAAACCCATATCTAGGCCTAGCCATTGAATTTGTAGTGGTGGCCTAGCTAACTTCCTCATTATCAGGACAGAAAAGTGGGATTTAAGGGGATGATGTAAATACGAAATACTGTGCATTTTTTTCGACCCGAATATTAGCCTAGGCATTGAGTGTATAGTAACACTATAAACTCAATGGCCTAGGGGCCTAGACTAGGCCATTGAATTTGTAGCCTAAGCCAAATCATTGAGATTGTAATGTTAACATTACAATCTCAATGGCCAAATCAATGCCTAGGCCTAGGCATTAATTTTGGCTAAAAAGGACCCTAGGCCTGTGGCATTGATCAATGCCATTGATTATGAAAGGTTATTACTAGCTATAACAAAATCAATTACAAGGCCTAGACCCAGGCCATTGATTTTATAGATTTTATAAACAAAAAAGTATGGTTATAAAATCAATGGCTAGGCCCTAGGCCGATACAATAGGCCTAGTCATAGGCTAGATGCTTACTTTTATTTGCTGTTGAAGATGCTCCTAATCCAAACGCTGTTGGAGCTGATGTGCTAGCTGCTGGAAAACCTGTTGTATTTCCGAAACTGAAAGACATCTTATCTAATGATATTTGGGAAACTTCAGTCCAAGCTCTCAACGGGCTAAACTTCTAACCCGCGAAATTAGGCCTATTGCTGATCAACACTCGCTGCGTTCCTATCTTGCATGTCGCACGAAGCGGAGCAAGTGTAACGAGGAGAGCGACGGATCGCGGTAACAAGCCAATCAATGGTCAAGCTAGCTTTCACTATCAGCTGGGCAAAAAATATTATTTTGTAGGGTCTCCTTGAACTTGTCGTGGTGAAAGGGAAGGACTGTCATAAGTGAAGGCCTATATTTTTTTAGTGATATTTAAAACTCATGTGACATCATGTTTTGATTTATGATAACTTGTGAATGTCCTAAGAATGATGGCTGGTCTAAGAGAAATATTAGGAACCGGTCTGTTTCGAGCAGGTAAAGTAAGCATTGTAAAATGTTGAAATCAAAATGTTGACATTGAGTTTACACAAACTAAATGTCCAAAGTCAGTGATTTTACTAAATCAATGCCAGGTTTTTCTTGACTCCAAGCCAACTGTGATGATGACTGAGACATTGATTTTGTAAATCACTACAAATTCAATGACTGAGATATGTTGCTGAGATATCTTGTGTGAATGATGATTGATAAATGAGATATTGGGATGATGACATGAAAGGTTATTTTATCATGTGTTTTTTGGATAGTGGGAAGGTGTCGTTCTGCCCTGTTGAAGAATGAAAGAGGATAACCATGAAAAACTTCTATCAGGATGATTGACCATCCGACGAACGAACGGACGAACGGGAATCGAACCCCAGTCTCCTGAATAGAGGTCCAGTGTGCTAGCTACTCGACTCAGATCACTATAACCTATTAATGTATACATAACTAATATTACAATACTACAGTGTCGGACTGGCGGCACAGAGGCCTCCCGGGGAGACCCATACCCCATATCATCCTATATCAGTCCAAAAAATTCACCTGTGCAACCTTTTGTTAGGTGCATGCATTTTTTTTTAAGATGTTTTTCCTAGGTGTTTTATGATTTTGATTGCTTTGGAACTGGAATCAAGCCTACTGGAAGAAAATGAAAAAAAATTTTTTGAAAAAATGATTATTTAAAACGATTTTTAATTTAGGATTATGAATAGTTGCAATTACAATTTTTTTAATATGGTTATTACAGTATAACGTTGAACTATTATTTTAAGTAGGCCTATATCAAATCGGGAAGTTATAAACGAGTTCGTCAACTGCACGAATTCGTCTATAAATAAATAAAACGTTCAAGAAAGAAACTATATTGTGTGTGCTTCACAAATCCGGGACATTTTGGCGTCCCGAGAGATTTCATCAGGACACCAGGACGGGACTCTAAAACCAGAACAATCCTGGAAAATCCAGGACGTCTGGTCACCCTATGCTAGATAGTGCATGCATGCTTGTATCTACAAAGCTTACTTAAACCATTGAATTCAGTGGTGGTTTCTGAGGGTAGGCCAGGGAGGCAGGGTCTCCCCTAAAATTTCAGAAAGTCTAGCCACCTAACCATGAATTTAAAAAAAAAAATCGTTATTAATAAAACAGAATCCTCTTTGTTATCATCATTGATAACTGTGAAATAATTGATGAAGCCCTCTGTCCGAAGGGCATAAACTATTGCTATAATTGCGCACCCCTTACGTAGGTTAGTTACTGGACCCGCTTAGCTTGGGAGGCCGTGTCTCCGAGATCGGCATAGCCAACGAGTAACGTACGGTACGGCGATGCTCTTCAATCCAGCAATCCTCCCCCCCCCCGTTCCAGGGTTTGAAATATGCTGAAAAAAATAACGTTAGAGGCCGGCCTCTGGGCTTGGTTCGGAGATTTCTGAAGTAGACTGACTATTCTACGCTTGATTCTACGTTCTTGCAGGGAGTGTGACGAGAATATACAGAACTGATGATCAAGTTATGCCCGTGCTGCGTACCCCAACGATGTACAGCAATTAAAAGCAACAAATACAGTTCCACATATTTTATTAAATCATATGCACTCGCAAAAATAAATAATTTTAGTCCATATTTTACTAATATCAAATGCAGACAGAAATTATTTGAAATTGCAATTGTAATGATAGTATTAATAATATTTTAGCAGAATATTTTCTTGAAAATCATAATTAGGCTACAGAGCGTAAATCACGTATGCGGAAACATTGAATTTGTAGTGAACCTTACAAAATCAATGGCGGAAATTATGAATAGGCCTACATTATATCAAACGTGATACAAAAAATATAACACAATAAGCAGCACGATGAGACAATTGGAAGAACTCTCAAAAATGAATATGTTTTTTCTAGAAAAAATTGAATTAGTTGATCGCACAGATGAACACATTATTCACCGACCGTTAATATGTATTTTCGATGATGATATTTTTTTTCGTCACTTTTTATCCAGAAACATTTCTTGTTAATAGAGCTGTTTAAAGCACGAAATAATAAGAATTATTATTTGGGTTTAGTGGCATTTCAACCTAGGCCTATTGTATGAACGCCTGTTTTGCTAAATCATAATGAATGATTTATACTGTTTGAAGTTTAAAATGTGCATAGCCGTGGTAAAAAAGGGAGCGCATGGATGCTAAATTACTCAAAAAAAATCCGCCCCACAGCGTTACCTACGGCGGTCTCTACGCGGGGGTACCCCTTTCCGCTTTTCCGGGCCTCCCCGCCTTTTCATATCACCGACCGCCACTGATTGAATTAAACCACTGATGGTTGACACCACCGTAGGCCTATTTACTGTGTAGCGATATTTGGTAGTTCCAGGGTGTACCACTTAAAAGAGTAACTGAGCAAAGCTGTAGTAGCATTTCAGCTTCTAGTTTCGGTTAGTTGTAAGGTATTTTTAATATGTGCATATGTAATAGTGTTGAGGCAATTAATATTGTGGTTCAATTTATTTTTTGTACGAGGCATATTATAGAAATTATAACGATCCATAAACACGTGTTATTTCAAATGGGTATACCGGTAAACTAGAGATTGAATCCGTGGCCAACGCTCATTCTTTATTTCATTTCCCTATAACATTCTCATTATTACCACCTCCAGGGTTTCACACCGTCTTGCGGCTTCCCAAATGCTCCTGTTACACGCTGTCGAAGCCTGGGTATGGATATTCAAGGAAACGTCAAGAGAATCTTCCCGTAATGACATATGGACAACCAACACCTGCTACTCATTCCCACATCTTGAAGGAAGGCGAGGTGAGGACTTGGAAATACAATTAGGCCTACTGTTCTTTTATTACTGAATCAGTGTTACTCGTATTTTAACTAACCACTATACGAGGTCTTTATTGATTTTTTTAGATATTATCATTTTATGTATGATCAGCTGAGTTATATAATCTATCTGCTCTGAGGCCGACTTTGCTGCTCGATGGCAGTGGTGTCTGTCTGAATCATGACTTTGCTTAAACTTGATTGAGAAAAAATATTGTGTATAGGCCTAAAGAGAATTTTATCTTGAATAATTTTTTTCAACATGGAGTTCCCAATGACCCTGCCAACAGCTAGGTCGTATGGGGGTACGAATGAGCAATTGATACTTAAACGATAGACTGATGATACTAATTAATAATGATAATGGTAATTTATGATTAAATAGGCCTAGCCAAGAAAATGATGATTTGAATCATTTTTCAATTTACTCAAATTCATAACGTAGGCTGGCATATTCTTTCGAATGATTAGGGATAGTAAAAATTGGGTACCTACTGATCATTTTTCATAGTATCATGGAGAGAGAGAGAGTGAGAGAGAGAGAGAGAGTGTGTAATTAATTATAGGCCTTCTTAAGGCTATTCATCCATCTAAAAATGAGAAAATCTACTTTTGACAAATTACTGGAGTTTGAGTTGACTAAGGCAGAACCATATGTAAATGGATAGGCCTAAAAAACTGATGCGAAAATAATTTGAAATATTTTGTCCTGTTTTTCCCCGCGCTCCAGCAAAATAACCAAATTTAGGCTCGCTCGAATTCCACAAAAAGATTGTAAAGTTTTGAAAATTGCCAAAGTTATTGTTCACACTATGGGGCTTATCATCAGATAATTCGAATTTTCCTAAGTATTGCCGTTCTATTGATTGAACTTTATTTGGAATCCCATAAAATTTTGTAAAAATTTCTTGGCAACTAAAACATTGATAATGATCAAACAGCAAGACTAATGGAATTTAAAACTATCTGATATCTGATATCATGCTCATTATTTAATTTATTTTGAACATCAACTTTGGCAAGTTTCGAGTGGTTACAATTATTGCTGTGGAATTCCCGTACTAAACGAGCATTTCCAGTTATTTTGCCAGTAGGCCCCTACAGGGAAAAAAAACATGTTAAAATATTGACAATTATTTTTTTATAGGTTTAATATTAATTCACTTTATTGGTTCTGCATCAATTGAATTGAAATGAAGTTATTTGTGAGAAGTAGTTTTTCTCATTTTTAGATGGATCAATAGGCTTAATATTGTCACGATAATGAAGTATCGTTGCGACTCCGCGTATGTAAACAGCAGCCTATAGTCTCATTCCTACGTCACCATCGAATAAAGACTATAGGCACATCAACTCGAGTGGAAAGAACTATAGACAACTCGCATCCGCTCGTGTATCCATAAAGTGCATGGCTTGCAAAGCCAGGTGAATGCACTTGTGGATCAGCAGTTCTACATACGCGTCTCACTCCGCGGAAACGCCATTGTCGATCTCTCTGGAATTAACTATCGACGGGGACAGTTCTGGGAGTGGATCTCATCAAGACGCGGCTGGGAGGCGAAGGGAAGATGCCCAAGTCCCGGGTTCGCGTCTCGCCTCGGTACCACTCCACGAGACTCGCCACGCCATTCTGTGTTATTTTGAAGGTAGCATTGTGGTCACTAACGATGGTGAAAAAACGAGCCCAAATGTACGGGCGGAATGTCCTTAGCACAAAAACCATTGCTAGACACTCTTGCTGTGCAGTATTTAGTTTCATCTCTGCGTCTGACGCGAACCCGGGACTTGGGCATCTTCCCTTCGCCTCCCAGCCGCGTCTTGATGAGGTCCACTCCCGGAACACGTCCGTCCCCGTCGACAGTTGATTCCAGAGAGATCGACAATTGCGTTTCCGCGGAGTGATACGTGTATGTAGAACTGCTGATCCACAAGTGCATTCACCTGGCTTTACAAGCCATGCACTTTATGGATACACGAGCGGATGCGAGTTGTCTATAGTTCTTTCCACTCGAGTTGTTGTGCCTATAGTCTCTTTATGCAATGGTGAAGTAGGAATGATACTATAGGCTGCTATTTACATACGCGGAGTCGCAACGATACTTCATTACCGTGACAATATTCAATGATACAATCAATCATTTAATGTTTTCAGTTAACTCCAGGAATAAAGGTAGAAGAATTCAAAGACCGGAGACATCGACTAATGGATAGTATTCACAAAAAGGCATCTAAACATGATAATAAGCTCAAACAACATTTAGTAGTGATTCCGTCATCATCAAAAGTTTACATGTCTGAAAAGATACCATATGTTTTCCGGCAGAATACAGATTTTCTTTACTTAAGTGGTTGTCTTGAACCGGACAGTGCGCTGGTGTTATCTGGTTCTCGAGGGGATTTACACAAATGTACCATGTTTGTTCGTAAACGGGACCAGCATTCAGAACTGTGGGACGGACCTCGGACTGGAGTTGAAGGAGCTCCCAAGTTATTCGGTGTTGATCAAGCTCTACCTCTAGGAGAGATGAACGATTTCTTGCGATCGTTTTCTAAAGACCATAAGAGTTTTACGTTGTGGTATGATTTTTTGCAACCAACTCAAAATGATGTGCATAAAGTCCTTGGAGAATTCCTAAATGAAACATGGAATAAGGTAAATATACATTCATTTTTCAATTCAACTTTCAACTTTTTCATCTGTGTCATTTGTACTAACGAAACCAAATATGAGAAATTATACTAATAGGGCTTTTACATTGAATAAAACAAAATATGTTCATTCAAATCATTGAATTCATTTAAATTCATTCTTCATTCATTCAAATGTTATACCGTAATTGAAATGTAATTAAATCTTCAAGAAGAAAGTATACCAGGCCTCCCTGTCCTTCCTTCTTTCTGCCCCCTTCCTCCTTCTTCCTTCGTTTTCTTCCTTCTTGTTCCCCTTCTTCCTTCTTTACCTGTCCTGCCTTCTGTCCTGTCCTTCCTGGACTTGTTTATTCATTACGAACACATTACTGTGTATTGAGTAATGCTGTACTAAGTAATATCTGTAGGCCTACTATTACCAAGTACAGTGAAACCTCTATCCATTGTTTTTCAAGGGACCACGAAAATAAAACCACGCCAATAGATCGTAGCCATCAGTATATAGTGCGTTGCTTAAACCCAATATAATAAAGAAAATAAAACCATCCATGCAACAAAACGATCAATCCAGGAAAATTTAGCAAATTGATGATATGGGAGTGGGGTGAGAAAAAACGAATGATGCAAGCAGGAAAACAATGGATCCAGGAACGATGCGTAGAGGTTTCACTGTAATGTCTTGGAAGAAATGTACTCACGGACCGACTACGACCAACATACATTGTACAATACATGATTAGATTACACTGATAGGATATGCCTGCCTACTACATGCCGACATGTTCTACTTCGTATTATTGCAGTAGTGATGAAATCATTGTTTTTTCCGCTCATAGACATGGGAATCACCGAAGCCTCTTATACACCGACTTCGTCTTTACAAATCTCCAGCTGAAATTGCTTTAATGACACAGTCATGTAAAATAGCATCCGATGCAATAGCAACTACAATTAGAACATCACGTCCTGGTATAACTGAACATCAATTATTCGCCCGGGTTGATTACGAATGCCGTATGAACGGTGCTGAATACCTCGCCTATCCACCAGTGGTTGCCGGTGGTAACAGAGCCAACATTATACACTACATCAATAACGATCAACAAGTAAGGCAAGGAGAGACTATACTCATGGATGCAGGTAAGTTTGTGTTCCAGGTACTGAAACTTGTATATCCCGTTTACATAGCACAAGTGGCTCTGAGCTACCGTAACGCTCTTGTTCCAAGTGACCATGAAGTGAGGGTAGATCAGGCCTCAGTTCAATTCCTTCCTCCGTACAGCTTTACAGAGGTTTTTCGTGGTTTCCCTCTGTAGCGTAGGCAAATACTGGGATGGTTCCTACCCTAAACCTATAATGGCAAATTGATCGCTTCCTTCCCAGTACCTAAGAAACCTTTGTGGGACTTGAGGGATAGATGCAAGGTTAGGTTGGCACTCATATTAAAGGTAGCACTGGTTAATTGAGAAACTAGATATTAATTTGCATTGGTGAATATGTGACAGCAAATAGCGAGTAGGTCTGCATGACAATTCTGGTTGAGTTGTATGTAGTAAAACTGGCAACTCGTTCGTACGTTGTCTCTCTTTTCTCTATATACTAGCACAAAGATTATGGGAAATCCCTTGCAGGATTCTCCCACACCTTCATCAAATCATCTCATTAATCGTTCATCCGGCGCGAATAGATCTTAGTTAAGTATTACAGAGAGTCGTTGACCACAATATAATATTTCCATCCGAATATTATAAACATCACTGAAAGTGTGTGTGACTTGTTTTTACATACCGGTATTCAATGAAAATTTTGAAGCTTCTTAACTCTAAAGAATGTTAATTTTTCAAGTATTTTTCCTCTGGGCTATTCTTATGGGAATTTTCCAAACTTTTTGGTTTTTTCCCGGGAAAACCGTTCAACCGATTTTTCTGAAAAACAATCCCAGTCTATTCTGATGTGACACCAATATGCAGAAGAAGTTTCGAAATAATTGGTCTTTTTTCCTGATCCATATGCCGCTCACAAAACTACAAACAAACAGAAAAAACCTCAAAACAAAGCCCAATTTTGGTCAGTATATGGATTAGAAATCTTCCCTACTGTATGCTTATTCAACAATCTTACATTGGTAGTTATAAGAAGACATTACTAGCATGTTGAGCTCTTTCCCCTTCATACACACCATACTCAGTATACACCATTACTGACAGCAACGAGAAACCTTGCGCCAAGTCTTTATTATTTATTTGATTCGTTTTCAGTTGGGTTTCCATTTTCTTGTCACTTGGTCATTTGACTTTTTACCTATTTTAGCTATTTCCGAGTTTTTAATTCTATTTCAATCATCCTTCTGATATTGAATATTCTACTACAATATCAAATCGAAGTACTAAAATATCAAATTGATTGGAAATAACCAAATCAAACGGCACTATATAAAGTTATAATATGCAAAGAAAATATAAAAGAGTGCTGTATTTACCATGCTTCTAAAGATATCGATGGTAAAAAAAGTTGCGTTGGATCGCAAGCTGACTCAGGTCAGCTAAATATTTCTTATGAACGGTTAGGAAGACGAAGTCTTTTGATTAATAAGGGCTTAATAAATTTTATACCTTATTTATCCCAAGTTGACCACTGCCGTAATACCAGTACTGTACAGATTTTTAAATGCAGGTTGCGAGTACCATGGCTACAGCAGCGACATAACTCGTACTTGGCCGCTGTCAGGCAAGTTTTCCACTCGCCAACTAGAGCTCTACGAAGTTGTTCTAGCTGTTCAAACTGAGTTGATCCACCAGTGTGCCACGTTTCCAACACTAGACTCTCTGTTTCACCAGATGTGTTCGTTACTCGGACAAAACCTAAGAGAGTTAGGCTTTGTATCAAAATCAGCCTCTGTCGACGAGATGTCACGGGTAAGTTTCAATATTCTGGCGGTCTCAATGTTTACAATTGTATTTGACTGGTATGGCTTTACTGGAGGGAGAATTGTACATTTCAACATGTGTACATTACATTGTAAATTTGTGATGAAAAGAGAAACCCAGTCTGCCACAGTGGGCATCACGGGCCATAGATTTAAGTGAATCTTACATGTGCTAGACTAGCAGGATACATAGTCTACCAGCCTAATTTCATATTTATTTCTTGAGCTCAGTATTACTTGAATCAACAAACTAAATGATAACTTGAATATAATGAAAAGGCAAATTCTTATTCCCATTGGCTGTTTGTGAATGTTATATTTTTATTATATTTTGTTATATTATTTATGAACCAAGTTTTTTTTCACTGTCTCAATAATTACTGTTTTTCTTATTCTTTAGGCTGCATACAGTTTTTGTCCTCACCATGTAAGTCACTATTTAGGCATGGATGTGCACGATACAGCATTAATACCACGCAATATCAATTTGGAGCCAGGAATGATCATAACAGTCGAACCAGGTTGGTGATGATTTCCTCAAAATAAATTACCATTTTAAAAGTACAGCCCAGATTTTATATTGTTGCATTGTCATTTTGTCATAGATTATCACCGGCAATTTTTTATTATATTATATTTCTCCGTAGGTATTGAGTGGTCCATGGCCCGCCTCAAACATATCTCAAGGAGTAATCCTTTGTTAAAATGTATAACTTCACGAGAACTATAATTTAAATGAATGAGCCAGTGGAATGTCCTGCATATCCCTATAGTTCCCAGTAGCTGGGGATAAAGGCGCTTTTTCTGATTCGTCACACATTTTACGTGCTGACCAACTGAGTATCATGTTTAGAGTCAGATACTGCAGCTTACGCTCCATACACGATATACGATACTGATTCAACGTGACTCGAACTCAATTTAACGATTCACGCGCGTCAAACGTAACAAACGTGTCATTTGCGCCGCGAGTCAGTAAAAGCGGCTCAAAACAAACCCTTGTGAAATGGACATC
Source organism: Brachyptera risi (assembly GCA_964007535.1). Taxonomy (NCBI): domain Eukaryota; kingdom Metazoa; phylum Arthropoda; class Insecta; order Plecoptera; family Taeniopterygidae; genus Brachyptera; species Brachyptera risi. The sequence continues at coordinate 27,988,767 of OZ023329.1, read as the reverse complement.
AAAGTACTGGTAGTAGGATTGTAATCCTAGCTGAAGTTAATCCTTGTGAGTGTCATAACTTGGCCCAATGGCCAAGTGAAGTAGGCCTCAGTGCATTGTCGAAAGTGCCATATGACCGGCAGCGACAGGCGATCTTAGAGATGAAGCAGTCACATGTGCTTGGGACAGTCATCTAGTAGTTGAAATCTGTACAAAGTCTTTTCATTGTATTAATACAGAATGTACCTATTATTGTAACTGTCTGGCATTATCCAATCTATTGCCTCATCCTTCCTGTTGATCAAGATGAAACAGTGAGAATGTTTTATTTTGTTTCAGGAATATACGTTGATTCTAAAAACAAATATGCACCTCCAGAGTTTCACGGCCTTGGTGTTCGCATCGAAGATGATATTTTAATCACCGAGGACGGTCCTGTAGTCTTAACAGACCCATGTCCAAAACGTGTTGCTGATATAGAGAATCTATTTTTAAATAAGAACCAAACAAATGTCATATTATGAAACACTTCTTAACCAAATAATATTATTATAATGATGCTCTAGTTTGAAATTGTTCAACTCGAGATCTGTTCGAACTGGTAGACGCACAAGTTGATTGATTATTCCTGATGTTTTGAAATATTTGTACTGGTCTTCCATTTTTAAAACTTTATTTTCTATAACCTCTAAAGAGTTTATCAATAAATATCAAATGATAATAGACTACATAACAATCGTTTGTAATTATTCTGTGATGTTACAAAATAAATAAACTACTCGGACTGTGAACACAATTTTATATTATAGGCCTATCACTCTGTGAAATAGACTGTAGTGAATACATTTACGCTGTTTCCATTACCAGGAATTCACTTTCACACTTTGAATTTCTTGACGTTTTGCTGAATATTTTCACTAATGCATCATCATGTACTTTGTACATATAACATATTGTTTCATATTCAAAATCATTACCAACGAAATACCACTATAGCAGCAGTATAGTTTGGGAAACTTTGTCAATATGATAGCGGCAGAATTTTCTATTGTAGTCAAAAGCTCGCCGTATATAATATACCACACCAACCTGTAATTTTCATTGAGCAGGCCCAACAATAACTTGACAACTTTTGCGCTCTGAAATGTTAATTTTTGTCCAACTTTCCTCGTTCATACTGCACTTTTCACCAATTGGGCAAATTTTCAAAGAAATATACCTGACTACGCGACAAGAAATTCACTGTTCGAAAGCAATTATTAAGTCTTTATTGGCAACAGGGCAAGCCCCACAAGTGCAATATAATAAAATACAAACATAGTATATAAAAACACTAAAATAACAAACAGAATAAAACAACAATAAGAGACAGGTGCAGCCTGTGCCTTGTCAAACATGAAATTTGTCAATGAACTCCTTGAAACTCTCAAGAGATATATTTTTAATGTCGATAATAAAACCTTCAGAACAAATCATTTCATTATACATCGACTGTATACGCAAAAAAAAACAAGAAAATTTAAAAAAATATTCAGGTGGGTTCTAAGGACCATAAACACATCGCTATTCCTTGTATGTTTGGCAGGTACCCTAAAGTTGATATACTTTAAAAAATCCACATCGTAGTAGTTATTTAAAATCTTATACTGAAACAAAATGTCAGTCGTAGATTGCCTAGCACAAAGAGTGAGTAAATTAATATCCCGACACAAATCCTCGTAATTGGCCCCATGATAAGCTCTATGGTTTTTAAAGCATACACATTTTATTAATCTCTTCTGTACAGCTTCAACGCTATTGTTGTTTCCCTCGTGAGCACCATTTGGGTTCCATATTATAGAACCATAATCCACCTGAGGTCTAATAAGTGAAACATACAAATTTCTGATTGTTCTATCTTTAAAGTCTTCTAGGCAGCTACTTTTTAGGAATCCAAGTAATTTAATTCCCAAAACGTAACTACAGCGTATATATATAATATCGTGGTTATGGACACACAGCATAAGGACAACTGTTGCTGTTAAGGCAAACTGTTATTGCAATATTGTAATGAGTCTGTAAGCTTGGGAGCTTATACGTTCCCATTTGTTGTCGTTAGTGCTAGAGAATGGCTGTTTTGAATAGACTACAAACTTCTCACGAGACAAATATATTTCGCATTCGAGTCAGTGTTGCATTTTTCATTGGGATTTTTAGATGGACCTGTTTAGATTGTTGAAATGATAGAAGGAGATGCACATTGCTGATGAGAAAGAATCCCAAACAAATCTCATTCATCGTAGCGGAATTTGTTTTCTTCGTTCCTCTTTGGTAACTATTTCTGTTATCAACTCAGTATTACTCCGATTAAAACCATGGACTTGTAGTATAGTAGCCTACCTGCATGTTCGAGCAGTTGAAACAGCTTTCAATGTAGACTCAAACACTTAGAATGGGCAACATGCAGTATCGTAGTAGAGAATACTTGATTAGCACATTTAGGCAGTGTTGGGAAAGTTCACTTATGAGAAGAACTTTTCAAAAGTTCAGTTCATCTCAAATAAATAGATCTTTTAAAAAGTTCAAAGTTTGTTTCCGTGGCTTTGCTGTGACAGTTCAAGTTCAAATAAAAAAAAACATAAGTTCGTTCAAAAGTTCACCTTGAAAATGATATGGGGAAAAATGGTTAAAACATAATACATATAAGTAAGGTACACAGACATTTTCTACAATGAATCTATCAAGTTTAATGGTGATTGATAACAACTACAAATCACAACACGTCAACTTTGACCACACGTGGCTGCCGGCTCGCCTGGTGACAAGTGATTACATGATAAAATCCCAAACAGGGAATAGTATACATTCGGGATAGACCGTAAAATAGTCGATCTCAACACTCGGAATTTGGACGGGGAAGTACGGATAGTGCGATCGTGTCGAATAGGGATATGAGTGTTCTAAAGTTATGAACTTTCATATGAACGTTTTATTTCGTTGAAGTTCAAAGAAAAATGAACGTGAAGAAAGTTCAAGATCGTCGACTGTGAATGTAACGCGTTCATTGAAAAGTTCAGAAAATACGAACGCGCTCATTTTAAAAGTTAATTGCCCAACACTGCATTTAGGCGTATGCAATTTTACATTTTTCAAACAGATTAATGAAAAATAATATGCAATAATAAGAAAAATATATCGTTATAATTGAATAACCTAAAAATGCTGCAAGATTCTTGTAAAATGAATTTGGTTTATCAAATATCATACAAAACCTTTATATTTCTGACCCAGAAACATGTTGACAGGTTTTGTAAATCCAATAGGTGCCAGCAAAGATTTGAATTAAAAAATTACTTGTATTTTGCAAATTCAAGCCAAATATGATCCAAGAGGTGTGCATTTTAAAATTAGGCCTGTCTGTTTGTGTTGCACCAACCTGAACTAAAGTGTTGCTGGTGCAGGAAGGAAATGCGTCATATTACGGGTTTGATGCAGGAAATGATCCCTAAATGTTGAGGTACAAACAAACACAATAGTGCCAATTTCAATGATTCCTAGACGCGAATTTTGAAAATGGGAAAAGTTATTTGTGTAAAATCACCGAAGACGTAATTCTGCATGTCAACTTACTTGAAAATAATTACAACCCTTATTCAAATATGGACAGAAAAGGAAAGGAGTCAGCTTGCAGCCTCGCAGATGAAATTTTTAAGGAATATTATGGGCGTATAAAGATGGACAGAATGAGAGGTAGTGAGATTAGGGATAGGTTGAGCATCAAAAGTATTGGAAATAAGATAGATACAGAAAGACTGCGATGGTACGGGCACATGCGTAGAATGGAGCAAGAACGAATACCAAGGAAAGAATTCGAAAGAGTATTAGACGGTAGAAGAAAAGCTGGTAGACCACGAGGAAGATGGAGATATCAGATAAGTGAAAGTGTAAGGAGAAGAGGAGGTATATGGGAAGATGTGGAAGAGGGAAGAACGCAAAGCATGGAGAATATTAATAGAAATGGAGGAAGAAAGTGAAGAAGAGGATGAAGATGAAGATGCGACAGGATTGGCCAGCCGGTATTATTTAAGAGGCCCTAGATGATGGTGTTTTGACACCCCCGACCTGTCTTGTTGGTACCGGGAGAAAGATATTTATTTATTATTCAAATATACAATTTTTCTTTCTCATCGGCACGTATTTAACTAAGCGTCAACAACTTGTAAGCTAACATAGTGCCCACCTACAATTTGATTTTAGCGCCTGCCATCTTGAACTGAACTAAGCACACCAGCTCTATAGCTGGTGTAGAACTAGTAGAACTAGAGCAAGTGAACTGGGACAAACAAACACGATAGTGTATCTTTGGTGCAGCACCACGGTTACAAACAAACACGAAAGTGCAAGAACTGAAGAACTAGTTCAGGACAAACAAACAGATCTATTCATTGAATTTTTAATTGAAGTATATTTATTGACATTTTGGAAGGAAACTGCTATACATATCAAGAATAATTCAACCCAACCATTTTTGTACTTGCTAAATACTATTATACTATTATAATACTATTATAATACTATTGCTTTCACGTTCTGCAAAAAAATTTTTTAAACTATTGTAACGTTTATTTACAATACCTTTATTAATTATAATAGGGCCTATTTTTATATAAAATATAATTTATATAATATTATTACCGAAAGACCGAGAGAGAGATGGAAGTGAGAAGAGCTGTTGAAGAGAGAGGAGAGGTATGGAGTGAATAAATGAATATTAGGATTTTAAGGCGCATCGACAGCGAGGTCATTTAGCGCCTGTCAAAATAAGTTGCTGAACAAAAAAGCAAATAGTATTGTTATATAAAGGTGCAAGTGAAATTTGGATGGGAACACCTCAATATATGAAACTAAGACTAAACTATCCACTAAGACGTTATACGCTAATTTGTTAAAACCGAACATGTGTGTGCTGTAAAGGGTTACACCCATGGGACTAGATAAAGTACTTTCATTACTTGTTCTCAGTTCAAACTCGCTCTCAAATAGGAGTGGAGGAATGACAAACTATAATAAATACATGTTGAAATATGGTTTGATTTAAAATATTCCTGATGTCTTTCCCAAGAGATCGACATCAAGAATAAATATGAAATGTCAAATAGCAATATATTGGAAAAAGATGATTGCATGAACAACGTCATCTTGATCAGACATAAAAATGTCCTAACCAGGGCAGTTTGAAAAATGATACTGGTAACACGATGACTTTATTGTCACACGCAACGGCCCAGATCCACGAGCATGTCAAATGAGATCCAATAGGTTTGATAATCTTAAAAAGCTGAAAATGATATCTATCGATGTTGAATTATTCCCTAAAATCTTTGATATTGTGTCTTCCATACGAAGCTGCAATCCACAGAGCAGTATATTTCCGACACTCGAGTAATATGTGTCTTAACAGTTAGAATCTTGTTACAAATCTCACATTTAGGGAGGATTTGAAGTTGAGAGTGGTAAATTGTGGAAGAATAAAAAGAAATGGAGGGAGGTAGTGAGAAGAGTTGAGATGGAGGAGGAGGAGGAAAAGCAGAATCAAGCAGAGGAGACGTAGGAAAAAGAGGACTTTGGACTGGCAAAATCAAGTCGACATGTTGTGCCCTTGTGAAGTGCACTTAACTTTGCTAGAAAAAGTAGTTGGAAATGAAAAAAAAATTATCGACATGATATATAATTTTTTTTCATTTATCATATGAAACAACATCAATATACAGTAAGAAGTAAAAATGGGCGAGGTTCGATTGGCTGACTCTTCTTCCACCTAACCTCACCTATAAAAAAGTAAAAGAGCAAACAATATTGTATTAACCAATTTCATTGGACACAGGCCTACATGTAGTGTGAAAATGAGTCATCACAGAGCTAAAATCACAACAGAGTAAATGTTTTTTTAAGAAGTTGCACACATTAATTTCAATTTAATACTAGCAACTGATTGGCTGTCTTGGTAAATGGTTGTAAAGTTGAGCTGATTGAAACATTGGGCTATTGGTTGATATGGATAAAGTAACTGTTTTATTGTGAACATCTTCTTTTCTTCTTTCCCCCTTGTGTTATGGTCGTGAATCTCTTAATTAAATTTATATATATATATATATATATATATATATATATATATATATATATATATATATATATATATATATATGTGTTTATATAGACTGGGATGTGACCTAATAGAAATACAACAATGATATACAATTTTACCTCAATTAGGTAAAGATATAATCAAGAAAACGATGAATAAGTGTGAATTTTCATAGAATATTGAGATCAACAGGTCCGATTATAAAGGTAAACCTGTATAGGAAAGGTCTTACACACTTAAATGGAAAAGTCATTTACATTTAAATTAATGTACAATTTACAATTGTACATGGAGTACATTTACTTCACATTTGTGCATTGTGTACAATTTTAACTACGATTTTCAAATTGACAGAAAATGCAATGCGCGAAGCGTATGCGCGTGATATACGTAGGAACCGGAATCCTTATCTCCTGTCATTTATTTCGCGGATTTTTGCCAGATTTTATTCAACAGCCAACAGCTGTGTAGGAAGGAATGGATAGAAATGTTGGATAGGATAGTAGAACCGACTCGGAAGTCGGAATTGTGATTGTTTACGAAGTCTATGTGGTTGTGTCAATGTTGTTAAATGATTGAATTTTAAATGCATGCTTGGTGAACAAAATAAAAACTGTAATAAACTGTACCGTACTGAACAGATGGCCAAACGAATGATATGGAGTCGGGAAGAAACAGAATACATGCTAAAAATATTCAAAGAAAAACAAATATTCAAAATATTACTTGCAAAGAAGCATCGAGGCAGCACTGTTTACAAATTGGTTCAAGAATACATGCTTGAGCAGAATTACGTAAAAAATGATGAGCAAATAAAAATTAAGTGGAAGGCACTGAAATCTGCATATTCTAAAGCAAAGAGAGAAAAAGCAGACTGTCCTTTCCAAGTAGAAATTGAAGAAATATTAAAAGATGCACCAAAAAAGCAGAATTCTTCAGATGCAATCAAGTCGCAGTTTGAAGATGATGATAATGACTCATGCGCAGACATTCGTGATATAACTTCGGATGGCCAAGATAATTCCCACTTTATATTAGGTGATATTTGAATAGATACGTTGATTTAGATTGAAAACCATTGAATTCGACTGCTTATTTTAAGGATGTATCTGAAAGCTTTTCATCGTTATAATAATTATTAGGATTAGTCCCCACGATTCTCGTTTTCAATCATTAGGGCGTTTTAATTCTTGACCTAGAGGGCATTGGCAGCATTTAAATAATTCTACAGGATCTATGATTATAGCTATTTGATGATGTCATAAACCAGATCCACATTGATTTTTCATGTTCTATAATGTAAATTTTAGTGACAATGGTACCAAGAAGACGGTTTTTGGACATTTCTTGTCTGCAATATGTGTAATTTGTTGTTAATGCTATTAATTTGATGACTTGAAAATGTTGACGACAAAATGTTCGTAATGATCGAATGATCAACTTGTGGGTTGGCTGGATGCAGTTGACAGAGGAAAATCCATCCTATGTGAGTGAGACCTCGGTTCGGAGCTTGACAGCAACACGTAGGTCGGAGTATGGGACTCGGTGGTCACACCCAGCGCTGAGCACATCTCATTGTCAAGACATCTGAACCTTGGTTAGAGCATAGAGCATGGCTACCCCATTGTTGACCCCTGACAACCCGTCCAGCTGACAACAGAGCCCCCGACTCCGAGGTAGCTGTTATCCCGCGAACCGCAGTTTTACTCACAGAGCATCCACTGGTCCATGGTGTTCTCAGACTGCTATCATTATCATGATTCATGAGTACCAATTAATTCATATATGTCATATGTATATATATATATATATATATATATATATATATATATATATATATATATATATATATATATATATATATATATATATATATATGTATATATATATATATATATATATATATATATATATATATATATATATATATATATATATATATATATATATATATATATATATATATATATATATATACAGTATATATATATATATATATATATATATATATATATATATATATATATATATATATATATATGTCATATATATATATATTCATTCATATATATCATCCATATGACACCTATATCATTAGTACCGGTAACAATGTTTACGGTAACATTCATTTGAATTTCATTTTATATGTTAACTTTTCGGACGTAACTCCTGACCACAAGTCTGATCAGGTACATCAAAACAAGAATCATAATGAGAATTATAACGCTCGATAATCTCAGCACTCTGAACGTCCTGAGCTCACCAACTGCTGTCCTTTTGAAATAACATATTTATTTAAAGACATGGGCGTGCGCAGGGTAAAACATTAGGTGAGGCCCAAATCGCTCAAATATATATATATATATATATATATATATATATATATATATATATATATATATATATATATATATTAAATATAGAGGGGTGGATCCAGGTCATATTCATGGCGAGGGGCAAGATTTCAGTTTGGAAAACAAAATGCCACATGAGAACAGTAAGTTGTGTCCAACGGCCTTTACCGCGAAGCCAGGTGACCCGCGGGGGGCAAGGGGAGAAGGTCCCCCTTCTGGCCCCGCAGGGAATTTTTTCAGATTACACTTATTTTCAATACGGTTCAGCGTGTTTCAGATGAGGTTCAGATGCGGAAGTCATTCTACTTATGAAATGAAAAATGACACTAAAACCAATATTTGTAGCTGCAGGGTCGTTTTATTTCATTTTAGCGTGTTGGGCAAGCATCAACTGAGTGTCCATATCAAAAGTGAATTTGCGAAAAGGGAGTCATGCCCCGCAGGAAATTTTTTGAAAATGTACCTCATTTAGTACGATTCTACGGGTTTGATGAACTACACAAAATTCCTGGAAAACATGGATTTCAACAAGACTAATTTTGCCATATGACTGTCCAAGCAAATAAAATGCAGAATCAATCTCTCATTCAATAACAGTGATATTTGAATATCAAAATATTTATTTCATCTAATGATGTGAATGGAACAAAATTTGATTAATAAAATATAGGCCTATAACTGATGGAAAGTCACAAATGGGCGCCGATAGTGGCCCTAAAATTTGGCCACTGGGCAGCCGCCCTCCCCTGAAACGACCCTTGTTGTTATTATCGTTGTTTACGAAAATTGTACTACTTAATAGGCCTACGTGAGTAACACAATAATACGGTGCATCGATTTCTACAATCCGAGTAAGTCTCCTTCACTGTCGTGAATTGTCACACCAAGTTAAGACATGGAAGATGCATTCACAACCATGAGCTTATTGAACTTTTCTTCAAGATTCAATGGACAACTAGAATCTGAATACATTCAATTTTTTGTATTTCTTCATATAATTAATTAGTGCTGGCCCTAAGGTATCTTCGCCTGCGCCGGAGATACATTAGGTACGGCCTGGGCCTACTCGGACGCCCCCGTGCGCACGCGTATGTTCAAAGATTCAGTTCATTTCAATTTTTCTTTATTTGTCACTCATACAAATCATCTGAAAAGACAAGACAAAGAGGCGGTATTCACTGCTTGTGAATTACTGTGATCTTCCGTACCGTAATTCAATATTGGTAATAATAATAATAAGGAAAACTAGGGTTTATTTTGGGGGTTATTCATAGCCAATACAATAATCATCAATGAAATGGAATTTTAAATTTAACAAATGAACAAAGATAGTATTTTCATAACCATAATGAATGTATCGTATGAATGCATTCAGTAGGCCTATGGAGTCATAAGAATTCTGAGATTTGCATAAACTGATGTATGTATGTAATCGATTTATTTAGCAGTCTTGTGCTATCAGTAGCTCCATACATGTTACAATGTTATATAATTAATATAAGAATATAAATGTTATAACAGAATACTAAAGAATTATCTTTAAATTACCTTTAAAAACCCATACAATGGAATTTCAAACATTAACATTTTAAGTAGTCGACATTTACTAGTTCTTGTTCTTGAATCTATCAATATTTTCCCTGACATACTTGTTGCACTCTCTTTTAAACCCGTTCAAGTTGTTACAATTTTCATTTTTCGGCATTTTGTTATAGATTCTTATGCCATTATAAAAAACATTCTTCTGATTAAAACTATTCTTTCTATAATCCAAGTATATGTTTCTACAGTTACGGGTGTTATGCTCATGTATTTCAAATCCATATTTGAAATATGAAAACTGATGCACCAAAAAATCTTGTTTTTTTTCTACGGGGTAGGCTCCAAGATGGGTTCGGATTTATTAGTTGACAGTTTGAAAAATATGTTTAGAATGTAAAACATATCTGTTTTTGTCCAAATTTGCAGATTGTAAATCTTCGATACCAGCGATAAATTCGAGGACTTCATCGACTGGGCCCTCGGTGCCAACTCGAGAGATTACGAATTCTACCTCTACATTAAATCGGTACAATTTTGATCCATTAGCTCACGATGTTACATCAGTTTGTAGCCCAACCTCAACCATGGACGAAGATGAACATTATTGCCTTTCTCTTGCTGGTACTTTGAAACGTTTAACTCCAAAAGCTAAAGCAAAGCTAAAATTTGATATTCAACGCTTGGTATATGAAGCTGAATCTGAGATGTATGATTAAAATAGTAGGCCTAAATACTGTAGTTGAAAAATGATACTATACATATTGATGATATCGATATTTTTAGACTTCGGTTCGATATCGTAGTGAAATATTTGATTTGATAATTGATAATCTAATGGAAAAATTGTAAATATTAATTTTATAATGTGAACCCCACAGTGAATAAAATGAATAATACATGCACTGTATCCCATGGCTCTCAAAATGGTGAATGAAGACTGATTACTGCGTGAATGTGTATACGGTATAGAGGAAAGAGCTTGACTGTGCTCATAGCGTGCACTCAAAACAATTACTGTAGTATAGGATTGTTATGACTACGTACCAGATTGTCAATGACTTTCTCAATCAAGAATGGAATTGACAATTTTAAGTGTTAATTATTTCAGTATATATACGGAGATGGGTGGATCAGTAGCTAGCTTGCTGAACTGTCATAGCATTCAGGAGACTGGGGTTCAATTCTTGTCATGGCGGCTGATAGAGATTTTCGTGGTTTCCCTCTGTTGTTTCTAGGTTCGTACTGGGATGGTAACTTTTTATTTCACCTTTGCACGATCTCATTCATTATTCACCAACGCCAATAGATCGTAGTCATCATTGCAGTAGGCCTACGTCATTAAATCTCGCATTTGTTTTGATTTGATATTAAATAAAAATTGAAAAGTTTGATATATTTCGATCAATATCGTTTGCAATTTTCATAATACAAACTTCGGAGATACGTAAAAATTGTATCTTATACTTCCTGTTTTATGATATTCTTTCCTTAAATTGCTGACAAATAGGAAAACGCAGCACATATGCGTTGAAAGACAAGCAAGATGTTTATAATTAATGTGATGGAAAGCAATACACACACCTTGATTTTGAGACTGTCAAATCACTTCCTTCCTATTTTATCTGATCATTATTTTAAATTTTAATCCTGTTGATCGTCCTAATATCTCTAATTGAATTGTTTCCCTCCAATGGCTGATGAGACGGATGTAAAAATTTGGATTATTATGTATCATTCATGTGCTTTACACTACTTGAAAATTTAAATTTATTTGAGAAAATATATTTTCAATATTTTACCCTCTGAATTATTCATGAGGATTTTCTAAATTTCTAAATGGTCTTCTCAATAGTCCAGATTGCGAAAACTGAACGACTGATTGTGCCTTAACACTATGCAGTATCGAGTTAGATATTGTCATCTATGCATGCATTCTAAGTTTCAACAAAATTTGTGCATCCGTTTGACCTGTGATGCGCAAACAAAATATTAAGATTTCAAGTACAGTCAAAATTCAATTTTTGCTTATGCTCATTCAATTATATATCTTTTTAAATTGCATATTTTTCAGAGTAGGCCTACCGCAAATAAAAAACAGATTTCACATAGATTTCGTTATTTTCATATATTTTCAATGAAATCTTGAATGAAAAATGTTTTGAGAAAATGATTTCATGAAGACAAATTTATTAACATGTTGATATTTCATAGAAAAGATGATTTATGATAGATATGAATTATGAAGATGATAGATTTATGACACTTCTCAGCGAGTAATAAAACTAGGAAAACAATTAACGCAGCGGATGCGTTGTAAGACAACCAAGACATTCATATGGAATGTAGGCCTACTTGAAAGTTATGTACCGTACCTATCTATACATTGTCCACTCATTCATATAGCTCGTAGCCATTGTTATTGCATGCAACCTGCTGATTTCCATTCACAAATTTTAAAATAGAGTCATTTTTCCAATATAATTAATATATCATGACTTGAGAAGAAATTTTTCTCAATTCCTTCACAACACGATTGAGGCCTAGGCCTACCAGTGATCAACACATGGTGAAATAATATTTGTCAAAATAGGGCAATTATTTGAATGTGAAGAAGATTGTATGTTTTTGCCAATGAAAGTTTTAATAGAAAATGGTACAATATCAAATATGCCTACTGCTAATTAGACATGGCCATTGAGTTGATATGGCATAACAATTTAGAGCGGTAGTCATAAAGGGGGCTAGATTAGATGTCGGTAAATTCTCTTTCTTGAATAGGACAGGTAGTGACTGGAATGGTCTTAGTAGAAGTGTTTTTGAAGGGGAAGAATAGGTTAAAGTTATTCCGTCAGGGAGATGGTGGGATAGGGGTAGTTAGGGAACTTGCCACTGCGCATTTATGTGCAATTGCAAGAGTTAAATAATAATAATAATATTTTCTCAAGTTCATGTGAATTATTATTAACTCTTGCAGTTGCACATAAATGCGCGGTGGCAAGTTCCCTATCAATCCTATCCTATCGCCTCCCTAACCTTCTGACGGAATAGCTTCAACCCTATTTCATCCTCAAGTATACTTCTACTAAGCCCATTCCAATCCCTACCTGTCCTATTCAAGAAAGAGAACTTACCGACATCTAATCTAGCCCCCTTTATAACTACTGCTCTATCATGACTTCGCCTACCCCCATACCCTGACTCATTCCTTTCAATCAACCTATTCAACTCTCCCCAGCCCCCTTCTCCTTCCATTACCCTGAAGAAATTACAGATCCGATCCTCCTTTCTCCGTATTTCTAATTCCCGCCATCCCAAGTCTCGGATCATCTCAGATGGACTCTCCAATATTCTCACCCTCTCCCCCCTTTCATTCTCCCCCCATTTCCACCTCCTAACCCTACCTGTAACCCTTCTAACTGCAATCCTTTGCACCCTTTCCACATCCCTTATCTCACCTAATCTATAAGGATCCCAAACTGAACTAGCATATTTCACCATGGGACGCACTAACGAGAAATAAGCCTTTTCCTTTATCTCCATACTTGTCCCCCTAAGCTGCCTCATTACAAAGTTTAGTGCATTTATACTCTTTTTTACTATTCTCTCAATCTGACTCCCCCACCCTAGACGTCTATCAAATACCACCCCCAAGTACTTGTAATTTTCCACTGACTCAAGTGACTTCCCTCCTACATCATACACTACATCAGCCCTCACTCTCCTCCTACCAAAGGTGACTAACTTACACTTCCCTTCATTTAACCCCATCTTGTTCAACTGAACCCAACAATTAAGTGCCGTCAAATCTGCCTGAATAGCTACTACATCCTCCTCTGTATTGATTTCCCTATATACCACACAATCATCTCCAAATAACCTTATTCTCGAATTAACAACCCTAGTCAGATCATCTATATATAAATCAAATAATAACGGACCTAGCACACTACCCTGTGGAACTCCTGACGTAACCTTAACCTCACTTGAAACCTCCGAACCGTTTGAACTCTATCCTGAAGAAAGTTTCCAATCCAATTAACTAACCCAGCATTCCCAATGGACAGTTTCAACTTCCCTAATAATATATTGTGATCTACCTTGTCGAAAGCCTTTTCAAAATCTAAAAACACTGCATCAATACAGCCCCCCTTGTCTACTACCCCTGCCAGCTCTTCCGCAAAACCTAACAACTGTGTCTCACATGAATACCCCTTCCTAAACCCATGCTGCACTTCCGAAGTACCCCTATGTTCATCTACTTTCTCCATTATTCTCTTTATAACTACCCTTTCCATCATCTTACATACATGTGACGTTAAACTGATTCCCCTGTAGTTGTCTACCCTGCCCCTTTGCCCTCCCTTTGAAATTAGAACCACCTCCGCTTTTTTCCAATCTTGCGGTACTATACCTGCTGTGAGTGAGGCTTGGAACAACCTTAGCAAATAACCTACAACCCCCCTACCCGCTAATTTCAGGAGATCGCTTTGCACCCCATCTATGCCTGGTGACTTCCCACTTTTTAGTTTCCTTAATACATTCCACCTATGACTAGATTCCACACTTCCCCCTCTGTAAGCAGGACTTCTTCCCCCTCCCCCTCCAGTGTTGTTTCTCCCTCCCCTATAATTCCAGTCACATTGAACACTTCCCCGTAGAATCTATTTAATGCTGCTGCCTTCTCCTTATCCGTTTTCCACTCATTCCCTCCCTGATCAACTTCGGAATTGCATAGCCTATACTGGATGCATTGAATTACATATTAATTGCATAGCCCATATGTCTACTATGAAATATATTTTTGCCAATCATATAATTATTGCAAGGAAGAAGTTATTTTGAGGAAATAATATCAAAGTTGAATATTCACGTACGGTAGGCCTAGTACTAGTAGGTATGTAGCTTTGGCATGTCTAGGCCTTTGGTCTAGGCCTACTACGGTTTCGTATTCGTTGTTTATAGACTTCGCGAGTTCGAAACTAGGCCGCGGTTTCTTGGTCGTCAGTGTTTCGTGACGTCAGTCATTTTGATTGAATATTGACATTTTGCTTCGGAATCGGAACGCGCCCAAACTAACCAAACTTGGTGGAACCTGGATGAAGTTACGTGGTGAACTATTAATCGTAGTCTATTAATTATTTGTAAAAGTCTACTGACTGCAGCATATTAGTAATATAAAGATGCACATGACGTACACATTAAATAGGTGAGTTATAATTTGTATTATACTTCTTTTCGTACATGACATTGTTTTATAAATGATGATTATTCTAACCTTTCCTTCATAATCGAATCGAAATACTGTTTCAAACGACCGAGCCATCGCTCTCGAAGTATTGCTTTAGTTGCGGTTGTTACTCCTAGGTGGAGACAAATATACACATGTTATTTTGAAGCCAACAACCAAGGCGTCATCCTGTCTGCCATGGCATATTTCGAATGATGACTATTGCCACATCTATTTGTGGTGACATTTTTTAAAAATTATAGCAGCGCAACCGTTGCGTATTCCAAGCGTTCACTATTTTTGATAACTTGCCAGTAAATTTTAATTCGTGTATATTTGAAATATTCCTTCGATTCAACCAGTTAAGGCTAGTTTTAAAATTATAACATTTCGATATGACAACGTTGCGTCTATAACTTGTTTCTTCCCCTACCTTTTTTCTCACACTCACCCATAAATAAATACCCCCACCCCCTTTTATGGTGTGAGAGAAGAATTCCAACTTCCAAGTTGAGAAGAGTCGCAACTTTCCTTGAGGGTGATTTAGTTCTTTATTTTTATTGTGTAACTTGGATACAAGATCGTTTGACAGTGAATATTTTCAAAGTGCGAAATTTGATGCGCAGTTTCAAAGTTGGTAAAATGATGTGTGAAACGTTGATGACTTGATGGTGATTTTCTGAGTCGCAAGTTTCAAAGGCCACAGGCACTGTGTTTGGTAGACAAGATGGCGCCATGACGTAGTTCCCCAGTCCCGCTCGACAAGGTTCGTTGGCAAGGAGGGGGCGCCTCGTATGATGCTTTATCTAGCGCTCGCCAAGAATGAAAGAGCCTGACCGCCTGAGAGGGGAAATGTTCTCGTCAACCTAACCAGGGAGAAGAGAAGGAGAAAGAAGGCTTGTTAGATGAGTGTTGAAATCGCGGTAGCCGGTTTTGTTGTGTTTTCTTCGCAATTTCATCTCCTGTGATGGCCCAAGGGCTTGGAATGAAGGTAAATGAAGAGCCGCGGGTGAAAGAAACAGAAGAGAAAAAGCTGTCGGGAAAAACAGTCCGTAAAAACGTTGAGGGTAGGGCTATGGGATCAAGAAGAATATTCGCTCCGCATTTCAAGCTAAAAGTGTTGGATTCATATCGTCAAGATTCAGATTGTCGTGGAAATCAACGTGCCACGGCAAGGAAATACGGAATTCATCGTCGTCAAATTCAGAAATGGCTGCAAGTCGAGGCTTCCCTCCGCACCTCGGTAGAAACAAGTCCCGCATCAGAGATGACGGCCTTGAACCTCTGTGCCGATGCTGCCAGACAGCTCGACGACACTGCGACTGGGGAAAGTCGACAGGCAACGTGCCAACAAGGCGGTTCCACTTCCACTGTACCAAGGGAAGAGATGATAATGAAAGAACCACGTTTAAGTGCATTACCTAGTTTTCCAGTAGAGGATTCCGTCCCTGATGATGAACAGTTGAACAGAAAAGTTACAGTCACTTTATTCCCAAGTGTTAAAATCGAACAGTTGGAGATTATTAAAAGAGAATTGCCAATTAATTTAATTTGTAATAATGTATCATCAAAAGAAGAGTCATCTTACAATTCTTTTTCTAAGCCTGTTATAAAAATTGAGGGTCAAGTTGAATTGGAATTAAAAGAGGAGCTTGTTTCAGAAGATGAAGATATTAATATAATGGGTACTTTAGAGCCAGAGCAAGCGCTGGATTTTACCTGTGCTGCTCTCAGTAAACGACGTTCATTTTCCCTTCAGTTTAAATTGGAAGTTCTCGATGCTTTTCATGCAGATAGACAGTGCCGTGGAAATCAACGTGCAACGGCTAGGAAGTTTGGGATCAACCGACGACAGGTCCAGAAGTGGTTGCATCAGGAACAAGATCTCCGAGGTGAAACGATATCCCGGGGCGATGGGTTATTCAGGCAGCGGTTAGGTAGATGGATTGAAGCAGACGAGAGTAGACCAACTGAGAATCAAGAAACACCATGCTCTGCAGATTTTGCGATGAAAGAAACAAATAGTGTTTGTTGGGATCTGTCCAACAGGAAGAGAAAATCTGTAGCCTTAAATGTAATTCCTTTTAAGAAACGAACTGTAGAATTGTTAAAAGAGCAAAATAAAGACAATAATCAAACCGAAAATGTGACATCGAGTGCAGAAAATGTGTATCCAGCAATACAAGAAAGTGCCTTATGCTTAGTAAAGGCAAAATGCCAGCCAAATGTAACAGAAGAGAGATCTAGTTCTCGTAACAGCGAAGTCAGTAGCTCAGCTGATTTAAACCGAGTTATTGGTCAAGCTCTGTATCATTCCAATCGAGAACACATTATCCCTCCTTATATTCACTTTCCTATACCTACACTCGCACCCAGCTGTTTTCCTCCATCTGAAGTTGGTTTCCACGATCTTCACCATATGCTAAGTTTCTATCGAGGTTTTGTAGCCGACACCAAACTTCGGGAAAATCTGTACCCATTAGATTTCAAACTAAAAGCTCTTGACTGTTACCATGGCGATAGGTTTTGCCGAGGGAATCAATATGCAGTTGCTTCCAGATTTGGTATCGATGAAGATCAAATTCAAAAGTGGTTGAAACAGGAAGACCAGTTACGCCTTCATAATGATGCATCACGTATGCTCAACGTATTCAGATGAAAATTATTGATTTAAGAAAGTCTCATACAACCAGCCATATCTCTATTTATTCTAGTAAAGCTATAAGAGTCTAATAAATATAATTGTTAATATATTTTTAATAATATAACTAAAGAGTGTATTTAGGCTAAATTGTATAAACATTTGTTTATTCTGACCAATTCTAGGAGAGTGTATTTTGGACATATGTTTATTGTAGGTGTATGTTAGAATATAGACCCAAGCTATATAAGCTAATTAGGCACATAATTATTGTAATAATTAGGCATAGCCTATATATATAATATATTAATATTTATGAATTTAATTTTTGTATCATTCTACATATGATTGCAAAAGTTAGGCAGGCTCCTATTATTCTGTACTCAGTAGTCCTAGAGATTCTGTAATATTTTTACAAAATCAAACGTAACTTGCGTGCCTTCAAAGTTTACAAGGCGATTTGCTAAAAATAATAGTGCCTTCAACTGTCAGGTGTGACACCTTGGAATGAGATTAATTATTACCTTTACCACATCATCAATTTGCCCAGATTTTTGTTGGGTCTAAAATGCAAGACATGATATTAATATTATTTCTTACACAACTTTCAGATTATGTATGTCAGTTGACCCAAAAGGCCAAATTTGTATTTGAAATGTAATTTTATTATTCTAAAAATTGGAACAAATTTTATGATAGTTCCAGGCCTTTTTAAAATTGCTTAAATTAATGCATATTTATTTTATTGCAATGTAATCCTTATTTAATGAAATCAACTACACTTCGAAAGTGAACAGCTTCTCGGATATATTATCTAGACTGAATTTATAACAATTTGTTGGTCATTTTATCTTACTGGGCAGTACCTGTACAAATGTGCTTGGTTTCCTCTCATTGCCTAATGGAACACTCACATTGAAAAGTTGATATTTTTATACATTTTTCAAATGCGCAAATGAAAGTTGGTCTAAATATGCAGAGTGAATTGTGGGAGATAACTGGTGCTATTGCACCAAAAGTGAATTTTAATTCATTTTAAATAAAATGAAAAATTAATATATTTCTGGTAAAACTCGGTATAAACACTTGATCGTGTACAATAATCAGCTTCCTTGTACTGTAATATTTTAATAATAACATACTAGACTGTATTTGTATATTTTTTATAAAATATTATATACTTGAAATGATATATGTGTATCTGTTTTATTATGATGCCTAAGAATGCCATTCTCTTTTAGTTTCTTGCCCAATGTATAAACTTACTTTTCTTGTTCTAGATGTGTTTGGCGAGTATTATCTTAAAATTATTTCATTTCTCTGATCAAGAATATAATCATTCACTATTAGGCCTATTGACTTACCGATATTTTAATTTGATTATAACAATATTTAGAAGGATTTTCCCCTCCTTTCCCCCACCACCCCAAATGATGAATTACATCATTTATATAAATGATGTAATGGACATTATTCGATGTATTGTTCTAAAAACAATAACAGTTGCAACCTGACTCATAAAATATGTTTTGGACCCCTAAAAAATGATTACCGTATATGAAATATCCAAAAAAGTTCATGACCACTACTTGAGGCTGTTACTTGAGAAAAAAATCGACCTCAACAATTTATTCCGTTTTAATTATCCTTTGAAAGTTGAAGCAGGGCTTGTTTGTCTTGCATGACAAAATTATACTGACTGACCCAACCCTCAATTTTGATAAAGTGACCTCCCCATATTTTACATTTCAATTATTGAGTAATATACCCTGTTCCCTAAAATATATTCCTACTTGTCATTCTTTGAGTTCTCTATAAACCATCAACTAAGCAAGTGTAGCATGATACATTGTAAGATATTGATATGACATACACTCGAGAACTTGCATACCTTGACTTGTTTAAAATATAGTCGATACCTCCACATACCCCAACTTGGAAACCATCAAGTCTAGAAAGTCGTGAATTGCAGTGCCATATAGTTCTGAAGAGCTATTATTTCTAGCTATTTAATGAAGAAAAAAACTTACTTTTTCGAAACGGCGTGTACAATTTGAAAAAAAAATTGTAATAATGTGTATCATGTGTCCACGTTCAGTAAAAATTATAATATTTTGAATAGATTTTTTCTCAAAAGTTTCCCCCTGTATTGTGTTTTTTCTAAATTTTGAAAAGGATTATCTCAAAAGCGGACCAACAGTTTTTTCCACAAAACCATCCAGTTTTCAACTCCAGTAAAAGTTTCATATTGATGAGTCGAACCGTATTATCTGTTATGCGTACAAAGAAACAAAACAGAGAAAAGTTGGTAAGAGTAGCATGGATGTCTTTGCTATCGCTTTTCTAAGAAAGTACTCGATACTCCCCAGACTCCAACTAAGAGTGAGCAAGTTGATTACTGTATATCATGTGTTTCCATTTGCATCGTTTGATTCTAGGTAATGATTGATGCAGGATAATCCTTCGCAGACTCCTGTGCCTAATACTCTAGATGATATACGCCAGCGCTACCAAGATACATCTCTTGTAATCTTTAAGGTGATATAAGATATATTACAATGCATTGAAATTACATCTTAAGTCATAATTAGATGTAATAGACGTTGATTTTATAACCATTATGAAATTATTGAATTGGGTAATGTATTATGTTCGTCAGATTCAATCAGCATATTTTTCATGGAACAAGTAAATGAAAAAATCATCTGGTCCACTTGAAAAGTCAAGGTGAATGAGAAACTATTCAGTCCACACATTTTTAAAGCCAACTAATTGGTTCAGTTAATCTTTTTTTCTACATTTTCTGTTTTCAAATCTTATTTAGTGTTGGACTTGGTCATACCAACTGGCCAGGGCAAGACTAACATAACAGAAATTGATTAATAACAAAATTCACAAGAAAAAGCAATGCTAAAAGTCAGATGGTTTACAGGCTCGTTCACAGTAGAAATGAGCATTAGCAAGATTTTATCTGTAATTTTAACTGTCAAGCCAAGAAATTGAAAATATACCATATGAATATAGGTCTATATAATTCCTTGGAGAAACATTGTGATTAGCAAATAGGAAAATTGAATGCCTGACCAGCTTGAAATTTAATGGCATAATAACTTGCTTGAAGCAAAAATGTTGTCTTTTCCGAGGTACCGGGTAAGCGTTTGTGAAGAATTTCCGGCGATAGCAGTAAACTTGACTTTGCGAGTAAAAGTTAGTTTTCGAGGATATTTGCAACAAAGATTTAGCAGTAAGATATTAAAAATCAGTTACCAATGAAATAGCCAGTTTAGATTAGCAGCTGATCTTTGTGTCATTACCTGTTTGCATTGTTGGTAATTTGTAATTCAATTGGCAGGCGCTAACAGTTTCATGCAGTGTCGGACTGAGTCCAATTGGCGTTTGCGGCAATAGACTTTCCTTGAATTCGATTTTGTCTTGCATTATTTTTCTCTTAGCCCTATCTAAAGTGTTTGAAAATATAAATTTTCTCTTCAGACAGAAGAATATTCTGTTGTTTACTGCCCATATCACACGTCAATTTTTTCTTCTTCTCTCTTCTTTTCGTAGCTCTGGATTCAAACATTCAATTACTGCGTTTGGAATCGAACATGATTATAATGTAATGATTAACTTGAAAATTATGGTCAGAAAATCAATGTGGGTGAAGACTAATAAGTAATAACGTGTATGTTCACTATACAGTTCAACTTTGTCTAAAAAGTAACTGGCAACTGTACAATTGCCAAAAAATACAATAATTTCAATGCATTGCATTGTAATGCAAACTTGAAAAGTTCAATATTTGGTTTTCAACACGCTGTGGTCAGATTTAGAGACATTGCTGCATGGGGGTGGTCGGTGAATTTCTGAGACGGTAGGCGGGAAATAGATTGATAATTATTGCCAAGCCGACGATCACCAGCGCGCAAGGATGTGAATTTGTAATTTAGGACTCTTTTGTAAGAATATTTGTTGTTTCTAAGCATCATTGACATTTTAATTACTAAGCAGTTTCATCGTTTGAATTTTTTAATATGATACAAAATTTTATGTTCTAGTTTGTGCTAAATTGGGGAATTAAATTGCAAATATAGTTATAGATTCATAAAACAGAGACCTAATGGTAATTGACATCTGGTCAAGTATTGTAACCAGCAATTCAATTCCTTTTTCATCATGGTAATTACATTTACAAAAATCTTTCCTCCCACTAGAAATTATGATTTATGATGCTATTTGTTATTGAAAAATATTAGAGAAAATGAATTTCTATCCTATAATTAATGTGATATCATTCATACAATCAACAAAATGTTTTCAATATGTATCAAAGTTTTCAATAGTTTTGAATAGTGTGTTCTTGGAGAGATGTACATCCAGTTTAAAGAAAATACAATTATCTACTCAAGTTTTGCATATGATTAATAATCCAAAGTTGTTTCACCCTTATTGAATTGGGCATTATTGCATTGTAATTCGATTTCATAGAAAGTATGTATAACTGTGTTCGCTTCCATACTGTAGGCCAAAATTACATGTATATATTACATGTATGCGTAATTACATGTATGTAATGACATTTCCTACATCTGTATTGTGCACAAATCTACAGGAATAAGATTGAATACAATACAATACATAGATTAAACTGCATTGAAGTTGGAAAATTATGCATATAGTTATCCAGTTTTGTGAGTGTGTGTGTGTGTGTGTGTGAGGAATGCCGCACACGTACACTGTCATTGGTATGATGACAAATTAAATGGACGGTTTAACATCGCCAAAGGTGACTCGGCAACAGCACAAGACGTAATTCTAGACATTATAATAATGTCTTCTGTTTTCCCGTCATATATGGGTACTTACTCTTCTCTATTCAATGTCGTTGAAGGTCATGTTTTACATGAAGTGTCCCTTTAGTTAATTATAAAACAACCCTGTGAAATTTGATTCCACGTGGTCAATTTTATAATAATGTACTTTTTATTCCAGGAGCAACAACTGGGTCTGAGTCAGGAACCAAAAAACTACCTTACTTTTGGCAGCGGAAGGAGAACAGCTGAATACAGTAAATTTGGAAACGGCACAGTTATAATTCGAAGCTCGCAACTACATAAAGCGCAAAAAGCGGCTGAATCTAAGATTTGTGCGTTGATGTAATAAAGTTGATACTTTAAAAACCAAAACAAGATGCAAGGTAGCAGCAGCAGCAAGCTACTGGATCGAGACAGTTCTCCAAGCAGTTTAAAACGTGGAGCGTGGTACGTGTTGAGCCCTACTGGGTACCTGCCTGAGCCTCGTGTTGGCCATACTGCTACGTATCTCAACAATGAGCAGATGGTTTACTTTGTAGGGGGTGCAAACCCAGATACATTGCATAAAGATACCTGGAGTTTAGATCTATCCAACTTGATTTGCAATCGTTTGGCAACAAAAGGTGACTTTGAGTTTCGTTATGAGCATAGTGTGTTTGTACCTACGAATAACACGCCAGTCGAAGCATCTGGGACAAATATCTGGGTGTTTGGTGGTGCAAATAAAGAAGGTAACAAGAACGATCTCTGGGAGTTGAATGTGAAAAGTTTGAAATGGAAGAATTTAGTTCAGCAAGGAGACGTACCATCAAATCGCACCATACACTCGTCAACTTCGACTATGGATAATGAATTGCTGGTGTTTGGCGGTGGCTCGTTGGGCTCGGAAGCTGAGCCTGATACTCGGGTTTATCGACTGAACCCTCAGAACAAGATGTGGTCTGTAATGCAGACAACAGGCATGGCTCCGAAACCACGCCACGGTCATGTTTTAATTGCAGTAAAGAACAAGGTACATAATTTTAAATCTCTCTGTTTATTTGTGGTGCAACTTATATATTATATCATTAATTAATTGCTTCATGAATAATGACCCCATCAACAGCTAGGTCATTACTGAATAGTGAGTAGACTAAGTGTACTAAAAAATCCTAGGTATAAGTCAACGTAATAATTCAATTTGTAATATGATATGGTACCAGGGGCGGATAGTGCTATTGTGCTGCCAAGTTGTGGCGCCACCCTTGAATTACCAGTGCAATAACTATTTAATGAACACCTCATAGCTCTTAACCTTATTGGTTTATATTGATTATTGATTGAATCAACCTAAAGCAATAGAAAAATTTGTGAAGATCTCGTTGAATGATGCATTTTCTATTAAATAATTACCGCCATGCCGCTGAGTGTCTTGCTGCTTGTTCAAGTTCATGTGGTTCAGAATATAACGCTGATTTTGAGCGTTTCCTCTTACTTCTCGCCTGCTCGGAGATCCTAGTTCTGTGACCAAACAGCTCTAAAACGGAGATACCCAAGCTGCAGCATCATCACTGCATCTCTCTCCCACACCCAGTAGACTAAATATTGCTGTCTCACTCGAACATACACCCAAATTATGCATTTCATTCAAATACATACAGCATGCAGTGTGCTGGCTTGAAACGTCAGATTTTCTTATACAAAATTTTCTAATACATTCTGATCACCAACAAGCTACTGCACTGTTTTTCAGTATTGGGAGTTGAAACCCCATTGGGTAATGATTTTAGTGGGTCACAATCTTTTTAATTAACTTGCATGTATTTATATAAGGAATAAAATTTGATTATGCTACCAACTACTTTATTTCCAATTAAATTAGGTCTATAACAGGCCCACTTTTACAAACAATTTCACGAACAAACTTTTTCTAAATCCCTTCCATAAAAAATGAAAATACACATAGTTTGTAGTCTAATGACAAAATCTTCCGAAACCATCTCAATTGACAACGAACATTCGATCAAGAACAGTCAGGAAGACATATGCTCCTCCTACCGTGCTAGACGAAACTGCATACAAAATTCCGTTTGTGTTTCAGTCTCCAAAAAAGTATTCAAATCTATGATGGACTGTTGATTAATCAATGAGTATAAACAAAGAACAAAATATTTTACTACCATTTATTGACAATGATGACTAATTTTGATCTCAATGAAGGCTGTTTGTTTTGAAAGAATTGTTTGTTATTTTTTTTTTAACATTCTTTGTAGCGATACAAAGTTTGAAATATAACAACTTTCATGCCTTTTGCAAATGGACCTCCAGCGGCTGGGTTTCCCTTTTCATGCAATTCACACAGCAATAGAATGAAAATAAACCAAAACATCTACCTCACTAAATGATCACAAGCCGCCACTGTATGGTACCCTTAATTTAATTGATACTTCAGTACATACTGTAGTGTACGTAATTGCTAATTACTGGTTAACTAAAATTCAATTATTTAATAATGGTTATTGATCATGTAATTTGACTTTGAAAATGATTCACTCTGCCTACCCTGTGAAAGAACTAAGTAATGTTGTAGCTTGTACTTGGACAAACTATACTACAACTATATACAATGCTGCCCCTGTGGCTCAGTCTCCAAAAAAGACTATTGCTAGCGGTAGTAACTGAAGTCGGACCGGGCGTGGGTTCGACTTCCGCATAAGGCATGGGTCCTTTCACCTATCATCACTTCATCCTTTCATTATTACCCACTCATTCATACCCCTGTATAACCTAGTGTTTGATGTAGTCGTTGAGCAGCATTAAAAAAAACTATATATCACGTATGTATAAAACTACGCACTAATGTGTGAAAGGATGGTTCTTCTCAAATTTGTTCATCCTGTGATTTTTCATAAGCAAATTGCAGTGTGCTCAAATTTTTTTCAGATATATGTACACGGTGGTCTGTCCGGTGAAACATTCTACGATGACCTACACATTCTTAACAATAACGGTTCCTGGGTATGTGCTGACGTGAGCGAAAACAAGCCCATTGGTAGGGCTAGTCATGGAGCTGTATACCATGGATCATACATCTACATGTTTGGAGGCTTAAGCACAGAAGGCGTTTTAGGCGACTTTTGGAGGATTAACATAGATACATATGTGTGGGAGGAAATTCTGGTTGGCAGTTCTGTACCTACTCCTCGACTTGATTTTGCTATGGCTATAGTCGAACTTCCTGGAAAATTTAGAGTAGATACAGCAAAACAAAGTAGCAAATTATATGAGGAATCTGAAGTGAATTCAATTGAAGAATATTTAAATGGTAATCTAAACCAGACAGTATGTAAGACTATGGCAAAAGGTGATGGTAAAAATAGTTCATTGTACCCATTTATAATTATGCATGGAGGAATGGATGGCTCTGGACAAGTTTATGATGACTTCCACGTTTATAGCATGGATCCAAAGGATTTGTGATGGTGAAAAAGTGAGGCATTAACTCATACAAATCACTTATTTTTTCTCGGCCTGAAAAAATGTTGAGGCTAATATTTCTGTATGTTGACAAGTTTGAATGTATTCAATGTGCTTAAATGAGTGGTGAAACCTTTGTTATAATTTATTCACAATGGGAGAATCACTCTCATAAATTGAATAGTTTCTAGTAATGTTCATATTGCTTAAATAAAAAGTGAAAATTATTGAATTATCTCTCATTTGAAAAATGTATTTATAATCTGTGTTGGTAGTCCCATGTTAGGAGGCCTAGCCCATTAATTTTGGTTGGTAGCAATGTTTTAGGTTGTTGACAGAAACAGAATAAGACATATGTTTTGTGAGCTTAAATATCGTAGGTTTAGGAGATTGTATGAAACCTTGGTGTGACTTTATTTATTTTAGGCTGAATTAATTCCGACTGTTCATTTTATACAGAATCGAATTATTCTACAGTCAAAATGATTCATAGCCTCTTCATTATAAATCCTTCAGGGTAAGCTGCTGACACTTGAAAGTGGGGTTATCGACTAGGCCTATTGTAGTCCACTTGGGACCTAGGCCTAGACACGATTTTTGTTCATTGCACGTTGTTATTACCATTTTGTATTTGCAGAGATGTATTCATGGAAAAGCACTGGAAAAGTGTGATATCTCGTTCAGTGTGTGATTATTTCTTCGAGCAACAGCGTAAAGTGGGTGTGCCCGAAGATGTGCCACCTGTAATTGCAACTCCACACCATTACTTGATCAGTATCCATCGATGTTCTATGTTCTTTGTGGCTGTGTGTATGACGGATCTTCCTCCACTTTTTGTAATCGAGTTTTTGCATAGAGTAGTTGACACATTTGAAGATTATTTTGGCGAATGTACAGGTAGGCCTGAAGTTGATTGAGCGTATCCTAGGCCATTGAGTTTGTAGTGTTCTACAAACTCAATGCCTAGGCCCATCAGATATCTCTTTGGGATATCGATATATATGTATAAACTAAACAAGCAGGTCATCTACCAACTAAATAACTGGAAGAACTTCAGTAATCACTCAATCGTGCTGTAACTTGACAACGTCATTGAGTTTGTAGTGACAGCTAGCAACTTTTCTGGAAATATGAACTTCTATATTTTATCATGTCCCAGGTACTAAAAAATTGACTCACCCTAAAAGCAGAACCAGAACTAGGCCTATACAATTTTCTCATTTGTATGGAAATTTACTATGCACTTAATGGCATATGCACTTAATGACCAACTAAGATCTATTGGCATGGAATTAATTAATGAGATGGAGGTTTCATAGGTAATGACTTAAGAAGCCGACATGGCGTAAATTGTAGGAACCATGTCGGCATTTACCTAGCTACTGAAGGAAACCATGAAAAACCTCTGTAAAGATGGATGGTGGCGGGGATCGAACGGATGCTCGATCTACCCTCATCTCTCTGTCACATGGAGTAATCGCGATAACCACTAAGCTATCAGTGCCGGTGTACAAATTATAATTATGATATTTGTGTATGGTGATATTGGTATATGACCTTCATATGTGGATGCAAGTATACTTTGGGCCTATTTTTTTATACTTTTTTAATACAGGGGCGGACTAGGGTATCTGGCAACCGGGCATTTGCCCAGTGGGCCGCCTCACTTGGGGCCGGCTACTATAGTGTGATTCAATCATTGGACTCCTAAACTGCTTGTAAATAACAAAAATCACTTGAAAAATGACATGGGCCATTTCAAAAAACTTCCTGCGGGGGGGGGGGGGGGATTGTTCTGGGAGAAATCGCAAAAGTTCAACTTCGTAAATGTCCATGATTTAATTATAAGACTCCAAAAATACTTGTGAATCGCAAAAATCACTTGGAAAATGTCCCTATTTTTAAAAATTCCCTGCGGAGCTCTGCTGGGGAACTTCCGCCCCCTTTCCAGCTGGGCGGTCATTTTATTTATGTAACCTGTGCACCCACCCCCCCAAAAAACAAATCCTAACGACGTCCCTGCATTTCGCTCGTAACCGCTTCTAATCTAATAACCTTTGAAGATACACTATAATTTATATTTAAACAATTTCGTCTTATATCAACTTCGTCACTATTATATTTTTGAATGAGTTATCTGTGTTATGTAGACTGAAAGTCTGGAAGTAACATCGGACAAATTTTTTCAATTGATTTCACATTTACTTTATCTCAAGAGGAGAGGAAGCCGGGAGTGGCCTACGTGATTCAATTAACTAGGAAAACGCCATAAATGTGTTATATGATGGTGCGTAGATATGATTTTGACACATTTGATTTTTTTCTTCAAAACGGCTAACCCGATTGATCCGAAAATTGCAAGAGATGTGTAAAATCGTAAGTTCAAACTCCTTGCAGACTTTTTTTTCTTAAATAAAATTATTTTCAATTTTTTTCCGCTGTATGTTATACTCATGGTTATTTTTGAAATTGGGAAAAAATCATCGAATATGCCTAAAGTCAACATTTACTTGATGCTCTACAACAGTAGCCTACCCTGGGGCTGTTTGAAAAGATTTGCCAGGGGCCGGAATATTTCTCCAGTCCGCCCCTGATTCAGTCATGTGTAGATTTTATAATGCATTGGAAGACGCATGCGTTCAACAACGAATAATATCGTCCTTTTATTACAATGATGATTATTATCATGATAATGATTATTTTTGGTTATGAATTTGTATTTTTCTCGGCAGTGATTGGTAAGAAAACACATTCTCCAAAATGAAATTAATGTTTACTTCTAATTTAAATTGGTGAGAAAAAAAACAGCATAAATACAATAAAATGAATGCTGCATACCGCTATACTTACACACGAGCCATCACTGTCATAGTGGATAATTTGCAGTTTTTCAAATCTTGATTCATTAATCATTAGTGATTAAATATGGTACAGGCCAAGCATAAGTGCATAAGCTAGGATATCTACAGGACCCTCCATGTCTATTTCAACTGGTTTCTATTCTCTCTAATTTGAGACAGTAGACCTAATGTCGATGAGCGTTCGCGCTCAATGCGCATTAGGTTAATCACATGCACTCCATTAATCTAATGCAATTACTCGTGACCTGTAATCAGCAGACCTCAACTTGCAAGTCGAGGAGTAAGAATAGCCTACCAGTAAAGCTGATGGGGTATGAATGAGTTCACATTCTTGCCTGCCAATTACCTGTGGTATCTATTCTTTGTATTGAATGGAAATTGAACTTACTCCATTTATGTTTCATAGAGAGCATAATCAAGGAAAACTACGTGGTGGTGTTTGAATTGTTGGATGAAATGTTGGACAACGGTTTTCCATTAGCAACTGAATCTAATATTTTGAAGGAACTTATTAAACCGCCTAATATCTTGAGAACGATTGCCAATACCGTAACAGGAAAATCCAAGTATGTATAATTTAGCCTAATATATTTTCAGAAATAATTTGGAATTTATATAAATGTTTTCAATATGAATGTTCATTATTTTTTAAAATTATACGTAGTGTAAGTACAACACTGCCGAGTGGTCAGCTATCAAATGTGCCGTGGCGACGTACTGGTGTTAAATATACCAACAATGAGGCTTACTTTGACGTAGTAGAAGAGGTGGATGCCATCATCGACAAAGCTGGATCTACTGTATTTGCCGAAATTCAAGGTTATGTTGATTGCTGCATCAAGTTGAGCGGAATGCCAGATCTAACTCTTTCCTTCATGAATCCACGGCTATTTGATGACGTCAGTTTCCATCCATGTGTTCGTTTTAAACGATGGGAGGTAGGTACTATCGTAATAACTTGCCTTAAATCGGTAGTATATTCTAAGGTATACAGCATGTAGGCCTACCCACTCATTGTAATAGTTTGGCAAAAACCAATTCATTGTTGTGCAATCCAACATCTTGAAAAGTAGATCACCAAATAGTCTCAAAAAGGTTCTTCATAAATATTGAATCAAGAAATCCTTTTTTTCAATGTGTTATCGAGTTACGTTTTGTTTCAGTCGGAGAGAATTCTTTCTTTTATCCCGCCGGATGGCAATTTTAGATTAATGTCTTACCATATTGGTTCTCAAAATATCGTAGCCATTCCAATCTATGTTCGGCACAACATCTCCTTCAAAGAAATGGGCGGAGGACGTTTGGACATTACCGTAGGGCCAAAGCAAACTATCGGAAGAACGGTTGAAGCAGTTATTATAGAGATTCCAATGCCGAAGTCGGTTTTGAACTGCAGTTTGACACCAAACCAAGGAGAGTATTCCTACGATCCCATAACAAAGATATTAAAATGGGACGTTGGTCGAGTGGATGCTGCTAAATTACCTAATATCAGGGGAAATGTGAGTAGTATTGATCAAACAAATTTACGTTATTAACTGCATGAATTATAAAAATGTACATGTGTTTAGCTACGAACTTCTTAATTTCATTGTGAAAAGCGATTTTTAGTGTCCAAGAGCAAACATGTTACTGACTTGAAGTAGGTACAAAATGTATGGACTGCTTCCAAATAAAATGAGAACTGGTAGTAGAGGCGGATCAGGGTGAAAACGGCCCGAGCAATGCTCATAAAATGGCCTTCGAGATAAAAAGAAGTTGCACATTTTTTGGGGTAGAAATTACCAAGCATGTGTATGATTGGATTGATAGATGTTTTTATATTCAGTACAAATATCAGACTTTGAAGATTTTTTTTTTTTCAAATATTCCAACTCTGGATTTTTCTTACTGGGATTTTCCAAGTTTTCTGTTTTTTGTTTGTAAAAGATTTTTATCAAATCAAACAGTCTCAGCCTATTCTGGTATGTCACCATTGATCAGAAAAAGTTTCATGTCGATTGGTTAATCTGCACAAAATTACAATTACGGTACAAAAAAATCTACAAAAAGTACCAAAAGACAAACCAAACATAACACGAAGCCTGATTTCTTTTGGTATTTGAAATGAAAGTCTTCACTACGCTCATCTAATTAATTGTACGTAATATTGTAATTGCTAAAATTAAATAAGTTGATATATTTTCCAAATAACATAAAATTATAATTAAGTGCCCAATCTCTCCTAAACCAATCTAAACAGGAATAATGGGTACTGATAGACTGATAATGGTACGTTTGGATTGTTTCAGATCAATCTTCAGACTGGGGCACCAGCAGTTGAAGCCAATCCGGCCATTAACGTAAGTACCCTTGACTCATTTATATATAATATACTGAAATACTGGTACGTATTGATTAGTAGGCCTACAGCATTGAATTTGCAACTAGGTAAATGGCAGTTTCCTTGTGAGATGAGAATACATTGATGTAAATGTTGACAGTATTTTTCTCTTGCAAGTGGTTCTAATGGTTCGATTGAGAGTTTTCATAACGTAAACCAATTATTTGAGTGTTGTAAACATTTTATATTTATTGAAGAATTTTTCCCATTGGATTCTTTTTTTTTTTTTTTAATTAGACTGATTTTGCCAAAACATATTGTTCTGCTCTAGCCTCTATTATCGAAATAATGCTGGCAAGATGTTTCGAGTTTCTCTGTTGGACCCAAGGTTAGTATTAGACCCGACTTTAGATAGGCGGGCCAACACACACAAAAAATATACAAAGTTGGAATTTTTTTTCAAAAAGGTCATTGATTACCGGTATTTTGTATGAACATTGAAAAATTAGATCTTGTTAATGTTGTAGTTTGTATGTTTGTCTTGTTTTATGTTGTATCGGGCCATTTTTGCTGGTACCAACAGTGCTGCTAGTTTCATCAAAATCTGTGCAGAACGCCACGGTGTCAGGAGGCCACGCTTTACACATGCCCGCACCAAATGTACGTCATTGTTGGCGGCAAGACGTCAACTGTCAACATCAACTGAACCAAGTGACTGGCCTCCTCCCACCGTGGCATTCCACACGGATTTTGATGGAACTAGCAGCATTGTTGGTAAGCCTTCCAACGCATGGAGATAGCCCGATACAACACCCAACATATTATTTATTTATTTATTCAATAATTCCTTCAACCCTCTTCCGAGGAAATCAGAAGGGTTATTACCAGTT
The DNA here is from genome assembly GCA_964007535.1 of Brachyptera risi. Classification (NCBI taxonomy): domain Eukaryota; kingdom Metazoa; phylum Arthropoda; class Insecta; order Plecoptera; family Taeniopterygidae; genus Brachyptera; species Brachyptera risi. Next base: position 27,956,559 of record OZ023329.1, on the reverse strand, counting down.
TATAATTATGAACTTGGGCCAACTTATAAATGTGACTTATAACATAATATGATATTAAGTGAATCCATTGGTAATTAACAATAATGATAATAATATATGAAATAGTATTTGAAATAATATTATACACCGTGACCGGCAAAAAGTGCAATGAAGGCGGCGTATGCGCTGACATATATGTATATGAAAAATGTATAATACACAAACCCAATACTCGGACGTCAAAATGACGTTACCTAAACAACCTTATTCCTGAACAATGAACATAGATTAGTACCAAATAACAGTTGAAGGATGTACGACTACTACCAAGACATGTCACGCAATGTTGAAATGAAACTGACCCCACGTTTACCTCCACTACTCGTTACTCTCTCCTCTCTCCTCTGAACCCTTAACTGGTAACACCTATGCTCCTACACCATTATCTTTCCAACTAGATATCACAGAGAGACATTTTTTTTAGAGAAGTTTGAGGTTCAAATGTTCAATAATTTGTATTCTATTTTCACTTGTTTTCAATATGGTATGCTGGTACGCAGAGAACATATTTTTAATAAACACATACAGTATTCAAGCTTTTTACAACAAAACATTTTTGTCAAAATCAAAATGCAATTATTTAAATTTCATTTCTCGTCTTCATGTCTTCGATCAAGTGCATGTGGGAAAACCCACAAAGTTGCCAAATGGGTGCGCCTGTTGTCACAAGCCAAACAGTAGGACACAATACGAATATTTTGTCGGGAATCGTCAACTATTAACGTCAGTTCAAACGCCGCCTCAACCGTTTGACTTGTGCCAACAGCTCATCCCTTGTCAAAGATTCTCAATTTGACTACACAGAATATTATAATAATTTGCAGTGATTTCACATTGGTTCATAAGATCATACTGCGGTCCATTAGAAAAGGTTCCGACGACCGAAGTTGGACCGCTAGTTGGAAGCCCTGACTGCTAGAAAGCACTATAGGCATGTTGGGTTGTGCTGCTACCAAGCAGTCATCAGGGACATTCCTTCAGTGACAAACGTAGGTCCTAATTGCAGCCATAGACGAGGAGAAAGGGTGTACGGAGATTTACTCTTGTTTAGCCATTAGTGTGAACTGTCTTGGTAGTATAGCTTTTGTCTATGGTATTGAGAATGTTTTATTGTACATGTCGTTTGATTTGCAGAGAGCACAAAAGAAGATCTATCGCGCACGAGGCATCGTATTGGTCATTCTAAAAATAGAAAGCGCAATGCATGTATTTACTTGTATTGTTTTAGGTACGATTCACAGTCAGTCAAATGGCTGTATCAGGGCTGAAAGTGAATCGGCTGGATATGTACGGAGAAAAATACAAGCCATTCAAAGGAGTCAAATATATTACGAAGGCAGGTCGTTTCCAAATACGTATGTGAAATTTCAGTGTAAAAACTGGATAATATAAGCTTATATTCTTTACAATGATTTATTAATAGGCCTAGTATTTAAGATCAAATTAAATAATTATACATTATACAACTGTTGAGATGTTAACACTATTTTTGGACAGTATCACCTATCCAGTCCAAATAAGCAGGGTTCCCATTTTCAATTGGCACGGATATGACTTCACAAACGTCATAAGGATGGTTGGCTCTGAAAGTGTTAATTTAAATCAATTACGTAAGATGGGCAACAAACACATGGATTTACATTAACTGTAAACCCTCGTTAATTCAGATTTTAATGTAATTGAATCAATTCTACTGGACCCTACAGAGTTTTCACGTGTATGCTCAATGTTGAATGTCTGGATAATTTACTTTTGTAGTTCATAATACAGTAGGTATTTTTGAGTTCATTGAATTTCAAATTAAAGAGGGATTACTATATTACTGGTATACAATAATCTTAAAGAGTCTCTTACTTCACAAATTGTGATAATTCATCAACTTTGGATGTTCTTGTTTTGATCATCTGAAAAATAATGGAATTATTATGAACTTGAATATTCCTGTTCATATAATCAAGGGTATTAATTTACGAAGAGAATCGAGGCTACAATTCTTAATATAGTGAAACCTCTATGCATCGTTCCCGGATCCATCGTTTTCCTGCTTGTATTTTCCTGCTTTCCTGCATTCATTTTTTCTCACCCCAGTCCTATATAACCAATGTTAAATTTTCCTGGATGGATGGTTTTCCTGCATGGATGGTTTTATTTTCCTCGTCCCTTGAAAAACCATGGATAGAGGTTTCACTGTACAGGAAATTGAGGCTAAGTAAAAAGTAAAAATAAAAATACAAGTATGAATAAATAAAAAGTAAGTACAAATATGGTCTCACCATCAATACCTCTGAGTCTTCGTTTATTTCCCCTTTCCACTCATAGCTATAAAAGAGTCACGAAATAATTAGTCAAGTACTGTAGGCCTAATTGTTTGAAATTAATTGGTCACTTGAATCTCAACTACAAATGGATTAGATAAAATAAGTTACTCACATTGAGGTTATCTTCGGTATGATATTTACGCAAGCTGCCAGCTTGTTTTTAACAATACCACTATGAAAAAACAATACAGGTATAATAATTATCAGCTATCTACTATACCGTACTACCACAATACAGTATTAGGTGGTATCGGGACAGGGGTCAGGGGTAACATGAAAATTGAAAACTTATATAGGAAATTATTAATAAAGTAAAGTGAATCATGACAAATCAGCCCCTCGTATTCCTTCATTTCCCATTAAATTTATCAACTCATCAACTCGTATTCCCATCGAACTTGATCAATTTTTCACAAAATGTACTGGAATGTAAAATTGAAGTTTTCATTAACACCTGCAAGCTTAGTAAATAGCAGACTACTTAGGAATAACACATCATGTTTATGTAACTATGTATTTGCAGAATATACATTACTTGATGGATGAGCGAGATAATTAAATTAAATATACTCCAAAGATGGGCCTGCACATCTTAATTTTGAAACTGTTGATACCTATTGATCATTATTATTGTTAGGCCTATGCAGCTCTAATTGACTTGAGTTTTAGCTGTTGATTACCGTATTTTAATGAAGTATTTTTAAAAATTCTGTAATAAATCTAATTGACCTCGTAAAACTACATTTCAATTTTTTTATTCACTATGAGTCGATGACTGATCATATTTAAGTAAAACTTCATAATAATATTTCTTGTGTTTGAATTCTGTAAAAATTCTTTTTTTAAGAGAACATTTTTCCAATTTCTCCCCTCTGGGTTAAGGTAGGTAGGCTACACATGGACAATTTTGTAAGGTACAAATGAACCAGTCAATCAGGAATTCATGTGTAAGATATAATGGAAGTTCAATATATTCAACATGGAAGGCCATAAGATCAAATTTAATAGCAGACAAATGTGACATCATTGCTGAATTCTTATTCGTCGTTTGCCACTAGTCGGCAGATTAGGTTGGAGTTTTCAGAAGCTCTGTTCCATGATGTAGTGATACCAACCTATTTCATCATAATATAAAGAAGGTGACCCAACTCCCATACTGATAACATGGAAGGCATTTGTGGTTTCTCGCGGTCAGTTCAGAGCCAATCGTCCCGATTGCCTGTCGCGATTTAGCGGATCCCCTTGTGAACTAGATGTAGATAAGAGTGGCTACGGTACTGGTGACATTGTTGAACTAAGAAAATCTATAATTCTCCTAATCTACTGGGCCGTGTATAGCATTGTTGAGCACTGTTCTAAATAGTTCAATATAAAAGCGATAGTTGCGCTACAGGCAATCGGGATGATGGACTATTCCATTTTATGGATGGGATTCTGACCCCGGAAATATTTCACTTTCAAGATCACCTTCTTTATATTATGATAAAATAGGCTACATCATGTCTGTTCTATCCTCCCTAACCCAACTCCAGTCAACAGTGATCAAATTGGTGGCTCATCCACACAACCAATTTCAGGCTAGTGGCGATTGAGATGGGTGAAATTGTTTGTGTATATCCTACCGTGCTTCCTAGATTACGGGATTTTTCAAACATTCAAAATGATTTTTCTTAAAAGTGGTCCATCTGATAGTGTCCCAAAACTAAATATTTTCAAGTTGGATAGTGACATGTAGGACCTATATGCGTATCACAGCCTTATTTATTCATTCTTATTATTCATGATCTGAATAAAGAAGGCTGTGACGCATATACATCAAATTTCATCACAAAGTCGTATTTATGTCTGACCCTCTGAAGCACGAACAATTTTTTTCTAGTAGCCTACGGTCAAATCGAGTCTTCGCTTATGTTCGTCCAGATAACAACTGACTTGTGAATCAAACCTCATGTTTGTTAATCAATTCCCTATAATTATGCAAGTATTTGAGTTTGAGCAATGGTTTGCATATACTTCTACTTTTGCTATACTGACTGTGCTATTTTCTTGGCTACATCTTCGTTTGGTGCAGTTACATAAGCAACCGAGTGAGTCCCGGCAGTGTAGATACTGCTTGCCATGGAAGTCATTCTACGGCTGAGGAGCGAATACAACAGCGGCATACACAGCAATATTACGCAGAATGTATACTGGATTTGGTGTCGTGTAGGCCCAATAAACATAACCTAAAAACAGTGATCACCTATTTTCAGTTTGTAGTCATTGGAGATGAGCACATTGAAACTGTTTACTGTATTATCACAAATCAAGAAAATAGTCAAGGGTACGCCTAGACCTATTAATTGGCCCTATTTTAGATGCAGGCCATTTCTATACATCAAAAGTATAGTTTTAGGCCTATAGGTAGGCCTACTTGTAGATTTGACAGCAATACAAAATATGAGTGCTAAACTTCCTACTTGCACAATAAGTATTTGTAGGCTATTTACCTTAATTCAGTAGTGTTAATTGAGGACCTTTTGAATAGGTGAGAAGAAGTCATATGATTTTGTCAACGACATGCCTTACAGTGTCTTATTGTCAAATTTCAAACATTTTGATGAACGCCAGGTTGGCCGAGTGGTCTAAGGCGCCAGACCATTGAGTTTACAGTGTATATAGAGGCGTCATGCCCTGTTAACCTGTTGTGCGAAAAATCGTTATGTTGCCCGTACATTCCGCCACGAGCGTGACCGATCCCTTGCGCCAGATTTCGGTGCCCGAGCATGCCGGGGTACTATTAATGTGTCCCCCGATATACTGTGCTTTGCTTTTCTGTCCCTTGAAAATACGGAAACTGTACTTCAATAAAGTGTGTCTTGAATGGATTTTTATCGAAGTTGAGAAACTGTACTTTGATAATATCCGATGTTTTTCTGTACTTTGTTATTGTGACACTCAAAATTCTAGAAAGTGTACTTCAATATACTGTGCTTCAAAACAGATGCGGGAAGTGTACTTTGATTTTGTGTACCCTTTAGAAATGAAGAACGAACCCTTATATGCGGAAAGTGTCCCTCGATATTGTGATACTTGATAAACTGTCTCTCAATATAGTGACCCTTGTTTTTCTGTCCCTTGTTTTGTGTAGCGCATGCGCACTACCTGAGTTGAAATATTTGAACCCCTGCTTCCAAGTGCTTTTCAATACATCGCTGCTCAATAAGTTGCATAGGCTATCAGGGGTATCTAATGCCATGTAGGGAGTAATTGTCAATTGAACCAACATTTTATTGAACAGTACTGTTAGGTTATGTAAATTAAATGACGACTGAAAAACTATGAATAATTTTATTTTAGAATATATTGTCATCGAATATTTCTCTTTTCTACGCACCCCATTGGAATCATTTTTTTGTATCTGAATAATTATTGAATGGGTCTATGTATGCTTCATTTCTCGTGGTATTCAGTAAAATTTGAATCATATTACATATTTCTACTTATTTCACATTTATTCTTGAGGCTTACAAAAAATGGATAAATCTGCAATATATAATATACATATATGTGATAATTAAACTTCTTGGATACGATCCAATTTAACTATAATATCCCAATAAACATATATATATATATATATATATATATATATATATATATATATATATATATATATATATATATATATATATATATATATATATATATATATATACATATATATATATATATATATCTCTCTCTCTCTCTCTCTCTCTCTCTATATATATATATATATATATATATATATATATATATATATATATATATATATATATATATATAAATATATATATATATATATATATATATATATATAAATATATATATGTTTATATATATATATATATATATATATATATATATATATATATATATATATAAATATATATATATATATATATATATAAATATATATATGTTTATATATATATATATATATATATATATATATATATATATATATATATATATAAATATATATATGTTTATATATATATATATATATATATATATATATATATATATATAAATATATATATATATATATATATATATATAAATATATATGTTTATATATATATATATATATATATATATATATATATATATATATATATATATATATGTATACATATATATATATATATATATATATATGAATATATATAAATATATATATATATATATATATATATATATATATATATATATATATATATATATATATCATTAATCATTAATCATTAGTATATTTTATTATTAATCATAAGTATTCATTAATCATTACGCATAAGGGTTTTCCCAGATTTGCATCTGTAAATAGCATATAGGCGTTATATTGCATCCACTATATGTATAGGCCTATACAATGAAGCAGTGGCACATTTTTGTATTTAATTTTTTTACAAGCCGAATTTTTCAACTTTCTCAATTTTTTCCCCATTTACAGATTGAAAACATCACTGTCATTAAAAGTTATCAAGATATGAATAACAAGTTGTGATTATTCTTTTTATAAAGTTGGTGTAATGAAAGTATATAGTGGCGTTATTGCATCCATCTATTCATAACATCTAGACTGTAAATTGATTTGAAGTATGGTAACTTATTCTATAGATTAGTTTTACTATATTTAATATCCTGTTCAAATCTTACTGTAATATGTTTTTCAGTTGGTAAAATATTTTTGAATCTTGTATTATGGTTTTATGTGTTACTTTTGAATTTCGCTGTAATAAATCAATATTGCGCGTAGCGTAGCCTTCATTGGTATATAGGCCTACATACTCCACATGTATGTATATATATATATATATATATATATATATATATATATATATATATATATATATATATATATATATATATATATATATACCAAGACGCGTGGCCGAGTGGTAACACACTGAACCGTCATTCGGGAGACCGGGGTTGGATTCCCGCCATGGTTGACCATCCTGACAGGGGTTTATCGTGGTTTCCCTCTGTCGTTCAGGTTGATACTGGAATGGTTCCTTAATAACAGGCCACGACCGACTACTTCCCACCATCCAAAACACCTAATAAAATAACCTTTCATCTCATTCATCATCCACCGACGCCAATAGATCGTAGCCATCAGTATAGTGCGTCGTTCAAACCCAATATAAGATTATATATATATATATATATATATATATATATATATATATATATATATATATATATATATATATATATTAGTGATGCCTTCGGTTAATGAATTAGGAACCAGGAATTACAGGGTATCACACGGGTAATTGGTAATTTCGATAAAAGTGTCATTACAAGGTTTTTTGTACTTTTTTATTGCATTTTTACAAACATTTCATTTACGCTCATTTCATCAAGATCTAAGCTGGTGTCTTGTGACTTCTAGGAAAAATAAATCTTTTTATGACTGTCAATCAACCAGCCCCTGAATGTAAGCCATTCGACAAGTTCCCAGATTTACAGACAAAAGACCAGCATCCATTAGAACCAGTAGTGAGATATCTGCAAAATGCACCTGTGAACAAGTGTTGAACAGAACACATATTTGTCTTGGGACATTTGACAATAGACAAAATACTCAAAGGATTGCCTATTCTTGGTATGAGTGACTTGAAATAGAGGGTTCGACCGGTTGTCCTCCGTATTCATTAGTCGTAACGGTCTGATGTGTCCATCCCTCAACAATCGCCTGAGGAAGTTCATTTTCAAAGCGGTATCTTATAGGTTTCATACGCGCATCATGACTCTGGAAGAGGGAAACGAGTAAAATGTCGATGGTTAGTCGAGGTTGAGTTTACAGCAACGGCTTTCGTTTGGCCACACTCTTTTGGTTACAGATAACCACAAAGAAGTGCAATAGGCCTATACGTAACCCATCTCCCAATCGCATGAAAGGTGGCTCACATAGAGAGATGATTTTCCGAAAACAGACAAATTGCCAGTATACAGATAAGGAATGACGCATTCATATCACCATAGACCTGAAGCACGCTGCAAAACTATTCAGCGGGGTTTCATTCCCGCCAAGATCGACCATATATAGGCCTATACTGACCATGGACTTTTAATATTAACTTATAGTTAATGAAGTAACTATTATTAGTACATGAGCTGCAGACTGCAGGATTTCCGTGATTCCCACCTGTAGTTCAAGTGAATATTGGGATGTCTCCCCAACAATGGGACACGACCGAATCATTCCCACTGTCCCAAACATATGAATGATAAAATGACCATTTGTCTGATCTTTGTAGCATCTCATATTTCATTCACCGACGCCAATACACATTGTTCATCAAAACTCAATAAAATATGTGTGTATACCATACAAATTGACCACTAGTGATAGGCGTGGCTGAATACCAGGCCACCTACATCTATACTTCATGTGGGCATTTAGAGATACTCTGATAGGTAAATGTCAAATTTCCCACATAACAAAGCCCATTTGATTGGATGTTTTGTTTTGTGACGTTTGTGGGCGGGTCAATCACTATAGTCGTCAATTGTGACGGTACAGCGGGTACTAACGAAATTTCAACACTTGACGTTCTAGCTTCACGGATTTGATATAATATATAGTCCTAGATAGCTGGCTTACAAAATTGTATTTTATTTCTGTTGGCATCTTCTGTTTTGGTATTCACTCTTATTAGAAAGATGCAACTCTGAATACAATTTTCATGATAATGATTTTCACATCGTAATTTCTTTGTGGAATTGCATTAATTCACTAGTGGTGAGATATAATTGCATCGTTGAAATGGATGATGAACTATAATGATAATAATAATGATAATAATAATAATTTTTTTGTATTGGATTTAAATAATACATAGGCCTACATACAAGAATAATTAATACGCTCTTCCACAAAGCCAAAAAGGCTTATCTGTGGGATGAAAAATAAAATTAATAGCTTGGACAAAAATCGGGTTTATATCATGAAACAATGAAACAAGTTCACTATGTTTACTTTTTTTAACTTTCTTATAAATCAAGGGTTAGGCCTACTTGAAATACAATATGTGTCTATCATCTATTTCTGTTTTCACAACTCTCAAATTATACAAGGAAAAAATAAATGAAAACTTTTCAATAGTCAAGGAATACAAAATCGAATATATGTATATATATATATATATATATATATATATATATATATATATATATATATATATATATATATATATATATATATATATTTATATTTATGTGTGTGAACATGAAATTAAAAATCAATATATCATTATACATCAAGAAATACAAATTATATCCACAGAGCTAAAGACATAAAAAGTTGATGCACAAGAATAATTCAATAAATATCTATTAAGTGTATCCCACTGCACAATTGGATCAATCATTTTCAAAGTTAGTTTAATTAATTAACCATTTCCTAATTATAATTTATAATTATAATGATAATGATAATAATAATAATAATAATAAAAATGTTTTTTTATTATCGGAGACTGTACAAACGGTATGATATGCGTCATAAACGTACAGTTGGGTATATAGGGTACATAATTTTAATCATCAGAGATAAGCCACAATAATGATATTGATAGAATGAATATATTGAGTATGTATAGGAGCCTCAATGACAATATGCTTTTATGTGCGCGAATATGCAAATGACCTGAGGGTAGTTCTATGTAATGAAGATGATTCTCTGTCTATTAAGTAATGGTTAAATAATTCACTAGAAATATTGATACATATTCAACCTCAAGACCATCAGTTATCAAACCGGAATATTTCTCTTATATACCTGAAATATTTATTGGAATGATACGCGTTGCGTTGCTATGCGTTGTACTGGTAACTCAATCCATTATTAAATAAGTGTTAGCAAACTATATATCAGCAAGTAAAGAGCAGTCTGAATCTAACTACGAATCATAATACGGCAGATGTTTTTCTTACTGTTATGTGATACCTTATAGGTAACTTACATATGCATTTTGTTATATTTTCGTTCGTCGTATAAATGTATGTATTCATATTGGGTATAATGACGCACTGTACTGATGACTACAATCCATTGGCGTCGGCGAATGATAAATGATATGAGATGGAAGGTTATTCTATTAAATGTTTTTGGATAATGGAAAGGAGTCGGTCGTGGCCTGTTGTTGAGGAACGATTCAAGTATAATGACCTGAATGACAGAGGGAAACCACGAAAAACCCCTGTCAGGATCGTCGACCATGGCGAGAATCGAACCCCGGTCTCTTGAATGACGGATAAGTGTATTAACCACCCGGTCAAACGTCTCATTGACTTCACAAATTATTATGAACATAGGTGTAGATTTTTTCAGGAAATAAATATCTATCTCCCGGTCGGGAAGTGCATGGAACTCCATCATCTAGGATCTGGCCAATCCTGTCGCATCTTCTTCATCCTCTTCTTCTTCTTCCCATGCTGATACTCGACATGCTTTCCGTTGTTCCCCAAATTTTCTCATTTCTTATCTCCCGCAAATAATTTTTCTCTTCTTTAAGCTTTCATGTATGTATCATGGTCTCTCCATCTTCCTCGGGATCTTGCTCTTACTTCTCTTTCAGATTCTTTTCTTCATATTCTCTCAAGTTCCATCCCTATCATAACCTCAATTTATCCCTTTTTCATCTCATTTTCTGCACATTACCGTATCTATTAACCTCTCCCTAATGTCTCTACTTCTTATTCTCTCCATACTTTCACTGATTACACCTATACGTATAAAATATAGCCGCCCCCGTGGCTCAGTCAAATATATCGCTGATGCGTTAGGCGAACTGAAGTAAGGTCGGGCGAGGGTTCGAGTCTCGCACAAGGAATGAGTTATTGTGAGCGACCTTTCACATATAATTATTTCATCGTTTCATCATGACCCGCTCATTCTTACCCCCGTATAACCTAACTGTAGGTGAGGTCTTCAGACAGTAGAAAATAAAATCAATTCTGATTCAATTTAATGTCTTATTCTTGTACGATTCAATTCAATGTATTGTTGTTTCACATGCCCCCAAGCATGATGGCTACTGTGGGGCCATTTAATATTATTCTATGGCCTCTTCAGCCGAATATTTATAACATTATGACGTATTAAGGCATGATATGACATTATTAGATGAGCGTAGCGAAGCTTTCCATTTCACACCCTGAAAAAAAATGGGCTTCGTTTTTATGTTTTTTTTTTTTTTTGTAATTATGTACGCGGCATACAGGTCAGAGAAATGAATCAATCAACTTGAAACTTTTTCTGAACGTTGGTGTCATACTAGAATAGGTTGGGATTGTTATTCAGAGGAATCGGTCGGAAGGTTTTTCCGGAAAATAATCGGAAAGTTTGTAAAATCCTCATAAGAATAACCCGGAGGAAAAATACTTGAAAAACAAGAATTTTTCAAAAGCTCTCAAATTCTCACAGAATATTAAAAATACTATTATACACCTTTTCAGAGATTTTTAAAACAATCGAATGAGAAATAATGAAGAAAACGCAATAAACGTGTACATTTTATTGAATATTTGGATCAATTGGTTTTGCAAAGTGTTTATGCGACAGGTTGCAGGTTACTATAAATATCAACAAGTTGCAGGTGAGGTTTTTGAACGTTTGAAGTAAGTCAAGGTTTGTAGATGTAAATTGAGCTGACAAGTTATTTTTCATTCTAGATTGCCATACTCTAAGCTCATCTCACAACGCACATTCTGCGTTTTCCTAGTTAATAAATAATAAAGTATGCGCCTAACATAGGTCTATATACTCAATAAATATTAAAATTAAATAACAACGTATAATAATATTCTCAATTAGAGCTATATCGTTGATTATTTGTTTCATTGGGAAAAAAAGCTATAGATAAAACTATATACTAGAAAAACGCGGGATGCGCGTTGTGAGATGAGCTTAGAAGTATAGCAATCTAGAATGAAAAATAACTTGTCAGCTCAATTTACATCTACAAACCTTGACTTACTTCAAACGTTCAAAAACCTCACCTGCAACTTGTTGATATTTATAGTAACCTGCAACCTGTCGCATAAACACTTTGCAAAACCAATTGATCCAAATATTCAATAAAATGTACACGTTTATTGCGTTTTCTTCATTATTTCTCATTCGATTGTTGTAAAAATCTCTGAAAAGGTGTATAATAGTATTTTTCATATTCTGTGTGAATTTGAGAGCTTTTGCATAATTCTTGTTTCTCAAGTATATTTCCTCCGGGTTATTCTTATAAGGATTTTCCAAACTTTCCGATTATTTTCCGGAAAAACCTTCCGGCCGATTCCTCTGAATAACAATCCCAACCTATTCTGGTATGACACCAACGTTCAGAAAAAGTTTCAAGTTGATTGATTCATTTCTCTGACCTGTATGCCGCGTACATAATTACAAAAAAAAAAAAAAAAAAAAAACATAAAAACGAAGCCCATTTTTTTCAGGGTGTGAAATGGAAAGCTTCGCTACGCTCATCTAATAAACTATAGATTAAAAAAAGGAAATGGGGACAATAATTGCTGATTTCATAGCCTATGTGCAAAACATTTCGGATCGTTACACACTTTGGGGCCCACTATAGCAAACTTTTCACGCCATCAGTTCAACATTGTGGATTTTTTTTTCAAGAATTTTTTTTGTAAGCGTAATTTATAAGCCCTATACATAGGCCTACACATAGCTCAAAAATAAAGCTATTATCGATTCGTGTTTTAAACTTCATTGTTGCTCTTCTTTTTATTCTGTATATCAATGATATCAGCGTTTATATGGATGGTGTAGGCCTATTCATTAACTTGTTTGCTGATGATACTCTAATATCGCTAGCAGGGTATGATTATCATGAAATATGTAATACGTTAAATGAAGAATTGGTCAAACTATAAATGAGTGGTTGAGTGTAAATAAATTGAAACTAAATGTAAATAAAACAAAATGCATGATGTCACAACAAGCAATAACTCGATACAGAGAAAAATGTGTGAAACCTCAAATGAAATTGTTGTTAATAATGAGAGTTGAGAGCCCAGAATTTGTAAATGACTTCAAATATCTTGGAATAATAATCGACAACAACCTAAAATTCACGAAATATGTCGATTACATAGTCAAAAAGATAAGTAAAAAAGTAGGATTTTTATTTAGGCCTAGAGTACAGGACATTGTCTTTCACCATGGGTTGGATGCCTAATTTATAAAACAATGATCGCGCCACATTTTGATTAGGCCTACTGCAATACTTTTCTGTGAGATATTAACATTGAAGACTTGAGTATATTACAACGACTACAAAATAGGGGGATGAGAGTGGTATCGCATTATAATAAATTGACACCAATAAGAGAAATGATAGATGTACTACAATGGTTCACAATCCGCCAACGAGTGGCTTTGTTTGTATTAATATTTATATTTAAAATGACAGATGACACAATAAGTCACCCGATTACCTCAGCAATCAAATATGTTACTCAAGTGATATCCAAATTGTCACAATACTAGAAATTCAAATAGGCCCAAGTTATATTTAGATGGAAAAAATAAAAGCAGTACTCATAAATCAATCTTTTATGGTGGATTTGGGTTATATAATAAATTAGAACAAAAAGTAAGAAACCTTACAAATTTATGTTCGTTTAGAAAAGAATGTATACAAAAGTTGTCAGAACAGAATTTCCTGTATTATATAGTATATATTTAATCGTATAATATTATATTTTCAGAACTATTTCTCATCAATGTTTCAATATTAATTATCATTAATTATAATGTGTATTTTTGATTTAGTTCTTATTCTTAATTTCTGAGCCTCAAACGATGAAAATAATTTTCAAATGATAGGCCTGTCAAGTAGATTGACTTAACCTACACGACCATAATTTTTTTCACCGATTCTAATGGTTTATTTAATGGTATTGGATTGTTAATAGGCCTACTGCCTAATGGTTCATTTGGTATAAGGATAGTGGAAAGATAAGGGGTCGTGGCCTGTAGTGTGATAACTATATCTCGTCATTGGTTGTAGCGAAAAACAATTAAACCCTCAGTAGGCCTAAAGATGGTCGGTGACCGGGATCGATCTATACGCTCTTTTAACCCTCACTTTATTAAAAAGTGTATCGATACATATGATTACCTCGTGAAATAATAAGTGTCAGACGATTACAAAATATCAAAATGCCTTATGTGGGGGTAATATAATATAGTACGTTTGATTTATTTTGTAATCATCTGTCGTTGATCTTTCTCATTCAGCTCCTAAAAATACCTAGTTTTCCAAGGAAAAATGTAAATAATGACGCTCAATGTACTAGCTTCCATCATTTTATCTCCTCATTAGAACGAATTATAGGCCTATTATATTTTTTATACCATCTGTATCAAATAATTATACTATCACGTCTCTGAAGAACAAAGGCACAATTTGAGTGATTAATTATTGACATTCTATCCAATTGTTGGAAGAATTAATTTTTTGCAAATATTATTATTTATTATCGATCAATTTTAATACGTTAATTATTCTTGAATATTCGAACCAAGAACGCACCACTTGGATCATTTGAATTGTGACTTTTGCCTTTTAAAACGATAAACTATAATAAAATGTAAACCAATTCTATCACCAATTCCTACACATTAAATACTAATAATGCCATCAGGGAACATTATAATTTTTTAGTATCTATATAAATGTTCGTTGCGGCAAAAATGTGGTAAATACTGAAATAGTAGGCCTATGCATTTTTCGAATAACTTCTATTTCAAAACCAAGACAACGACTCTCATACAGATGGGTTCAATTCAGAATGTATTTGTTTTAAAATATGACTCAATTTATTTCTCATCGAATAGTATTAAATTGGCAATAATTCAAAGCATGTGAGTCATTTGAATTCATTTTATATATGTGATACCATGGCGGGCAAATATCTCTCAGTTGTATTTCTACAAACTTGGGAAATTCTCAGTAGGCCCAAGTTATTGCAATTTACATTTCATTTTTTGTAAACTAATATTAATGCTTTTGAATAGACCCTACATTTCATATTGAGTCCCATTATTATGTTGGAATTCAGCCGGTAATCAAAATCTATTGCGTTGCGGGATTCATTATTGTATCTGGAGTAGGTATGCTACTTGGCAATATATTATAACCAAGTGTTGAAAATGAGTTTTTTGTTTCGCACTTGTATACCAGCAAAACCATCTCACCGAAACATTTTATTTTCATATTTCTGAATCAAGAAAGACACAATATGGCCTACTTTTCGTTACAAATCAAAACACTTCGAACGATTTTCATCGCTTGTTCACTTGTTTTCATAATTTGTAATAATTATGACTTTTTCAACTCAAATATGTATGTATACGGTATCAATAAAAAGCAATAATCAATTAAATATTCAATAATTGATTATGGTACTTATGGGCTTGGAAAAATAGATTTTTGACAGAGATGTAAATTTCACGATGTTGGCGTCACTTTATTGACTGATTCATTCTCTTTCATAAAAAACAAGCCTCATCATTATGCGATGCTTGGTTATTTAACAAATAAATATTTTGTAACCCTCCCACATTTATGATTAGAAAAAATGTTCTGAATTCCATGGGCAACCAACTGATTTGTGAATAAAGTTATAATACGAGTTAAGCTTTGCCTGCAATTTACTTGAACTAAGATTTACACACACAATCATAATTTTCAACAATGGAAAGATATATTAGATTTATAGGTGAAAGACTAATTTTTTCTTCATTCTGAAGCTTATCAAATGAAGCATGTTCTGACAGGGCCACAATTTTGATTTCTCTAATACTTAGATGAGATTTTTCTTCAGTTTATTCTGGAGCCAATAAAAAAATGACAAAATTACAGCCCATCAATCAAAATGTTGAATTAAATACTTCTTGTGGTCATTGAAATGAAAACTAAACGTACGTCAGAACACAGGTTTTACCCTAATAATCAAAATGAATTATGAAAAAACTATCTATAACTAACAAAGGCGAATGAATCTCTGTTGTAATCATCCCATTGTTATAACAATGAAAAATTAATTACAAATTAAACGATGAAAAAAATGTATTTTCAAATATGTATATTCTATGTTAGGCATGTGTATTGATACTGGAATAGGAAGATAAAAGTGGAAAACTTCAAAACTCTGGAATTGTTTCCCAAACCCATACCTCAATTGACATATTGATTCACTTTTTATTTAAATTCTGAATTTATTTTGGAAATATATTGAATAAAATCGTGAAATATAATGATTTATTGATTAACAATTATCGGATTATACTATTAATTAATTAATACCAGGAATACACTTTTCAAACGCAAGGTATTAATTTGTTTTCATTTCAAATGATGGAAGTTTGTTGCAATCTGTGGTAGAATTTCGAATAACGTATTCTACAATTCTAAAATTCTAATGCACAAAAATTGCTCATTAGAGAAGACGGCTACATAAAAAAATTACACAGACAAATGGCCATATAGGATAATAGGACATGAAGCCAGTTATTAATATATTTTTGAGAGCAATTACTTCCATTATTTTAGTGTACATTCATACTAACATAGGCCTAATCAGTTCTACCATAAGCCCAATAAGAAGATTAAGAGGAACTTTCAAACCTTGAAATGTAGGTCAAAATAAAATGAATAGAACATATTTAAAATGAACTCAAAATATTTCAATTACAAATTATTCAATATAAATATTGGCTGCATAAGATTGAAACACGATATATAGGTCTATATTAAAATAGGCCTATGAGAGTATACTATAGACCCCTATATATATTTTTTCAATGCTGCTTCACAACTCCATCAATAGCTAGGTTATAAGGGGATAAGAATAAGCGGGTGATTATCAAACGATGATAAGTGAGAGGACGTTTACAAAAACTCATGCCTTATGCGGGACTCGAACCCACGCCCGACCTGACTTACCTCATTACATCATGTCAAAAGCTATTGGGCCCAGTTATAATTACCGAACGTTTGCATTATATGCCCAATATCTATCCACACATTTGCATTTTCCCTCTCTTGAAGAGCTGACTTGGCCAAGACTTTTTATATCACTACTTGTATATGCCAAAGTGTTCGAATAGCAAGTGCTTGGCTCCCTGTTTTTGGTGGGAATAGAGGCTCCGTGCACACATACTGATTATTTCCATCGAGTACTTCTTCTCATCACCCTTAATGAGTTATTAGAAATATGATGAAGGAAAAAACGATCGAGTCGTAATACAATCGCAACGATGGCGTTTGAAACGTGAATTGGTACAGCTTTATTTCTGAGCTGAGTGTGTATAGTGCCTATACACTTACAAAAAGTATTAGATGAAAAAAAACTTTTTGGAAAGGTTTATGAAAAATATGTAACGATCTGAATGTTTAGAAAATATATAATCATCGATTTTTGTCCATAATTCTTTCTTTCAGTCTAGTTGGCAAGCAGTTTCTTCAATGAAACGAATTATAAGTTACAGCTATAAATAATTTCATATCCAATTCATCTGCATATGCACATTCTCAATAATAATTAAAAACCGGTATGGCACTCTCCCAATTGTTATTTTGTGAACTATTCAAGTGATTCATTCGAAGTCATTTCGGAAAAAATCGAATTTCGCACGTGGTGCTTGGCTTGCGCACCTCCCGAAAAAATGAACAAAAAGGAGCATTAGAGAAAAAAGAGCATTCATTTCAAAATCTGGCAAATTAATAGCACTTATTGAGCAATAAATCCCGACCGAATTTCATAATTAGTGCTTGAGTGGGGGGGGGAGGGAGATCAGATTTATACATTGTTACATTGAAGGAACGTGCTTGGGTGTGAGCTTCTAAAACATCCTGTAAGTATGCAACCAAATAACGCCGATGCCTCATAAGATGCCTAATGGGTCAATAGTGCAACCTGACGGGAGTTTGATGTACTACGAGCCACTACGAGCTGTCGAGGTACACAAAATCAAAGTACAGTTTCCGAACCCATTTCGAAGTACACAAAATCAAAGTACAGTTTCCGAATATCGGGAGACAGTTTATCAAGGTACACAAATTTGAGAGACAGAAAATCAAAGTTCACTATCCGAAAACGGTGCGAAAACGGTGAGGCACAGATAATCAAAGCACACTTTCACAAGAATTGAAGTACAGTTTACCAAGGGACAGAAAACAACATTTGAAGTACACAATCACAAATATCGAGGTACACAAAATCAAAGTACAGTTTCCGACTATCGAAGCACAGTTTATCCAGGGTCACTTTAAATGCAACCGCATGCCGTGATATATCTAGCGCTCAGGTGGTGCGTACGAGAACTACTAGCATGCGCGCCGTGATGTATCTAGCGCTCAGGTGGTGTGTACGAGAACTATTAGCCTACTACTTGATCGACCTCAGCGTTCGGCGCTCAGCGCGGATTATTTGAACTCCCTGCTATATAAGAGAGCTTGTTCGTGTTATTGCGTCCAACTCGACGGTCATGTTGCTTTGCTAATCAACTCAATGTCTTAATCAATCATTCACTGAAAAATGTAAATACTAATAAAACAGTAAGCCCAATATTCAAACATTCAATAGAACGATTCACTCTTCTTTACTCATAGTTCTTTTCACACGGATATCAATTATATTATTATTAATTATGTATATTATTTATTAATATTTGTATAATATATTGTGTAGGCTTGATATTTTATTTGAATATTAATACATTGTTGAACAAATTTATGTCGTGTCATTTATGTAAGAAACTTGAAATGTTATTGGGGCGAGTTGCAGGCACATTTATTATAATTTATTGCGAAATACAAAATTAGAGAATAAAAGATGAAAAGCGGACCCCATTTTTTTTGGTATATGGAATGGAAATCTTTGCTAGACTCATCTAAGAAGATAATTAACGCTGTCTGAAAATATAATCTAGTATTTATTAGTTCAGGAACAAACTACTGTAGTAAGTTGGTGAAACTGAAAAGTAATAGGCCTAATAACACTTGAGAACAGCAGTGCTACATCAGTGGAATGTCAAGGGTGTTAATATAACTAGGCAAACGCGTTATGTGTTTCCGCGATGATGGATGAGCTGGAACATATCAACCTATATCTTTGGATTGGTTATTATATATATATATATATATATATATATATATATATATATATATATATATATATATATATATATATATATATATATATATATATATATATATATATATATATACATACCTTGAGATCCAAACAATCATATGTCACTGCCATCTTATTTCCTAATCTTATTCCTATGATAGTAAAAGAGGCTTTGTTTTAATCGTTTCCACACCTGTTGCTTACATTTAAATGGTTTCTTAATAGGTTTGAGAGATTCAAAAAAATTGGATTAAATATTTTTTTCATTGAAACGGCTGATTTTATTAGACTGAAAGTTCAGAATAAGGTGTATATTTATCATATTAGAATTCCCCGGAAATTTGAATTCTCTGGAAGAAAATATTTTTGACGAATCTTTTCCTCTGGGTTATTCTTATGGGATTGTTGAAAATTTTGAAATGAATTTTCTCAGAAGTGATTCAACCGATTGCGCCTCAAAACTATACAGTATCGAGTTAGATGAGGACACTTATGTGTGCCAAGTTTCAACTGATTTTGAATTTTCGTTTGACCTGTGGAGCGTGAACAAAAAAAAAACAAAAAAAACAGGCACTTTTTTTCGGGTATGTTGAAATTGAGTCTTCGCTTCGCTCATCCAATTAGTATATAATTTAATAATAATTAATATAGTTACTATCAGATTAGCGAAGCGAAGACTCAATTTCACCATACTCGAAAAAAAGTCCTTTTTTTCGCGCTCTACAGGTCAAACGAAAATCTAAAATCAGTTGAGACTTGGCCATTGAGTTTATAGTGTTATAACCATAAACTCAATGACTTGGCATACATAAGTGTCCTTATCTAATTCGATACTGTATACCTAGTTTTGAGGCACAATCGGTTGAACCACCTCTGAGAGAACTCATTTCAAAGTTTCAATTCGATTGGTATTTTTTCCTGACCTGAATTTTCCAAAATGATAGACAATTGCGTTTCACATATCCAGTCTTTTTTTTTGTTCTTTTTTCTAATAAGCCTTTGATCATGTAAAAATGGCCGTCGCCTATTGTCCGTCGCCTAAGTGTCCAATGATAAAGTGGATTAAAGTAGATCGCCTAAGTGTCCGTCGCCTAAACGTCTGTCGCTTAAGTGTCCGTATAGTTATTACATATGGTTAATATAATCGCAATCATCATGCAAGCCCATGTTGTATTACAAAGCTATATTAGCTGCTATTTCAAAGTCAATCCATTTTCATATCTATTTTTAAACTTAATATTTTTTATTTTTAAACTCAACATTTTCTATTTTCTCCAATACAATGCTTTTATTTTCTTCATTTTCTATATATATTTCAAACGATCCTATCGTTTATCCATTGCCTTAATTGGGAAACAATGACTAAAAACTTCATTTCAATCAACATTCTGTGAAGCGGGCCAAATAAAAGGATTGAATTTAAATATTCGAAATTTCACCCAATGCTCAAACGCTCTCGGAACCTATTCGTTGACGCGCCGATGAATTCCAGTATTCATTCATTCAACATCCCTCTAACAAATGGATGGCTTCCAAGAATTCACATAAAGTCCTTGTCAGGGAGAGTTGAGGCTGACGTCAGAGCTTTATTCCCCTCATCGTTACCAGAGAGGGTCGAAGCTCTCGACGGGAC
The DNA here is from genome assembly GCA_964007535.1 of Brachyptera risi. Taxonomy (NCBI): domain Eukaryota; kingdom Metazoa; phylum Arthropoda; class Insecta; order Plecoptera; family Taeniopterygidae; genus Brachyptera; species Brachyptera risi. The sequence continues at coordinate 27,935,376 of OZ023329.1, read as the reverse complement.
CGTGGCCGAAAAGGTCTATTACCTGCGCCGGAAGGAACAATAGAAATTGAAAGACCATTGTAGAAATAAATTAGAATCGTTGTCGGAGAATTAAGATTGTTACATACCGAAGATATGCATTGAAAATGAAATTATAAGCAATTCACTTTTTTATTTGGAAAAATTCGCTCATATGCGGCCGATATACGTCGATATGTTTGTGGGAAATAAAAATCACTCCCACAAACATATCGACGTATCTCGGCCGTATATGAGTTAATTTTTTCAAATAAAAAAGTGAATTGCTTATATTTTCATTTCCAGTGCATATCTTTGGTATGTAACATCTTAATTCTCCGACAACGATTCTAATTTATTTCTATAATGGTCGTTCAATTTCTATTGTTCCTTCCGGCGCAGGTAATAGGCCTTTTCGGCCACGGTCCCGTCGAGAGCTTCGATCCTCTCTGGTAACGATGAGGGGAATAAAGCTCTGACGTCAGCCTCAACTCTACCTGACAAGGACTTTAGTCTCCATAAGCGCCCTTATCTACGGTGGAGATCGGGGGGCATTCACGTACGTCTAGTAAAGATGCTAGCGGTCGCAACTTGCGATCATCAAAAACCACCCCGCAAAGTTGATGGCAAATTGCCGTCACGACAGTTGTCAAACAGGTTTCATGCCTTGCTAGAGCTTGCTAGGCATACATGAATGCCCCTCCAGATGTAAAGCTGAACGGTTGCTATTTTTACCTGTGTCAAATACCATGCAATTGTTCAATGTACTTCAATGTAAAGAATATACTAAATATCTCGGAATAATATTGACGCAAATTCAAAATGGAATGAACATATTTCATCCACCCTGAAGAAAATTCGAAATTTACTTTTCAAATCTTATATGTCAAGGCAAATATTAAATAAACTGATGCTTTTGATCGTATCTCTTGATGCTTTTGATCGTATCTCTCGATGCGTTTGATCGTTTGCTCTAGCTATGTCAATCATTCAGTAGGTCTACAGTATTATTGGATGGGGTGGTGCATATACATCAAATATTCATAGACTTGTCAAGATACAAGAATTAATCCCTGAAATAATTTTATGTAAACCTACCAGAAACCTACTCAGTTTTTGTCAAGCAGCACGTATGAATTAACGCAAGTTCTCGATATCAGACAAATTTATATTAAAACCATATCGATCTATTTTAAAACTCATTTCAATGAATAAAATTCGTCAAAAATATTTCCTTTGAGAGAATTCAAATTCTCAGGAAATTTCAATATAATAATTATACACATTATTCCGAACTTTCAGTCAAATCGGATCAGCCGTTTTGATGTAGAAAAATATATAATCCAATTTTTTTAAATCACTCAAAGCTATTAAAAAAACAATTAATTCCCAGCAACAGGTGTCACGAATGAAAGAAACGATTAAAACAAAGCCTTTTTTATTATCATTGAAATTGATTAGAAAATAGGATGGCAGTGACTTGATTGTTTGTATCTCAAGGTGTATATATATAATAACCAATCAAAAGATATAAGATGATTATGTTCTAGCTCATCCATCAACGCGGAAACACATAACGCGTTTGCCTAGTGTAATATTAACCAAAAGATACTAGCGGATCGATCGCTAGCACACTGAACCGTCATTCAGGAGACCAGGGTTCGATTCCCGCCATGGTCGACTATCCTGACAGAGATGCATCGTGGCTAGTAAACAGAAGGCCACGATCGTTTCCTTCCCACTAACCAAAACACATAATAAAATATTTCCATTTATATTGATTTTTCAATAACTTCATCATTAAAATCATATCGTAATGATCACAAATCATGATGATAATCGAGTTTATAATGTTATACCGTGTAATATCATATCATTCATTAATAATTTGAAATATAATTTTACTTCCGATTGAGAAATGAACAGTTGATCTAATTCAATACACCAATAGATTCACTTTACGATGTTCAATTAATGTTTTTGATGATACACATGATTAATTTTGACAATGTTGAGCTTCCTAATCCAAAAAATGCATGCATTTTGTTTTGAAACTTCCTGGAATGGTTGTCGTCTTGTTGACGTATCAACTTGAAACGAAGTTCTAGAGATAGCCAACAAGAAACACTTGGTCACAGCAGGACTTGTATTAGTGAAATGTCACGGGGGCATGTGGATAGTCTCCAATCATGACGCAAGCCAGTGTTGTTATACCATAGAGAAGTAATAGGCCTAAATTACTTCTCTATGGTTACACAAAGTTAAATTAGCTGATATTTTATAGTTGATCCATTTGAAAATAGAGTCGATCTCGATGATACTTATTCTGATTCATACGTGATGGAAATGCAACAATTAACGTAATCAAATTTTCAGTCCGAATATGTTTCAGAAATAAAAATATAGGCCTACCAGTAGTGCCGAATTGGTAATAGGTACCTATTTTCTGAGTGTCACTTCTGATCACAGGAGACATGATATGATGTCAAATAAATTATGTAATAATTAAATGAATAAATAATGAATAATTGATCATTAATAATTAATGAATTATCCACTTATCTAATGAATTAAATTAACCGAAATTAGAAAAAATAAAATTTGAATTAAAAAATTTGGAATATATTTGAACATGTTGATACTACAAAGAATTATAGAAGTGAAAGAAATACGAAACGGTTCTAATAATGCATATTAAAACTCGCCATTCGTCTCCTATTGCATTGAATGCCTTATCTGTCAGGGTGATCAGGTTTGTGTAGCCATTGAGTATATAGGAACTCAATGGTGTAGCTAACCAATTGGCGTGTTTACCTGCGTTTTTGAGATTATGCCTACCTGTTTAGAACATTGAAAATAAGAAACATATCATTTTTATTTCAATACAATGGTCGTTATTATGAAAGGCCCACATTTTTCGTGGGTTCCCTGTTCTTTACAGACTACACGTATATTTTTCTTCGTCGCGTCTTGTTTGGTTAATGGGAATTAATTTGAAACAAAAACTAGTGCAGGCACAACATAAAATATAGACACGCGGTTCTCAGAAAAGGGGCTTCTCAGAAAATGTGAAATCATATGTGTGGAAATACAAGAATCAATTACGAATCAATTTTTGAAATTTAAAAAAGCATTTCTATTATTATCTCTTACAGAGACTAAAACTCACAAGAGAATTCTACTGCTCTATATTCTGAAAAATCATGTCCATTTGTATTAGCATGCTAGTCAAGAGCATAACAGCAGGTAATATATCATTTTCCAGGAAGTAATCTACATCAATGGGATGGGGGATAGGGTAGACATGATTTGCATGAACGATTGAAACTAACCACATGGCCCTTATATCATACAAGTTCCATGCCACCGAGTTTATCGTGTGAATGGGAATCAAATTCCATGCTGTATTTAGATTGACATATAACAATTCTCTTTCCCCTTGACCTAACAGAAATTCAATTTCAACCTCCAAATATTTGTATTTCAGAAGTACAATATTAAGAATAATTATTACAAAATTTCAAGAAAACGGAACCGAAACCGGCATAAGCGGCATCCAACATTGTGAATGAAATATGACATATTTTGTATGAGTGAATATTTGTGTTTTTCTCGAAACACCCCATCGTAAAACCCAAACGAGAATAACAACAGCTGTAGGCCGATCATAAAGAAAAGATATACTTTCATGTCTTGTGTCTTTCATTGTATTTTATATGTATAAGTAAGTCACTGTACTCACTTCTTGCAATATACAGTACTCCTACTATTAAAAATAATCTTATATACATTTAATTAAATTCGTCAAATCAATTTGTTCCTAATAATAATTACACACTTCAACATAATAACGCCAAGGTATACGCCATCAATAATGACACACTTCATCTCAGAAGTGTGACACTAATGTGATGATATTTCCTTTGTGCCATTGAGTTTGTAGTAGGCCTATGTTTCATGTGATAAAATACGTAATATTGTTGTGATAACTTTTGTGGCATTTAAAAAAAACAATGATAACACTTTCTGATTCTGAGATGAATGAAATAATAATAGGACGAGAAACAAAATATAAGTCAACTAAATCCTGGAATTGTTGTGATCGAAATGAAATTATAATAATGATAACTATGAACAAGAAAGAAAATACGTGGATCAATAAAGCTTATAATGTTTGAATAAGAAAACGAAGAAAAAAAGGAATAATGAAAATATGATAATCAAAAAAATCAAAATCAACTGAAAATTAATTAAAAATTTTAGGCCTACCAATGGCAATAAAATAAAAAATCAAAGATGAGGGTTGTATATATGATGCCTCAAAATGTGTCAAGATCCTCGTAGGGCGAATAAAACAATGCTACATATAAATTTGTTGTTGAGTCTAAATTTTTTACAAAATTGTGTAAAGAAATTGTGACTAAATATATATATAATATATATCCTCCTGTCACCCAGTCATAATCATAAATAATCCATTAACGTAATAACTGGAAACGACGCATCGAATGTAGTCCGGCATCATCGAAATACCAGATTTGAAATACGAGCTGAAATATCGCCGATAATGTAGTTGCCGCCGTTCTACTGGTTGCCACTTTTGACCTGAGAATGCGCTAGTGTTCTGTCGCTCTGTTATTGGTTACCTTCCTGGCCACTCACAGTCGAGTATTTTAGTTCCCGCCGAACGGCCAAGCGTTAGTTACCCGCCATCACACCCGGAGCGCGCTGATCAGCTCAAAATAATCTCGCACAACATTTCCTATCTCTTGTCCCCTCTATATACACTATAAACTCAATGGCCAGACTTAAGTTCTGGTACCCTCTGGGTGCGTGGGTTCGAACCCCACACCTGGCATAACTTTTTGAATAGGAAAGCCAGACGCGATACTTTACCCAGCTGTCATTCGACTTTCGAGGCTGTTCCCGCTAGCACTGAACAGTGAAAAGTCCATTCACCGAACTAGCAGTTATTTCGAGATGATAACCGATTCCTACCGCTCGCCTCTCGTACGCTGACTACCAACACCCAGGAGTTTCGATTCACAATTTGATTTGTAACAATTCACTTTTGAATCAATCAAGATGTTATGAGGCCTGAGGGTTGCATTTGCATAGGTCGAACCCTCAATACATCTTTAGTTTGGATATTCTTAGAACAAGTAGCAACCAAATTTTCTTCTGTCTTTCTGTCTTTTCAAGTTTTGATATTTCCTACATTGCCTTGGTAGGCGTATTGTGTGCAAATCTGTGGAACAATATATAAACAAAATCAATAACATTTTGTTACTAACTCGTAGACTCTTTATTGGATGAATTGATTATGAAACTCCATTTCTATCCTACTTTTGAGATTGAATGAATAACACACAATAGATAGGCCTCCTTCGGAAAATAAAAAAATCATAAATATAGAAGTTCTTAGGTATGAAAAAACGACATGGCGCGTTATATAAATATAATTCAGAGACGTGCCCATCAAATGATAAAAAATTATTTCCATCCATTTCTTTCATCAAAACCTTTTTATATGGTAAACAATTCTTTTCTCCAAAAATAAGTCTTATGTTGGTAGACAAATAATCAATAATTACATGATTCGCAGGTAAAGAGCACGATTCCATTCGATTCTAATTTCGAGTAGTCGAGTCATGGAGTAATGGTCGAGTATTAGATGCGAGCGAAATTAGTAACGTTTATATTCATAACATTTTTTCAGCAGTAGGGCCTGTGTAGTCATGTATCGAATGTAATATAGGTAGAATCTCATTACCAGTTTGAAATACGCAAGCGCAAACAAATTGTGACCGGCCTTACTCTGACCTTTCGTGACCTGAATCAGTCAGTTTTAGCCTCGGTTTGACCTCGCCCGTGGATATTGTCGAGGTCGTTGCCGTGACTTTCCTACCCCTATAATAAGGGTGGCAGCTGGCAGGTTAACCTTGACCTCATTGCCACCCTTACCAACAGAGATGTCATTCGTTCGCCCAACATTGTTATGATGAGTTGAACGGACATGACCTTTTTAGGCTGCTCCTCTCCACAGTACAAATTCTGAGTGTAGGCTACGCCCACTTCCTCCTATGCTAGACTTCACTGATTTATCCATCCGATTACTGTCCTGCCCAGTAGGCCTAACATGAAGCGATACTCGAGCAGCCGAGTTCAAGAATGTATGAATATAAACAATTCAATTAGAATAAGAAGCGAGGTGTGAAGGAATTACTGCCCGTTGACCGGTAGTAAAAGTAGGATAGTAAAGGAAGGGTAGTAGGGGATTAGTGTTAGTAGGCGTATAATAGCAGGTCTTCCGTTTGGTGACAGGAAGCTATAATAGGTTTTGTTTTTTGTCCTAGTATTAGAAGCTTACACAACAGAAGTCTAAAATTTCCTTTCGTGATGATCATTATAAAACATGGTGGGTAGCCTAGTAGGCACCGTAATTCATTTGTAAGTTTTTGCGGCTTAATGGCAGGAGGGCCAACATTATTTCTTAATCAAGTTGATGGAAAATTCAAGTTGTCAATCGTCTTGAATAGATCAATATTAAATAATTCATTTCTAATCACCAATTCACTAATCAATTTTTTATCGATTTGTTTAACAGCATTTTAGCTTCTTAGGCCTAGGCCTACTTCAATTCATAATATTCAAGCTATCAGAATATTTTCACATCTTTATTTCATGTACCAGTTAAATTTATATATATATATATATTTTTATATTGGGTTTTAACGACGCACTGTAATGATTACTAAGATCTATTGGCGTCGGATGGATGATTAATGAGATGATGGGATGATGAGATGAAGGTTTTTTTATGGGTAGTGGAAAGGATAGTGGGAAGGAAGCGGTAGTGGCCTATATTGTGGGAACCATCCCGGCATTAGCCTAGATTACAGAGGGAAACCACGAAAAACCCCTGTAAAGATGGACGGTGGCGGGGATCGAACCGGGTCCGATATGTCCCTTCACCTTCCGGATCACACGAAGCAATTTAATATATATATATATATATATATATATATATATAAATTTATAATATATATCTTTATATATCTATATATCTATCTATAAATATTATATATGTATATATATATATATATATATATATATATATATATATATATATATATATATATATATATATATATTTTTTTTTTTTACTGGGATGGTTCCGACTCCACGACCGACTCCTAAGAAACACAGCTATCACTATCCAAAAAACACCTATTAATATCACCTTTCATCTCATCATCCCATCATCTCATATACCATTCACCGACGCCAATAGATTGTAGTCACTAGCTGTCAGTGTAGTCCGAATGTAAAAGAAAAAATGAAAAAAATGATAAAAGATATATATATATATAATATGTATATGTATATATTATATATATATATATATATATATATATATATATATATATATATATATATATATATATATATATATATAGATGTATATATATATGTATATATATATATATATATATATATATATATATATATATATATATATATATATATATATATATATATAAATATAATTTATTTGTTCATTTAATTATTAATTATTTACATCATTATATTTTCTACCCGTATATGTTTACATTTTACATTCATAAGCCTACGTGTGAATCTATAAATGAGCAACTAAGCTATATGTGTCCATGACTTGAAACGCCAGCAAATGGTGTTGAAAGACAGGGAAAAGTTGAGACATGTTTTTCACTATTCATTATCTTTATGGCTAATTTATTTGTTAACATTCCTACAAATGGCATAAAATATTGTTGATGGATATTAATAAAACTAAATATAGAAATTGAATGAAAATGATAAATATGAAATATGAAATTGCGTACGATTACAAAAAGAAATAAATGAGTACAACCATATAAAAGGAACCAAATACAAAATTCAAGTTATTTAATTGATTTTAAGAAGTGATATAAGCACTCTACACCAATTCGGCCGATTCACAGAGTATTTTTTCACTTTCCTAGTGCTTTCGTTTTCCCCATTCTTTTTGTACAAATGTTTCGAAAACATAATTAACATGATAACTATTAGATATCCCCCAAGGTTAATAGGAAAACGCGAGATTTGCGTTGTGAGATGAGCTTAGAAGTATGGAAATCTAGAATGAAAAATATTTCGCATATACGGACCTTGGATTACTTCAAACGTTCAAAAACCTCACCTGCAACTTGTTGATATTTTTAGTGGTGCAACCTGTCGCATATACACTTTGCAAAACCATTTGCTCCCAATCTTCTATAAAATATATACTTTTATTGCGTTTTCTTGTTATTTGTCATTTGTTATTTGTCATCCGATTGTTGTGACACTGAAAATATCCATAATCATGTTTTCCATTTCAGTGAAAATTTTGAAGCATTTGAAAATTTTCCACATTTCAAGTATTATTCATAGTATCCGTGTTATTCTTATGAGGTTTTCTCAAACTTTCCGATTTTTCTCCGGAAAAACCTTCCGACCGATTTTTTTGAAAAACAATCCCAACCTATTCTGGTATGACAGAAATATGTAGAAAAGTTTCAAGTCGGTAGGTATTTTTTCCTGACCTGTATGCCGCGTACAAAATTACAAAAAAAACAACAACATAAAAACCAAGCCCATTTTTTTCGGTATGTGAAATGGAATCTTCGCTACGCTCATCTAAATATTTAGTAGTAGGTATTAAGCTTGGATATCCCCCGTGTTTTTTACCACCACCAAGAAAAGGGGCCAGGGGTCAGGTTGTGTCTATCACGTACAGCTCACTCCAATCGCGAAAAGCATTTCTGCGCAAGGCTGAACAAGGATTCTATTGTACCGTTTGGCGTCGGTCTCCAACCAATCGATCCAGCGACGCCACCGCCGCTACGTCATACGATATAGTCCTCGTCATTAACACATCATTTAACTGTAGAACACAACCAAGAACAGGAAGTTATTTTTCAGCTATCTAAACTGCTGTGGGCCTGTAAGTAAAATGAAAGCTGTCACTGTTATTGAATGTAACAAGTATAGCAATGTTCACTAACTTCACTTTGTATAACCTTATCTGTTGAAGGCTAGGTCAGTATTATTTTTTCAATCTATTCAAATAAATTGATACTCATTATTGTTTGTTCAATTAACCCACTCGATGGGTTATTTGGAGGTACGAATGAGTTGATATCTATGAGTGATATTACAAAAACCCATCCATGCTTTGGGCGGGACTCGATCCCACTCGCCCGACTTGACCGCAATTTATTGACTGAATCGACGGGCTCAAATGAATTTCTCGTTTGTCGGAATCGAATGAATTTCTCGTTTTTGGAATCGATTTTGTTGACGTAATTATTACTCAGTCATACCTAGCCATTCTTCGCGTTTACATGGTTATTCGTGATATTTTTATTGGTGAGCTTGGCTTTCAAGGATACTTTGGTAGAACAATTTAACAATGCAATTTACAATTTAACAGTTCTACAATAAATAAGTTTTGATTTAAGCTGAACTCTTTTATAAGTTTCTTTTGTGTTCTAATATTCTTGGAATGTTAAAAATATTCTTGACATCTCTTCGAGACAAGTGTAGCCGAGTTGCAGACGGAGACACTAGACAGACATAAGTAACAGTCAATGAGAACCGCCGAAACATTTTGCTACGTGAGGAGTCACATATAGAAAAATGCGACGAAAAATGTAGGTAATCTAGTGGAACCAATTGTAGTTTAGAAAGAAATAGAAGGGCGAGGTGTCTTTCAGGGTTGCACCAAGGATGAAACATGGACATTGTTATAGTACCTTTAGGTTACACTTTCAATCTTTCAGTTTCAACTTTCAGTCGGTCGTAGACGAGCGAAGTGTGTGCATGTGTTTTAAAATCAAGTGTGGTTCAAGTAGGAACGAACTTTGTTTTCGTGTTTTCTCATTGGTGTAATTATGAGTGTTGTTAAGAATAACACTAGATGGGAAGACGTTTTACAGGTAATTGTTTATGACTTTAGTCCAACTGCCTTGCACTTAGATAAATGTAAATACACATGCATATTAATGATGCTTAGACATATAAAGGTCACTCGTCATTCTCAATGAAATATTATATTGTTATCTCTATTTAGTTTTATTATCATATAATCGGTATTTGTATCGGTTTAATCGGTAATACATTACTATAAATATAGGTTTTTATATTTCCAAGTTCATTGTAGATAAAATGGAACCGTACATGTATACAAACAATTATCGTACCCGAATAATATCGAATAGGTAAATTAAATATCATGTTTGGAATTCGAAATCTAGGCTAGCTTCGAGTTCAAACTCCAATATCATTATCAGTACTCAACGTAAATGAACGTGATTTAAACACCCCATGAACATCTAAACTTCATTCAGCTACACATTAGTCATTACAACACAATTGATAGTCGACTGATACAGGTGAGTTTCTATTTAATGCACACGCACACTAATTAGTAATTTGTCATGACTGAGTTAAATAAACACGGGAGTAATGTGTGCAACATAAAACTGAAAGCTCACTTCACTAAAGACACGGTACGTGGTTTTAACATTTCGTTTGTAATGAGTAATGCCAATATCCTACTGTTATTGACCTTTACCGAGTTAAAATATAATTACCTTCATGAATAAAGATGCGGATTTATAAGCATTTAAACCTGTGATAATGTCTGGGCTAGAATTATAGCTATCTATGAGGTTTGGGTAACTTTGCCACTGGATTGAAATTTCTCGCATTTCTCTTGTTGACAACAAGGCGTTGATACGTATTGTTGTCCTCCACGAAAGTTACACCGTTGATTTGAATCTACAGCACAAATGTCAACTATATAATGTTAAAGATTTAAAAACAAATTTGGCAACAGTGTTAAATAAACAATATGCAAAATAACCGTTGCTCTTGATTCAACTATCAAACAATCAACTAAACAATATATACATAATTAGCTGGAAAAGTATCGAATGTGTGTCTAATACTTGACACATTCCAATAAGGCAATAACATTCTGCCAATGATGGTGTCCACTTTCGCAGAACTATTCACACCACACCACACATAATATTCAATTCTAGAAAACTTGAGGTAGAAAACTGGGTGAATATAACCACATCGAATGCAATTACACTGTAAAAGTATACTGACATTACGTTTCTGCATTATGTACGTGGTCGTTCTGTGGGCGTTCTTACTAATCTCAGTGGTATGGATCCAAGTAGTATGTAATCATGCTATAGTGTGTCCGCTGTGAGGTAGACTTGGACTTCGGTACTTGTTGAGAAAGTACTGGTTAAACTTTTTGTTCCAACAATGATTCAATTGAAGAGTATTATGGTATTATTGTCTGCAATGAAAAGTTACACTGATACAGGATATACCACGCACGGTATAGCTATAGCTACTAAACTGTGTAACACAGTCTTCCCATCTATTCCCTATGGTTACCTAGTTTCTTTTCAAGAATATATTGATATAAAATATTGTTTGATGATGATAGATATTGAATCTCATAGATCTAGCTCGAACCTACGCTCTCGCTTCTCCTACTGAAAAGCAAAAACACACATAATAAAATAATATACATAATTAATGATCCCGGTATTAAAAAAAGGCATGAGATAGGCCTACCTTACATTATGAGTGTACCCTTATTGCTTCAATGTCAATGAAAAATTCGAAATAATTGTTCCAAAAATATTTTGACATTTTTCATTTGTATATAGGGCTATATTATGTAAAGCTCACAATTTCTTCAAGATCCAAATTGATTAGTGTCCTAAAAATTTTGTGCTCTCATCACTAAACCCCAAAAACTTGTATTATTTACATCCAATCCACCCAGCTAAATTGAACACACACTGGTATTTATTAATCTCTTATCTATCTTCATTCAGTGTAGTAATTTATCTTTTCTACTTTGAAATAAATCAATGCCAATTGGCAATTATTACAAGGCTGATTACAGATGACAATCAATAATTTGCAATAATCTACTACCTGTGAGTGTGTTATCAGTATTTTGTGCAATTTTTTTCAACTGGCGATCACTGCATGGTCTACTTATACTACACAGCACATCAGCTGCTATTTCGTTCCCCTTTTAATGAAGGATGGTTGGCGTATATATGTGTATGCGTGTGTGAGGAGGGTGTGAGGAAGAGGGGAGGGGGGGGGCAGCTGGGAGAAGCCGGAAAGTACAGTCTGGCAGTAGCAGCTCGTATGCTGAGTGAAGCGTCGTAGTTTTTCTTGATGTGAACTGACATTTAGTGAACCATCAAAACAGAAACTATCAATGGTAGCTGCGACAAAGAGGCGCCAAATGTGTGTACTATCACTAGATCATAAGATTTACTACTAAGTAAGTTATTACTATAAAGTTTTTTTTTTCAAATATCTGTGGTTTGGTAGTTATATAAATCAACTGGACGTCTGAAGTTATTTTCGTCTGTGAAAATACATGTAGTGATGATCTAATTGCAGAGATGTGTGCGTGTTGGGTGTACAGCAACTGTTAACCTAAAATCTATATGGTTTTACTGTCATGGTGGTCATATCCCATGTATAATAATAAAAAAGATAACCAAATCTATACAGGCAATGCCAGTCATACCATCTATACCAGTCAGGCAATGCGATAACAATATATTGTGTAGTTTGTGGCCTATAGATACTTACATTTATGATTTATTTATCTATTACAGCTGATGACAGCTATTTACTTACCAGCCCCTATCCATCTACATTCTAAACACTATATGTATAAGTCCTACCTAGGTTATACCACGATCGATTGATTTCTTAAGAGCCCGCATCTTAGACAGATTTACAGGGTGCACTTCCGCCACATATATCTCAAGAATTAAAAACACTACGGACTTGCGGTAAAATGCAATAGAATTGACCCTCACAATTAGATATGCCTACTCAAAAATTGAAGAATAATTTTATTATGGAGCAATAATTGAATCAAAATGTGCCTAATATGGTAGTTTTCATTGCTTAATTCCCGGTTACCGAATAATAGTAGAAATAAATTACAAACGCACATCCTTAAGTTCAACTTTGCTTATCAATATTTAAAATTCTTATTCGCCTTTTATTCTATAGTTCACCCAATTTCCTTGGCCAAAATGTGTAATGTAACTAGATTTTGTTCAAATTATGAAATGAAAAACTCCCCCATCTAGCGGTGGTTATTGAAAGTCTTCCAATATTATCCTTTTTTCACTTTTCAACCCACAATCAAAATTTTAAACGCACATCGAACTTGGGTAGAGCATTTCGAAGAGAAAAATGCTCAGCTAAGATGCGGGCTGCTCACAAGTGAGCGACAATGGTCCTTCCGTCCTTCTTTTAGTATCTGTAATAGTTTCGAACTGAATGAACCAAAAAACGATCAATATAAAAAGATACTTTCAAGAAAATAAAAATTATACATCATCAAACAACCTCATCATCATGCTAATCATGATCATCAACTAATAATTTCGTAGATTTATTCAGTTTTTCCACGTTGTATTTTATATTTTGCACATCATTTATAATCTTTATTTTGGACGTCTTCGATATGAAGTTTTGTATGTTGCTTAATAACACTACATTATACTAGTGATTCCCTAGGCCATGTAGGTTAATCGATACCATTATGTTTTCTTGTAAAAAAAAGATAACACAAAATTATATGATGTTTAGCAATATTTCTACAATGATCTTATAAAATTGAATGGAATTATTCATTATGTAACTATGAAAACATGTTTTATTGCCTATTGATAAGCCTATATAAGCCTAATATTGTATTACCATTGTCACATTTTGAATGAGAATTATTATCTATAAGTACCGTAGGCCTAATTATTCAAATTAATTGTGGAAACTCCGTACTATTAGTATGCAGTGCACTGGCGTACGTCTTACGTTCAGTTTACAAACAATAACCAAACAGAATAATTGCCAATAAAAAGAAGGCTCGTACATTAGATCTAATCTAAGCATTGCTCAAGACGATCGAAGAGATAGATTACAAGCCCACATACGTTTTGTTTCTTGTTCGTGGCTACTATAAGTATATCACACTAATTTCAGCTCTGATTAATCTATGAGGCAATTGAGGCCAGTCTATTTTTCATAGATAAGACAAAAAAAGCAGCCTACAGTTTTAGCTTGAAACTTGAAATGACTGTGTTTTTACAATTATATGGTTTTTAAGGAAGACCACGATCAAAATTGATACATCTTGTTTATTTATATTGGGTTTAACGACGCATTCTAATGGTGACTAAGATCTATTGGCGTCGCTGAATGATGAAGGGGAAGATTAGATGAAAGGTCATAATTATCATTAATATTTTTGGGTAGTGGGAAGGAAATGATAGCCGCCCCTGTGGCTCAGTCAACTATAGCACTGTGGAAGAAACCGAAGTCACAAGTCAGGTCGGGCGTGGGTTTCGAGTCCCGCATAAGGCATGGGTTTTTGTCTTCGCCCTCTCAGCTATCATCCCTTCATCGTTTCATTGTCACCCGTTCATTCGTACCCCCGTATAACCTAGCTATTGGTGGGGTCATTTGGTAGCATTAAAATGTGGCAACGGTAATGGCCTATTGTTCAGGAGTAATCGCAGTATCACGAGGAAAACCACGAAAAACCCCTGCACCAAGTCGACCATGGCGGGAATCGAACTCCGGTCTTCTGAATGACGGTGTAGCGTGCTACCCGTCTCAGTATGTACACGTATATTGCATCCAAGAAATAGAAAGGTTCCCTAGATGTAACCTATAGCTGTTGGGTGTGCAATAGAAGAAGGTCGACCGCAAATATGACAAATGCAAATACCAGGGTTATCACAAATATCAGGTATATCATATAGGTCTAGCGTATCAGTGTATGGAAGTACTTTTTCAAAGTGTATTTTAATTTCTGGTTGAGGTTCAAAAAAGGAACGTAGGCCTACCTGAATCTTTAAAAGTGACCATTTCTTTGAAGGTTACGAGAGATCAAAGATCATGTAATTACCGAAGTTTTTACAACTATTTAGTTGGTAGACGACATTTTTCCTTCGTGGAAATATATAAATATATAATATATAATATATATATATATAATATATAAATATAATAAATATAAATATATATTATATATAAAACTATAATCCCTCTGAATTCACTGCTGTAGCTGGACTTTTATACTAATCAATTTTAATTCATCACCTAGACTTGAATGTGTGAAAGATATATAATGTTCTCAAAATTGTTTTCATAGCTTCTCAATATAATGAAAATGAAGCTATTCCTCGCTATGCTTAGAATAGAACATTTAGCAATGCTTCATGCAGTCCATTCATCCATCTAAAAATGAGAGAATCGACTGATAACTAACTTTCGAGTCAACTTTCGAGGCAGAACCATTGAAGTAAATTGATATAAAACTGATGAGAAAGTAATTCGAAATATTCTGTCCTGGTTTTCCCCGCGTGTACTGGCAAAATACCCCAAAACGCTCTTTGTATTCTGGAATTCCACAAAAATGATATAGTCAAGTTTTGAATCTTGCTAAAGTTATTGTTCATACCGATGGGCATGTCATCAGATGATTAGAATTTTTTCAAGTCTTACCGTTCTATTGATACAGATTTATTTAGAATCTCATCAAATTTTGAAAACACTTCTTGGCAATCAAAACATTGATAATGATAAAAATGGCAAGTGCAACTATCTGATGACATGCTCATTATTTTGAACATCATATTTGGCAAGTTTCAAGTGCTTACAATCATTGTTGTGGAATTCCCGTATTAAACTAGCATTTTCATTTATTTTGCCGGTACACGGAAAAGAAACAGGACAAAATATTATGAATTATTTTTTCATCGGTTTGATGTCAATTCAATTCAATGGTTCTGCATTAGTTGAATCGAAATGAAGTTATTTTGTCAGGAAGAGTTTCTCATTTTTAGATGAATGAATAGCTTTAAATACGCACTTGCGGTTATCTTTGCACTTGTGGTCATCTTTGCACTTGCGGCTATCTTTGCACTTGCAGTTATCTTTGCACTTGCGGTTATCTTTGCACATGCGGTTATCTTTGCACTTGCAGTTATCTTTGCACTTGCGGTTATCTTTGCACTTGCGGTTATCTTTGCACTTGCGGTTATCTTTGCACTTGCGGTTATCTTTGCACTTGCAGTTATCTTTGCACTTACGGTTATCTTTGCACTTGCGGTTAACTTTGCACTTGCGGTTATCTTTGCACTTGCGGTTATCTTTGCACTTGCGGCTATCTTTGCACTTGCAGTTATCTTTGCACTTGCGGTTATCTTTGCACTTGCGGTTATCTTTGCACTTGCGGTTATCTTTGCACTTGCGGTCATCTTTGCACTTGCGGCTATCTTCGCACTTGCGGCTATCTTTGCACTTGCGGCTATCTTTGCACTTGCGGTTATCTTTGCACTTGCGGTCATCTTTGCACTTGCGGCTATCTTTGCACTTGCGGCTATCTTTGCACTTGCGGCTATCTTTGCACTTGCGGTTATCTTTGCACTTGCGGTTATCTTTGCACTTGCGGCTATCTTTGCACTTGCGGTTATCTTTGCACTTGCGGTTATCTTTGCACTTGCGGCTATCTTTGCACTTGCGGCTATCTTTGCACTTGCGGTTATCTTTGCACTTGCGGTCATCTTTGCACTTGCGGTTATCTTTGCACTTGCGGTTATCTTTGCACTTGCGGCTATCTTTGCACTTGCGGTTATCTTTGCACTTGCGGTTATCTTTACACTTGCGGTTATCTTTGCACTTGCGGCTATCTTTGCACTTGCGGTTATCTTTGCACTTGCGGTTATCTTTGCACTTGCGGTTATCTTTGCACTTGCGGTTATCTTTGCACTTGCGGTTATCTTTGCACTTGCGGCTATCTTTGCACTTGCAGTTATCTTTACACTTGCGGTTATATTACGGATAACTCAAAAGACATGTATACATAAAATTACATTGTTTAGTAATAACTTATAAGTAATTACATAATTACATTTGAATGGGTCTTCTAAACACAATGCAATTATTGAATGTTGCTCTTTTCTCCGACAAAAACCATTTCCACATTTTTGCTGCACTTCCAATCAAGTTGTATTATTCATACTTTTCATACATCGGCTCAACGATGTACTGTATTAATTGACCAAGATCTATTGGCGTCAGTGAATGATGAATGAGATGATCGGAAGATGAGATAAAATAAAATGTTCGAAGTGGCTATTCGTCAGAACGGAAATAGATTTTAGATTGGCTCTAGTTTGGATTAAACTATAGGCAAACGCGTTATGTGTTTCCGCGTTGATGGATGAGCTAGGATATATCAACTTATATCTTTGGATTGGTTATTATATATATATATATATATATATATATATATATATATATATATATATATATATATATATATATATATATATATATATATATATATATATATACACCCTGAGACTGAGATCCAAACAATTATGTCACTACCATCCTCTTTCCTAATCAATTTCTATGATAATAAAGAAGGCTTTGTTTTAATCGTTTCCTATCAAGTGGTGATACCTGTTGCTTGGATTTAATTGGTTTCTTAATAGCTTTGAGTGATTTTTTCCTCTGGGTTATTCCTATGAGATTTTTGAAAATTTTGAAATTGGTTTTTTCAGAAGTGGTTCAACCGATTGCGCCTCAAAACCATACAGCATCGAATTAGATAAGGACACTTGTGTAGGCCTATGCCAAGTTTCAACTGATTTTGAATTCTCGTTTGACCTGTGGAGCGCAAATAAAAAAATTGAAAAAATAAATAAAAACAGGCACTTTTTTTTCGGGTATGGTGAAATTGAGTCTTCGCTTCGCTCATCCAATCAGTTTAGGATGCTTGTTTGATTAGATCAGTTGGAATAGATTAGGACTATTAAATTAGTTGAATTGAGTTATTTAGGTTAGTTTAGGCTGTGCGAAACAACAACGTCCGCATATTGCGGTGACGTAGACCGATGGTCCGATTTATAACGATTGCCTAAAATGTAGTGTGAAAGAGTTGAGGTACCAACCCAGTATCAAACTAAACGACTGAGGGTGAACATGAAAAACCTCCTTCACGATGGTCGACCATGGCAGGAATCGAACCCCGATTTCCGAAATAACGGTTCATCGTGCTAGCCACTGATCAACTCGTCTCAGTACCATTCGTATTCTTCAACTTAAATCTTCATTCTTCGTATTATATTTCAATATTCAATATTTTATCGATAATTTTTTATCATGTTATAGACAGAACACCTTCAAATGTCACCAATTTTTGATATTACTCAACAGTATCGACCTTGATGTTTTATCTCATCACACTTTTTCTTAGGCCTATATCTTTTATTGTTTCTTTCGGCATTGTAAAACTCTTGACATGAATGGCTTATAAGTAATAGCTTTTGATTTTTTACTCTCGGTGAAGGCTGCAATGCAACAATCTATTAGTTTTTATCGTTTTAATTCTATCATTGTTTTCTGATTCATAAGCCTATTTTCATGGATGTCGAAATGAGTGCCTAATGAATGTATAGGCTTATTTAATTACTTATATTAACATTTAACATAACAAATCAGAGACATTACAATTTCCAAAGAATGGTGGATTTATTTCATTCTTATTATTTTTATATTGGGTTTAACGAAGCATTGTTACGATAACAACACATATATTGGCGTCGGGTGAATGATAGATGATTTGATGGGATGATGAGATGACTTGGTTTCTTAAAAAATGGGAAGGAAGCGGTCGTATTGTTGAAACCATCCCGGTATTAGCCTAGACTACAGAGGCAAAACCACGAAAAACCTCTGTTCAAACGTACGGTGGCGGGGATCGAACCAGGTCCGAAGTGCCCCTCACCACCCGGATCACATGAAGTGAGCGCGTTAGCAAATGAGCTGCATGTGCCGGTAGATGTGTCATTAACAATAATCATCGTGGAAGGCCTATAATTTTTCTATAGAATAATTTAGTACTTTCAGTAAATATTGCCTAATGAAATAATACTCAATTGATAGGTTGGTACTTTTTGTGTCGTACTGCATTTTGTATGTATAATCGAATCAATGAATGACATCTTACAATTGACATACATACATGCGTACAGTACATACAATTTACATACATTTACAATTCACAACTGTTAATTAATTGTTAATGCATGTAATGATTCATTATATTTAAATATGTATATATATATTTATATATATATATATATATATATATATATATATATATATATATATATATATATATATATATTCATATATATATATATATATATATATATATTCATATATATATATATATATATATATATATATATATATATATATATATATATATATATATATATATATATATATGCATAAACATAAACATAAAATACATATATATATATATATATATATATATATATATATATATATATATATATATATATATATATATATATATTTATTTTATATGGTTGTATTCTTACCAGTTGGAAGCCAGGATGTACCAAGTGACAATTAATTAGGGAATTGAGCAATAATCCAAATTAGCGAATCAACTTGTTATCACCCTTGGTTACTCATTTTATTTCTTTATCTTGACTAATGATTATCTAATTAATATTTAATTACGAGTTTGGCACTTTCGGCTCCTAGAGCCGAGTGTGCCATCTCATGATAATTAGTGAATCGAGCAAAAATTAGCGAATCAACTTACTACCACCGTTGGAAGTATATGTTATTTTCGTACATCAACTAATAACTAACTAACTAGAAAACGAAGCATGTATGTGTTGTAAGGTGAGCGAATTTTATATGAAATGTAATGGAATGCTTTAGGGTCTATAGCACTTGATAATAATAATCATATATATTTTTTTCATTCCTTTGAATAGTTTTGTACAATGTTATATAGTGTTTTACGCCCACAAAATAACCACAAAGCCTGAAACAGGCTTGTCAGTTGTCTGTGGGAATAATAATAATCTTTATTGCCATTAGAATTCACATGATACATGTTGTAGAATATTAGTAATCGTCAAATACAAATATATACTTTGACGAGCTTTGGAGTCTATATACCTACATACATTGATTTTGAAACTCATTTCGTCACTGAATTCCGACCTATATATTGATTATTTCAATCGGTTCTTTATCTAATTGATTTTAATTGTTGATCGTTTGTTTTCCTCAGTAACCCTTATTAATTGATGCACAAAAATACAGATTTTTTATCTCTGATGCGGCTCATTCGATTTTTGCAAAATTTTGAAATTATGTGTATATTTCACGTGCCTCAATTCCGTAGAAATTTAAAATTGTTCGGAGAAACGTTGTTGTCCATATTTTCCGTCTTGAATTATTCCTATATATTTTTTTTTAGAAATTTCGAAATCCTCCTCATCTGTGCCTCAAAGCTATACAAAATCGAGTTGGATGATGAGAAATAAGCATGCCAAGTTTCATCAACTAAATTTCTTCCGTTTGAGCTGTGGAGTGCGAAAAATAAGCGACAGTTGAAAACATGCTTTTATTTGAGTAGGGTCTACTGTGAGATGTTCACTCAATCATCAATTGGAAGGCCTGAATCTTGCTCCTGAGGATATATATATATATTTTTTATATAATTTAAAAGGTTTTTTATCCAGTTGTATGATTCTTTGTTTCTCCAGGTGATGGCGGAAGTACAGAGCAGCTCCCAATGGAGCTGGACATTTCTCGGAGCGATTCTAGTCATCTCATTGTTCCTACTCTTCAGATCGAACAAATTCATGCGATTTCAGAGTAACTTCGTCATCTATGTAGGCACTATATCGACAATCGCTATTGGTTGTATACCTCTATTCATGTTCAACGCGTGGAACGTGAAAAACTGCCTGTAAGTATACATTATATAGTATAGTAGCATTATTTTGACGCCGTAAATGCGTTGTATAATTGACCACTAGTGATAGGCGTGGCTAATCGCCAAAGCCACCTGGATCTATACTTCATGTGGGAATTTAGACTTTAGAGAGACTCTGATAGGTCAATGTGAAATTTCCCACATAATAAAGCCCATTTGATTGGATATTCTGTTTTGTGACGTTTGTGGGCGCGTCAATCACTAGTCGTCAATTGATGAGCGATACATTTATAACATGAAATGTAATTGAAATCTACACACCTTGAGTTTGAAATTGCGTACAAGATTTTCTAAAACTTATACAAAACTTATACAATTGTACAATATCTCAAGATTTAATATTTTCTGGATGAAAATATTTTCCACTCATTTTTTCCTCATGTGTATTTTCAAACTTTCAATAATTAATTTCTCAAAATCAATTTCACCAATTGTTACCAAAAATTATACAGTTAGAAGATGAGTAATACATGAGAAAGTTTCGTGTGGATCGGTTTTGCCGTGCGATATCTGTGAGGGGTGCGCAAAAAACAAACCCAAACAAAAAACAAACTGGTGAAGACCGATTGGGCTCGAATATGGAAGTCAGTTCATTCGATCATTTGGCATTCCATTTTGTTACAGAACGGAGGTGTGTTCATGAAAACGTTACATATCAATTCATGCATGCTGACGTGTTGCCTGTCGACACGAATAATAGTTAAATATGACAATGTCTAATAGTAATTTTCTTACGCATTATTTTGCAGTATCTAACCCAATTTCTTTCAGTTTAGTTTTAACAAAACTAACTTGGTGTTGTTGAGCAAACAGTAATTAATAATTATCATTATTTAGAAAATAATGAAACTGTGTAGCCAACCTTATAGGGGGAGTTGAAGCAATTGAATGACGTATTACACCTTTCTACAATACCCATTAGAACTCATTTACTTATTTGACTTATTTATATGTAGGCCCTACTTATTTGAGAAATAGCTGCAAAATAACATTCTACGATCAGACGGGCTAGAGAAAACTAATTGATTCCGAATGAATGAATTTTAAAAAAATTCAATTTCAAAAATTGAAAATTATTCAATTGCGTAACCCTTGTCACGTTGAACAATATGGGTTGGCGGCTAAAAAGTTCTGTGTATATTTTAGTATCGTGACATTGTACGTTGCATGTAAGAAATTGAAATCTAATTTCAATTATTTTGATCTATATTAGGGCCATAATTATCGGCTACATGATGAGAACTCAATTGAACGTGTTTACAATATGATTCAATTTGTAAGCGCGATCAATACGGTATACTGATCATGAATCGGTATCGTGACACGAATATATTTAATTGAATACCAATTGAATCAGATTTTTAAATCATTATTGATGTTTCATTCAATATCTTCTATGTTTCACCTGACTTCTCTGATATTACTTGAAAATCAACCAAGACCAAAAAACTTCTATTATTAATATCATTATTATTATATGCCTATATATGCGCGTATTGCATTGTAATGCTAGCTAGCACTGTTTCAAAGAATAGGATGTTATCATTGTCACTGATTTGTCATCTGATCGTTTGACGTCATTTGATGTCTTTGTCATTGTAGTACAAAGTAAAATCATTATAATTTATAAATAAAACCGACGAATATTTGTATTCCCATTCAGTGAGGTATAATTACTCATTTCTTTATCCTACGTGTTGTTGTTGTAGGCCTATATGACGCAGTGCATACACAAATGTTATTGTTCTTCGAATTATGAATTAATCATCTTTTCTAAACATATACTTATACCGAATATATATACATCCCACCAGCATCTACCTTTACAGTGGTTTTCGTGGTAATCTCCTATGTAGTCTAGGATAATGCCGGGATGGTTCGTGCCACGACCGCTTCCTTCCCACTATCCTTCCAATTACCTATGAAACCGTCATCTCATTTCATTTCATTCATTAGCTTCTTGTTCAAACCATTATATACGAGTTATAATTAATATCATTAACATAACAAGCAGGTCTTAAAAGCTGTCTGGATTAAAATAACAATATCGATAATAAGTAACTATAATTAACAATATAAAATACAATATTCAAATCATTTAATTGAATTGCATATTGGGGTTTTCAGACGCATCGACAGCGAGGTAATAAGATTGATACCCATATAGGATAGTGACGAGTATAGGCTTCTGTCAAGTAACAAATGACAAACAATCGTTACCATAGTAATGCAGCGAACTGGTGGACTACCAAACATTCTGATTGGTCAATCACAACTGATGGACATTGTTGTCTGTCTCTTGCAACAATGAGTGACGTCAGTTGACAGAAGCCTATAATTAAAATTGACAATAATACATGTGCAGGTGAAGCTTTTAAATATAATATTCCAATAAAATTCAAACATTTGACTACAGACACCTACAACTACTCTCTTTCGTTCGATAAATATTCATTCACATTATAAAAGCCATGGTGAATTAGAAACTTCTTGACATTAAGTTCAAAAGACCCATCATCATATCATCTCATTAATCATTCATCCGACGAGCGACGACGATAGATCTTAGTTATCATTATAAATTTATAATGCGTCGTTAAACCCTACATAAATAGAAGATTCAATTTATTAGATGAGCGTAGCGAAGACTTTCATTTCACATACCTTGGGGTGCTCTTCCTTGTCGATAGTTCTTAGCCGAAGTTTGTTTTCGTTTCAGATACATTTCGTATGTTCTAAGACACATTACGAAACTACTCGGCATCAGCTGGGAGCTTCGCAATGGTGAAATATTGAAAGAGGAACGAGGATGTGTCATTGTGGCCAATCACCAGTCATCTCTTGATATTATGGGTAAGAGAATCACAATCACCAACTTACATTCGATTCAACGAAGGTATACTGATTTAGAAACTGAATTCAAGTCGGGCGTGCGTTCGAGTCCCGCAAAAGACATGGGTTTTTCCTTTTTTTAATTAAACATCATCTAACATTCTCTATATAGTTAGTCTGGTTCATACCCTCAAATAACCTAGCTGTTGGTGCGGTCGGTACACAAAGAATAATCATCGGTGATAATAAAAGCTAGTTATTATAGAATTGCATTTTTTTTTTCTTTAGGCTTGGCTGGCATAGTTAGATAAGCATTGCCTTAAAAACTAGAGTCAATTCGGGCTTGAGTTTGGGCCCTGCACAATGCATGAATATTTGCATGCATCATCAGCGTAACCCATTTATAACCCCCAATAATACAGTTGTTAGTGGAACATCATGATATTCATTATGGCTGCTTTTGCTCATATATAGAGGTGATTTTATTTTTAATCATCTCATTTATTTTCAAGTGAAAAACGCAAAGAAAAAACTCATTCTTATTTCTTACTCCTGAGATGGCATCATTTTATTACGTTCGACATGAAACTACATTTTAAAATAGCAAACGTACGTAATTTGTCAAGTGTTTTGTTCCTTATAATTTCAAAAGGAAATTAATAGAAGTATTTAAGTCACGAAGGTCAGCCCATCTTCAATTTTAAAAATCTTCACTTCTATACGTGATAATTAGGGAATAAAATATGCATATTATTTTTCTCACATTATAATTTGGAGGAAGGCGATGACAATTTGACAGTGAATGTTCAAGAATCGTAAACGCTCTATTCCCATAGAGGTCAGACTGGAATCTGGAAAGGCATTGAAGAAACTTATTTCGTGATTCAATTTGTTATGTTCATTGCACGTTTATGGATAACGGACTTGAATTGATTTGAAATGAATTTGAAATTTAACTTTATGGAATAGATGAGAGCAATGAAGTGTTCTCAGTAAATGATCATCTGATGATATTGAGTCAATTATGACTAGTTTTTAAAATTTATATTGGGTTTAACGACGCACTGTACTGATGACTTCGATCTATTGACGTCGGTAAATGATATATGAGATTATAAAGGTTATTATATCAGGTGTTTTTGGATAGTGAGAAGGCGTCGGTCGTGGCCTGTTGTCAAGAAACCATCCCAGTATAGACCTGAACGACAGAGGGAAACCACGAAAAAACCACTGTCATTATGGTCGACTATGGTGGAACTCAAATCCCGGTCTCCTGAATGACGGTTGAGTGTATTAACCACTCGGCCACTCGTAGGTTAATACTAGTCGTGTAGGCCTACGTACAAGTGTAGTAGGCCTACACATGTAATCTCCTATGTAAATTGTGATTTCGCATTCAATCGCATTTAAGTTCAATCTCTGAATGGTGTAAATGAATCAGCTGCTGTCAGCAATGTATGCCCATTTCATAATCAAGTTTTATGCAGATTACCTCATCTTTGATTTTTCCCAAGGTTCTTGTAATCGCACTGACTCCTTCAAACTGTAAAAACGTTGTGTTTGAAAACATATAATTTAAATCTGATTAACAATACATCAGAAGGCTTATTCTGAAACTGGATTTCGATCATATGGAAATGAAAGCGACCGCTTTGAAAGCGATTCGGCTGTATTCGTATATTATGAGTTTTGAGAATTATGAATGTATTATGATAGTATTATGATAGTATTATGAATGCGTTTGAGAATCGCTATTTCCATGGAATATATTTTCGATCGCAATGGGACCCAAAGCAAAGTCGAAACAGATTCGATATAATGAAAATCGACGGATTTTTTCAGAATAAGCCTTCTGGCCTACAATCTGAATATTCAATTCCATGTGATTACTACACTGCTCGTCCAAGCTGCCTTAATTACCAACATGGGAGTAGCTCTAACTGGCAGTTTCAAATTGTTATCACCATGGTTACCTATGCTATTTGTTGTCACCAACTCTCAGTTAATAGCTAACTGGACTTGGTAGTACCGGGTTTAAGTTGTATACCCTAGTCGCCATTCTGGCGCAATCAGCTAGGAAACTGATCTCGGGCGTGGGTTCCAGTCCCGTATGAGTCATGTGACGAAAGAATCCATTGAAAAAGGTGCGAACAACATGCTCGCTAGTGGTATGGGAGGGAGGCGGCCTCTTGTGATCTTCTTTCGTGGATATAAGTATATCACCCCTCTCACTCGTACGTGCAAATCGTACATTCGTACCTCATTCGTACCCCGTACCTGTTGGTGGGGTCGTGGAAACGTTATCGTATTCCCCAAATGCGAAATACAGGTACGGTATATAACAGACGCCAGGGTAGAATGTAGCTATACTGAGACGAGTGGCTGAGTGGTTAATACACTGAACCGTCATTCAGGAGACCGGGGCTCTATTCCCGCCATGGTCGACCATTCTGACAGAGGTTTTTCGTGGTTTCCCGCTGTCGTTCAGGTCGATACTTGGATGGTTCCTTATCAACAGGCCACGACCGACTCCTCCCCACTATCCCCACTATAATAAAATAGCCTCTCATCATCCTATCATCTCATATATCATTCACCGACGCCAATAGATCGTAGTCATCAGTAGAGGGCGTCGTTAAACCCAATATAAATATAATAAAAGAATGTAGCTCAAGATTCTTGAGCGTGATTAACCAATCAAAAGCACAAATATATATTTTTTCATTTTCATTAATTACACAAAATTACACATACGGTGACTTGAAATTTCCACAAAGCCCTATAAGGGCTTAACTGTGGATTTTCAACTTGAATAATACATTGAAATCTGTCCTACTTCGCACAAATATTCATAAACCAAGTAGTTTGAGAATTTGTAGTTTCAAATATAGTAATATTTCTCTATGGTATAATGTATTGGCATATATATAATAGAATATAGATTATTATATAACTTGGATCTAGTCGATAGTACGCAGATGTTTAGTAAGTAAACAAGCAAGGCAAAATATTATGTGCATAAACAACTGAATCTAAATGTGATCTTACTTAGAGAGAAACTAGTATACTAAATTATATCATATTATATAACTATTTTAATCTCTTCTACTGTTGATCGAGTGTTTTGTAAATTTACGTTAGGAATTTTATAGCGGTCATTAAAGTAAAATTTCGAAACGAATCTATAATTGAATGAATATTTGAGAGGAATAAAATGGCATGTGCTGATAAGATTTCGATGTCGGTATATAGTTGATATCAGAGAAAATATTGTTAGGTGTAATACTTTGTAAGATTCTGGATTGAAGTGATTCAATAATAATTAAATGGGCGTGAGCGAAGATACCATAAAAAAAACTCTTATAGTCTGTGTCTTTTTGGGGGGGGGGGGGGGGGGGGGCACTGCACAGGTCGCAGAAGTCGACTGATCGACACGAAACTTTTTTTGTTCACGCAAACCTGTCCAATTTAGAACTGCATAGTTTTTGGGATGAATCGGTCGAATCGATTTTGAGAAATATCGTCTCAAAGTTTCTAAAAACCCCATAATATTAGGCCGGGCAAGAAAAGTTGAAAAATAAAATCTTTCCAAATGAGATGAAATTTTCTCTGAATGTGTATACACGGATGATACATTATCACGAATTTTTATGCAATTCGAACCTGCCGTTTTGAAGAAAATAATTAAATCAACTGGTTTTATTCAGGTTGCCGAGATTCACTGCTTTCTAGATTCGATATTTGCCCAACAATGAAGGATTTTCTTCATACGTCAAGGTGTGTAGAATACCAGAATCGATAAAGTATAGCAAGGGTAGAACTACTTTAACGACTTTTAAATCTTATTCAGAATCAGATCTCGCTCATCTTACAACGCTTATGTTGCGTTTGCCTAGTACTAGTATTAGTATGAGAGATTGATCATTGTTGCATTACCACATGCTAAGATATACCATAGAGGCCCACAGAACCCTCATAAATACTTTTCATCATGGGTAGAGTGGCCTATTCTAGGGCTTGAATCAACATTGTCAACTCATTTGGCTCCATAGGTTATTTAAAAAAAAAATTATGTCAGTAGGGGAGCAGATATGCAACCCGCCTCGCTCCAATCGTGACATCACACCAACCAACCGAGGAGGCTTGTATTGTCTCGGCGTCAATATTACGCGCCCGGACACTTTATAACACTCGCTGCAGACCTAGCTATCGGGTTTGGACCAAAAATAAATTCACTGTTGGATTGTGTGCATCTTTCCTCTGAATAATCATATTTTGAAATAAACAGAAATGCTATTTTCAATTAGAGTTATATTGATCGCAAAATGACCATAATAATCAAGGGCAGGGTTCGTTTGAATAATATTATGCTCAAGTTGTAAGTGATGTTAAGTGATGTTGTAAATGATAATAATAATAATAATAATAATATTATTTTTTTTTCATCAGATTTGATTCAAATAATACATACATACAAGATTAATCAATACGCTCTTCCACAAAGCCAAAAAAGGCTTATCTGTGGGATGATGAATGAAATTAATAGCTTGGACAAGGAAAAAATAATATATAAAATATAAAATAATAATAATAATAATACAAATTGACCACGTATCATGATTAATTTGGTGAAAGATTATATTTAGATAGAAACTTGTTTTCTACAGGAGAACAACTGTACAAAATTAACACAAGTTTATAATATAATGAATTGCCCATGTAGATTACTGAACACCTTATTGAGTTATGCTCATCAATAGGGCTAGGATAATTATTCAATCGAATATTTTAAAAGTATATTCCAGCCTTTTGTTCGTTCATATAGATTTGCAAAGCATGTCTGTGATCACGCTGATCTGGTTTATCAAACATTTATTTTCATATATCTTATATTTATGAATTTCCCCTCACGAACATATATTTGCTTGTTTTTTGATGTATTTAATTACATGCACACACACATGTATGAACAAATGTGTGACACATATGCACAGATTTACAATATCAGAACCGTATATGCTATCATGAATAATAAATTAAGTGTTTGACAGTGAGTTATTCAAAGCTCAACGTAATTAATATATATATATATATATATATATATATATATATATATATATATATATATATATATATATATATATATATATATATACATCGCTTTAAAAAAGTATAACAACATATAGGTATAACAAAAGTTTCTAGTATAAGGTATGAAAAATATAATTTTAAAATTTTAAGTAACCATTTTGTCGATTTGAGCACATATAAATTACATGACTCGTAGTTTTCAAACAAATAATCGTCCTGGCCCTAGTTATCAAGATTAACGATCGATATAATATTCCTCAATATCCGTAAAATAATTGCTCTAATTAATTGATAAATCAACATCTTTGACATTTGACAAGTTTTTGTAATATTTGTATTATTTGTTGATTCCCAAACATACACGTACAGCGTTTACCGTAATAATCCGTAACGTAACATTATTGTGACTGTTTTTTGTTTATATTGTTTGACATCGTGCAATTTTTGTATGTATATAGTTATATGTTTCACATCAAGCTATTTCTTCGAAAGTATCTAGTCCTAAACATTCATTTCCACCTGCCAAAGACAGACAAAAGACCTGCTGGTTAGAATTGTGCATATTTGTTAATGTGTGTGTAGGTTACCATGTGGGTTACGTGTGGACAAACATAGACTTATGCTGTATAAGAAAGGACCGCAATATTCAATGTCACGGTTTTATAACAACCTACCAATAGACGTCAATCAAGTCAAGTCGATATCCAGCATACATATGTTTAAATCCAGAGTCAAGAAACTGTTATGTGAAAATGCTTTTTACTCTGTTGACGATTTTTTAGTTTTCAGCTAATCTTGAACAATGCTTTTTATATGTATATTTGTAATTCATGACGTATATCATACTATTTGTAGTCTCCGATGATAAAAACCATTATTATTATTACTATACTCCGAATTGTAACATCATTGTAACTGTCTTTAATTACTTTTGTTCGACTATACATGCAATTTATTTATATAATTATTATTTTCAGATTTAGATATCTCTCGAAAATATCCAGGCCTAAACAAATTTTCTTTCCACCTGCCAAAGACTGAGACAAAAGACCTTCATGACAGAATTGTGTATATTTGTTAATTAGTATATTTAAATAAAATAATGTATTATCATACGTAAAAATACTACGTATATCAAGTTACAGTCGAAAGCCGTCACGGAGAAAATAATTTCCGCTATATACTTAACCGCAAAATGATGGACTATATTATAAAATCGGTCATTTCCGTAGGTATTATTGTCAAATACTAACTGCTAGTATTACTAACTGCCAACTGTATTGCTAACTGCTATGTATAACTGGCTACAACATAATGTGTTGGATGAAGTACTGTTCAACCTCATCCAGGTATATAATTATATCCATCTATTTTACTGTAATTATTTAACACACGTCGATAAGGTATCATATCCTCATGGAAGATAGTAACCATGGTTAATTCTAATAATTTTGTGTCAATTATTTGATTATATTCGCCCATATGTGTTGTCAGGGTCGTTCAGCAAGAAAGCAATTCACTCACTTCATCATAATTGTTAAAAGACCTGTTAATTGTTTACTTAAAGAAAAAAAAACTACTAAATAATCCAGAGGTGAATGATAAATATTTCTTCTAGCATAAAAAAAATCACTCCTTGATCACAAAAGTGTAATAAACAAACATTTTACCATGACAAACTAAAATGTAGATGAAAGTAATGAAAAGAAAAAATTACATCGTTTGTAACTATACACATTACATTTGTGTACAATTACAACATTTGTAGGTAGGCCTAAACTATAAAATAACTATAAAATATAACCTGACCGAAGTATCGCACACATATTTATCTTTGTCCTTTATTAATCATGAAAGGGAGTGGGTATGTAACATAATTATAGTATATCATAGTTATATAGATTATAGTGTAGTAGAGGTATATAGGTAGGCCTATATGAGTGGACAAAACATATTAATTTATATAGGCGTTATAGAAAATATGACTGCTGAGTTGTAAATAACAGAATTACCGACAGGATGCAGTTTAATCATATTACTATTAAAAAAAGGGAGAAAAGTCACGAATGTATAGAATGCAAGATTTATATGGGAATGCATTTACTGGGCGTGTATGTCTGTCATGCAGAAGACTATGTCTTGTTTTTAGTCTACAAAGTGTCCACATTGTCTCATTATTTAATGATCTGTTCAAGGCGGAAAACAAAAAGTGTATATGCTTATTTAAAATTGTGTTTACCGTATTTGTGTATGCCTAATATACAAGTGCTTGCTACAACGATTTTCTTAGTCTATTCACCCTTCCTCGGTATTTATTTTTAATATAGTGGTATATGGGCGTTTTATTTGAACTGGGTATCAATCCCACGTTTCGGTTGGAAGGGTCACAGTTGGAGGGTCATTTCGTATTTTCTATAACACTAGTTTCAATCTCTTTTTTCGGCTGTTTTTCATTAGTGGGTAAATTTGGTATTTTAAAAAATATATTCAATCTTAATTTTTGATCATTCCAATCACGTGTCAAAATGGTGATATTTTTTCCTACTTATATAAATGTCATAATGAATATTAATAAAAATTAATCCGAATATAATTATATAACAATAGATTTCCCTAATCATCTGTTTTATAGAAATGAATATTTCGGAACATTCGTATTCTGTAACAATCGTGTATGCAAGTGTTACATTAGTCATTTTGAATTTGAATTAACATATTTTTCCAATTCCAGGAAGAAATGTTTTTCTCTACATATGTAGAATAGAATGTGATGTATGATTTATGTTTTATTTTTATAAATATGATTCGAAAGAATAAGTGATTCCACACTTATCGATCGCTCTCTCGTCAACACGTTAAATGCATCATATAAGTAGATGTTTGCATTATAGTCTTGAACTCTAAGTACTACATTTTTGAAATTTTTCGCAATATGATTGAATCTTTTATGCTTTATTAATGACCTAGCGCACTTATTTAATAAATCATCATTATTACCTATTTGCATCTTTTACTATTTTCGGTATAGGCCTATATATCGGAGGGGTTAACAACTCCTGAATCTGGTGAACACTTGTCATGAAATGTTCCTAAAATCCCTTGAAATCTTTTTGAAATCCCTTGAGAAATCTTCTTGAGATCCCATGGAATCTCCCTGATATCCCTTGAAATCAGAAATCAGAAGTACACCAAATTTATTAGTTGTTTACCCCTCGTATATATCTGCTTAATCCATAAACAGATTTATCGAAGGAATACAATTTGTTTAAATAATAATAAAAAAAATGTGAATAATGTTTAATTAAATAATGTAATAATATAATTTATGATAATAAAGATTCATCATCAAATAGTTTAAAAAGAGTTGACTGGTCAGCACACTGAACGGTATTCGGTAGACCTAGGTTCGATTCCCGCCATATGGTCGACTATCTTGACAGGGGGTTTTCGTGGTTTCCCTCTGTCGTTCAGGTCAACAATGAGATGGTTTACTTAAGTACAGGCCACGACCGACTCCTTCCCACTATCCAAAAACACGTAATAAAATAACCTTTCATCTCATCATTCCATCATCTCATACATCATTAACCGACGTCAATAAATCGTAGTCAGATTCAATTTGAATTAGTTTTTAATTGATTTAAATGTTAACTAAATATACTCAATGTAAAAACTTGAATTTACCTGAACTTGAAACCGTAAAAACTTGACTTGACTTTAAGTAGCAATCATTTATGAAGTATTGATTGTATTTCTTTCATTTTGTTCAGGCATGTTCAACATTTGGGCCGTGATGGGGAAATGCGCTGCTGTCGCCAGAAAGGAAGTGTTTTACGTCTGGCCATTTGGCCTGGCAGCCTGGTTGGCGGGGGTCGTCTTCATTGATAGAGTGCACCCCACCAAAGCAAAGGAACAACTCAACAGAGCAGCCACTTTGATGAATACAGATAAGGTAACGTAAACATCCCCAAGAAATTCAACAATTCGCTAGAGAGAAGAGATAAAAAAAGATGTAGAATTGTTTTTTCTTGTTGGCATAGCAGAACAGTTTGATACCTTGATCTATTTTCAAAGTGCTAGAAGTCTAGACACAAAAGTAAAACTAAAATTTGTACAGTGCATGTAGTAAAAAGAATCCATTTTACCAATGGCTGTATCCTGGTAGTCATCTATGTTACAAATGAATAATATATTACAATTCTCAGCTTAAAAACAATCACAAAAAATATGTCGCATTCACCACAATTCGTTGAAGAAGAACGTAGCGTGTAGTGGCAAATTCTAATGTGATGTCATCTAAGGTCAAGCTGAGTATTGATATTTGTAAGCAATACGCACTAGGCTCATACGTATATATAACCATACGTATATGCATAATATTATACCATACACATAACACAGGCTTAGTGACGCTTATATACAGTTGAATTTAAGCAAGCCGGAACAAACTAAGATGGTTGGTCTTCACAATTAGATGTAGAAAAAACATTTATTCCTTTTCAACAGTAGACCTAATGTTTATCAAATTAACAAAAAATTATTGTCATTTGTCGATGATATTCACAACAGTCATGGAACTCCTCTATTTTGTTGTCACAACTGGTTTAAATGTCGAATTTAACTAGATTATTATAATTTGATACCAGCGACAGGTAGAAACTGAGACGATGTCAAATACCAATCAATGCAGTTGAGATCCAACATCTATACTTGCATCCACGAAAGGTAAAGAACCGAACCACCCGTGCGCTAGTGGTGTGGTATAGGGGGGACGGTCGCTCGGAAACTTCTTGTGTGGATACACGTGTAGTTGTTGTTACAGAATACATTTAGGTGAGGTCAGCATCATCATGTGCATGGTATGTAATTGCAACTCGAAGGTCGAACGTGTTTTCTCTTTTTACTCGCGTCAAATGTTATGAAACGTTTACTTGCTTCTCATAGAAATACACTAGAATGTTCCATCCAGTTCGGTAAAGATATAAAATTAGCAGTTTTGGCGGTTCAACTAAAAAATTACAGTTGGGTAATCATCATGACTGTGTCAAGGTTGGAATAATCACAGCTCGA
The DNA here is from genome assembly GCA_964007535.1 of Brachyptera risi. Taxonomy (NCBI): domain Eukaryota; kingdom Metazoa; phylum Arthropoda; class Insecta; order Plecoptera; family Taeniopterygidae; genus Brachyptera; species Brachyptera risi. Next base: position 27,901,418 of record OZ023329.1, on the reverse strand, counting down.
AATAATTATGAGTCCATGGGAGTCGATTTAGAGGAATATCAGTTTTTTGGTGATAGTTTTTGAACGGTAAGAGATATCAAAATTCCAAAAGAGATTAAACATAGATGTTTTCAATACCTCCAAGATGGTATAAGTAATAACTATATATCCCATATCGTATTATTGTCACGCGTATAAAGCACGGTACACACGAACGATTACAGTTGCCCCAATCGCCAACTAACATGGCTGACCGAATCGGATCGTCGACTTGCGTATGTTCACACGTCGATCATAATCGAACGGCAATCGACGGTAACTCGGTTGAACGTCAATTTCAAGCGGTATCCTAAGTAGCCAATCAGGGACGAGTAATCGCGTCATAGTCGCGCCATATTTGACGTCACACGATTTCGTGCACGCTCATTGGTTGTTTACTGACAGTTGGACGTTGGCGTTGCCGTTTTTAGAACCTCTCTCTATTCTCACCGACCCAACTCCAATTAACAGCGATCGAATTGATGGCATGTACACACGAACAATTTCAGGTTAGTTGCCCAAGCCAGTTGGCGATTGGGGCAACTGTAATCGTTCGTGTGGACCGTGCTTAAGGTTGAAAAATATGTTTTTTAACTATGCGATATGAGATAAATAGTTATTATTAGTTTTTTTTTTAATAACATCGAAACTTGATACAAAATCATTGTTCCCCAATTAAGGCTATGGATGAAAGATAGGATCGTTTGGACGGGGCACCACAAGGGCGATCTTACCACCCCATTTTGATTATTTAAAACTAATGAACTTCAACACCAGGATTGCGCTGTCTGTGACCATAATTTTTCGCCGTAGATAAAAGTCTTTCAGTATAAACACACGAATGTTGATATCTTCCACTTTGAACTAAGTCTCTTCGGCAATGATCACTTCTTTCAATTGACAGCAGATGTAAAGTTTATCATTATACACAATCGACAAATTAAACTCATATTTATTACTCATACCACTTTGAAGATATTGACAATATCTGTGTTTCGAACCTTTTCATCAGAATTTCGATATCTCACATCGTTCAAAAGTTATCACCAAAAAAAGTGATATTCCGCTAAATCGACTACCATGGACTCTTAAGCAGAATAGGTATAATTCCTCGGGCGATGGGCATTATATATTTCAGTACGAAAACTACGTTTCACATAATTGGGGGCCTCATTTCAGACAGAAAGGCACAAATGTCGTTCAAATTCTGTACGACATTGAAATAGTGGTAAGAAATTTGTCTGTGGTCCTATGGCCATCGTGCTTAGCAAGTATACCACGTTCAAAACAAAATAAAATTATTGACACAGCAAAAAAATGTCAATCATTAGAGTAACATATTTATTTGTATCCAACGAAAGAAGGAGCAAACCCGAACCTATCGTGGTTATCACAATAATATCTTTGTACCTTGTAATGCTATTTTATGTGTAATTTATTTCATTTTATTTCATATTGATTGACTATAGTAATTAATTGGAGTCCATTCACTAATTACTAATTAGACTATAATCATTCACACATTCAGACATTCACTAATTAGAGTCAAATAGAAGGTAGTAGTAGTAGTAGTAAATATCTTTATTAGCATTTTTTCTTGCTATTTTTTACATGGTCATATTTTACACTTCAACATTTTTTAAACATTTTTTTGTGTAGTTATTAATAAAAATAATAATATTAAGTACGGTAATAGTAATATCAAAACTACAACACATTATGAATTATAACTTACATGAAATTATTAGAAAACACGATTTACTATTCTAATTGAAAAATTTTGATTATAGTTGATCAATATACATTCGGACTATCCCAATAATTGACATTTATTATACATTTGAAACAAATTATTTTGTCCAACCATGTTTAACCAAAACATCATACGTCATAGTGTTCAGACCATCATTGATGTTATGAAAAGTTAATTTTCTAATAAAAAAACAGAAGTTTGATAAATGATTATTAATTATATTATTATATTATAATTAAAATAAATTAATTCAATTATATTTTTCTTTCTTCTTTTCAGACGAAGCTGTGGATGTTTCCCGAAGGTACTCGCAACAGAAAAGGGATTTCTCTTCTTCCGTTCAAGAAGGGAGCGTTTCGAATCGCAATCACTTGCCAAGTACCACTTTTACCTGTAGTATTCTCGCCGTACTACTTTATCGACGAAGAAAAATACGAATTTGGATCAGGTATTACTTGGTCGAATTCAATTTGATGAGTATGAAACTTTATGTTGAACTTGTGAAAAAATAATGAGATTCAAAGTCCCGTGGACATATGCAACTCTTCTAGCAGTACTGCCGTGCAGATTGCTTATACAGTCGGCGCCATCGGTGTGATTCATGTCTTTGTCCAAGACACCTTACAAATGACAATAAATAATTAAATTACTGTCGATCAGAGTATTATTATTCATTCATAAAATAGCTTGAAATCCATTTTTGTATACATTAACAAAAAAGGATTATTGTAACACATAAAAACACGAAATTAACACCAACAGATAATATGTGTTGAAATACATCGATTATATAATCTAAACCATCATACTAAATTTTTGTCAACTATATCGCCCCCCTTATCCATTCAGTACACTCAATTTTAAAAAACAACCCACACTTAGCACTTCTTAAATAATAAAATGACCACTCTGTCGGTGTCACCTCCCCCTCCCCCCCCCACCACCACAAAAAATATTTGTATCCAATGTTACTAGGCAGCTCATCATATTCTTGCATTCCATTATTAAAAATTGACCTCGACCATTTTTTCACTGCACTGTCTCCAAAAATATTTCCCTTCTGTAGCCTGTCTCGTGCTCGCATTGTTTTTATTCTTGACCTATTCTACACCTACACGGTTTTGAAGATATGTTGGCGTCATGCCTATTTTAATCTCAAATATGAAAACTAGGACTGGTAATAAAATAGACATTGACTTTAAAATAACCTTAGTTGGATGTACAGTCAAGTTTGGTGTATTTTCTTCTAAGCTATAGCTATATATTTATTTCACAAAAATCGATGAAAATAATACCTTCAGTCAATTCAGGGTGATTCAAACCCCGACTAGTCCACCCATGCATGCATGATACTACTGTAGCATGACTATACTATGCTACATAAATAGTTTAATGTATGCAGCTACTGTATCAATTAGTCTGTAATTAATTTTATTTTTTACCATGTACAAATAAGGCAGTGGGACTCAATTCTCAGCGCAAGCACTAAGCACTGGAAATAAAAATGCCTGCACAATCTATCATAATGTACAGACTTTGAGAGGATTAATCAATAAACAATATTATTATTATTATCTGTGCCCAACGAGTCACGAAAATAATGTATGTGTTAATTTTATTGTATATTCTGCTGACTCTTGTAGCTTAGCAGAAATCAATATATTATTTTGTAAGTTTCATTTTTCTTGTGCGAATGAAACAAAAAACTAAGACAAAATTAATATTCATCAAATAATTTCCTGGTATTAACCTATTTCTCTGTTTACAGGAAAGATCATAGTCACTGCTCTACCCCCCATTCCCACCGAAGGTCTTACAATGGACGACTTGGACGACCTTATGGAACGCACAAGAAATATTATGCTAGAAACATTCAATGCCGTCTCCAAAGAAGTTTTAGTGAACAAAGTAGAACCAGCAAAATAAATTCTATGCTATATCTGCTAAGTATATAAATAATAACTTACGCGGGAATGATATCATGACCATAAAGACTGAGACGAACTGAACTGTGCTATTCAGTTGGAAGGAATTATATTTTTATGGCATAAAAGTGTTTGTGGAGACAGCTAGTGTATATAGTTGTGTTTATGGTTATTGAATGCAAAAAGTGATACTAAACCAAAAGTGTGCCATCCCAAAAATGCAAGTGCTTACATATTATTGTAATGAATGAACATGTTGTCAAAATATTTACATTCACTTTCTAAGATTCGAAAGAAAGTATAAACGCTCACTTCTTTAGATGTAAGCTACTCTTATACGGGTAGATTAGAGGTTACAGATGGTTAATACATGATTTTTAGCGTATTTACATGTGCATGAAAATTAGAAGGAAAAATAAGGATGGGCCTAGTCTTGGTACATGTTCTAATATAATACATTCTCTATTCATATAGACCTATTATGTATGTATTGAAAATTCCTTATTTTGATCAAAATAAGGATTTTTCAATACATACATAATATATATATATATATATATATATATATATATATATATATATATATATATATATATATATATATATATATATATATATATATATATATATATATATATATATATATATATATATATATATATATATATATATATATATATATATATATATATATATATATATATATATATATATATATATATATATATATATATATATATATATATATATATATATATATATATATATATATATATATATATATATATATATATATATATATATATATATATATATATATATATATATATATATATATATATATATATATATATATATATATATATATATATATATATATATATATATATATATATATATATATATATATATATATATATATATATATATATATATATATATATATATATATATATATATATTATATGTGTATGTGTATATATATATATATATATATATATATATATATATATATATATATATATATATATATATATATATATATATATATATATTATATGTGTATGTGTATATATATATATATATATATATATATATATATATATATATATATATATATATATATATATATATATATATATATATATATATATATATATATATATATATATATATATATATATATATATATATATATATATATATATATATATATTATATGTGTATGTGTATATATATATATATATATATATATATATATATATATATATATATATATTATATATAATATATATATATATATAATATATAATATATATATATATATATATATATATATTGCTATAGTTTATTCAATTTTATCGTGGTAGTGTAATAGGTTTCAAGCTCATGAGAAATTGACCACTTTATTTCTTTGATTTGATTTCTGTACCTGTAATTGGAGTCCTAAAATGTACATTATATGCTCATTGTGAAATGGCAACTAAAAATTATAATTTGTATTTGAAGCTAATGTTATTACAATCACCTACCAGCCAACTGTGAGCACCTTTTTCAGTAATTGTTTTTATACTGACAGTCATTGGTATATTTGTGTACATAAGGTACAATTAATAATGTGATGTATTTTATTCTCTCTTGACACTTATCAACTTGTTCTTCTGTAAAAATAAAAACTATCTAAATCACCAAAGAAATTAAAATACACGTGTAGTATATGTATCACATTTATGATCCTCGCAGCTCCTATATCACATACATATGTACACTTGTACGGTATACCCTATGTCATGTATACACGACATAAAACTAGGGATGCCATTCGATATAAAATTTGCTAACGATGCCTAAACGAAACCCAATTATTGAATATTGATCGAGATATATGTTCGACATCAAAACGATATCGAATCGAACCGAAAAATATTCGGTATTTAAAAAAATTGTAAGTCATAAATCTTTTCCATGTATTAGGGGTATTAAAGTTGATTTTACTAGCTGTGTGGGATTGAGGGGTTCGTAATGTCGTTTATCAACAAAGCAAATGAGCAATAAAATTTTATAAGGTAAAATATTCCCATGCATAATCTCAATGATTCTCAAAAATCTTACACGAAGAAGGGCAAGTATTTTAAAAATTATTTTAGGATTGTTTTGTTACGTTGGTTTATTCTTATTGAAGTTTATTTACCATACTCTTCCAAACTATATTGATTGTAGTTTACGATATGGAAGTTCTAAAATACCGAATCGATTGAAATTATCGAATCTGAACGGTAAAAACATAATACACAAACATAGAGCCCTACAAAAATAGAGAGCTGCATCCGCCTGCTAGATGTATGTTAACTTCCACGCCTTTGAACTCTTAGGACCGTAAATTTCAAAATTATAGTTAATTTTTTTGAAATTTTGTTTGTATATCATGCTTATTTTTTAAAGTCTGTGGAAATTTGAATTCATTTGAAGAAAATCCAAATTTTCTCCTGTGGGTTATTCTTACTTGGCTTTTAAATATTTTGAAATGGTATTTCTCAGAAAATTTGCAACCGAATTGCGCCTCTAAACTATGTAATTTCGAGATAGATAATGACACAATATGTGTATGCCAAAGTGCAACAAAATGTGTACTTTCGTTTGACTTACCGAGCCCCCCAAAAAAGCATTTTCGTTTTTTCAACTACGGTAAAATTCTCTTCTCTCATCCACTGAATTTATTTTCCCATTTGGCTACTGTCTTTTTATGCTTGGTTAGCATGGTGACTATAGCAGCATAAATGTATAACAAGCATAAATGCTGTGTAACAGCAGATTCTGTAGGCCTATAATGAATTAATGATAGACTCTGATAGAAAGTTCAAATGGAAGATAAACGTACTTTGATATTTCAATAATATAAAATACAAGATAATGTTGTTTAATTATAGATGTACCAAAATATCCTACTATCTGATGTTTATCATCATTGATAGTGCACCTCTTTTTTTTTTTAATCACAGTATGTAGTAAAAAATGTTACTTCAATTGTATATCTAAAATGTATAGTGTTAATTGATATTTTATTAATATAATGTTTCCATAATTGATATTTTACTGAAGAAGTCGATGTGAGAGCCAGACGGCATTATATGAGTCTCTAGATAATGGTGGACTACCCCCTTCCCCCTCGACAACATACTGTTGGAGCTGGGTGCAGAGTTATATAATAATTTTCAATATTCCATTTTTGCCATTTTTTGCTTAAGAGGCCGCAGGTGCTCTACACGGACTCGCTGTTCGCTCGCTTCAGACTCGAGTTTAACATGCATCGTGTGCTAGGCGCCACCCGTAGACTAGCCCGCCGAACTCAGATTCACATAAACGCCGTTAATTCCCTAGCTCACACTTCTGATATATTTCACACTCTATGTTTTTTTTCGGTATTAGGAAATATGTATCTAGGTTTTCGTAAATAAGATATTTTTCCATTTTCCATTTGAAGAATTTGAAAAATCACAAATTTTTGGTTCGAAATTCTGCATTGACAGTAACCTTCGTTTTCAATTACTAAGAGAATGCAAAAACACTCATATTGATATCATAAAAATTACGGCCGTGTCACTCATATTGATATCATAAAAATTACGGCCGTGAGAGTTTGCGGCGTGGAATACGAACGCCTACGGCCTCTTAAGAGGCCGTAGGCGCTCTACACGGGCTCGTTCGCTCGCTTCAGACTCGAGTTTAACATGCATCGTGTGGTAGGCGCCACCCATAGGCTAGCCCGCCGAACTCAGATTCACATAGACGCCGTTAATTCCCTAGCTCACACTTCTGATATATTTCACATTCTATGTTTTTTTCGGTATTAAAAAATATGTATCTAGGTTTTCGTGAATTAGAAATTTTTCCATTTTCCATTTGAAGAATTTGAATAATCACAAATTGTTGGTTCAAAATTCTGTATTTACGGTAACCTTCGTTTTTCAATTACTAACAGAATGCAAAAACACTCATATTGATATCATAAAAATTACGGCCGTAAGAGTTTGCGGCGTGAAATACGAGCGCCTGCGGCCTCTTAAGTTAATTGTTTATATTTTAAAATAGTCTTCAGATAATTAGTCACAAGCCAACATCGAAGTCTTAAAATAATCAATAACTGCCGCTTCGAAGCGGTGTTGAACTAATTCATCCTTGGCGTTAATTGGGATACAATGTTGTTTACCAAGATTACGATGTTGATATTTTGTTTGTGTGTTTATTATTGTACAGTGCAGTACAAATAATTTGATGTAAATTCGGTATTTATATATAGTAAATATATAGTATATAGTAAATTTCGGTATATATATATAGTTGTTGTTATCGGCGCAAAATAACCTCGTCGTTGACGCGCCGTAAAACCACACAATTCATAAATTCATCGGCAGTGAAAGACTAGAACTAATCATTTCAAAACCGAGGTAGGTAGGCCTATCTTAATTTTGAATACATTCTTATATGAATATTTCTCTCATCTTTAAAACGCAAATGTTGAGTGTACCTACTGCCTAGCTATTGAAATTGAAGTCCAAGTTATATTTTGAAAATAACTTCCCGTTGGAAAATGACTCCCAGTTTTGATTGGAGGGTATTTTTCCTTTCTGTTGTCACTTTATTAGTATTTAAACATGAGTCCTACTATTTGTGAAAATATAAAATAACCACACAATAACCACACATAAGAATGAAATAAATCAACACAAGGCAGTGAAAATAATACGATCACCGCAACACGATGTAGTGATACCAACCTATTCTATCATAATATAAATGATATTTTTATATTATGATAAAATAGGTTGGTATAACTACATCGAAATCACGATCACTGTCTTCTATATTGAACTTATCTTTACCGATACCAGTTGGCTGTGGTCACTAACATTGGTCACTAACATTTTGGCTCGCAATTTTCGGGAAGCAATAAATGTAGGCCCAAAATAAATAATTCTGAATCAATAGAATAGTAATAAGAAATCTTGAAGTATGACTGCAGGTAAGATAGAGTAAGCCAATAGCTGCAATTAAGATCTAAGGATTCTTCCATTAACTTTATGATAGCTAGAATACTGTTTTTAAAAACCTTCTTTCACAAAGTTTGCATTCACAATTGTTATCATGACAAATCATCCTGATACTGATCATCGTGTATGATAGGCTGAAATAAAACCCAAATAAATCTACATTGTGTATAACCTATGACTATCAACAATACAAAATAGATTAATTTACAAAAGAATTATTACGGTACCACAGTGCCAAATGCCATAAGTCAAATGCTTCATTAAACTAGTGACGAGCATGAATAGATTAAAGAGATTCCCACTGTCACTATCTACTTAATCTCGTTGTATTACCAAAGTGTAAAGGTTTAATGGCAATGTACTACATTTTATAATATATAATAAGATAGTTTGTAGTTGTAATTTTCACAGTATTTTTATAGAAATGAATATAATGAATGAATATAGGCCCTAGAGACAATATTATGTTACATTTTTATATATAATATATTTTCTATAATTCCAGCACAATGCTTTTTGTTGCTTCAAAGTTCATGCCTTCAATTCATTTCCTATTTTGCGTCAAGGCGTAGACCATTATGTATGTATGTATGTATGTTTATTGAACCGTCAAATGTTTCACAACATTGTTCTATTTTAAATCATTATTTTCATATTTTTAGGCTGGTAAGATCGTCCTCAAAGGTGGGGGTCCGAATGATCGTATATCATGTCACGTCACTTCTTGATTAATACAGACTTTGTGTCAAGTTACAGTTTTAGAGGCAAAATAAGTTCCAAATCGACTGCCGTCTCCATCTTTACCATGGTTTCCCTTTCTAGTCCAGGCTAATGCTTGAATGGTTCCTACAATATTGGCCACGATTACTTCCTTCCCACTATGAATCCCACTACCTACGAAACCTTGATCCCATCATCCCATCATCTCATTATTCATTTATCCGTCGCAAATAGATCTTAGTTATCATTGTTCGAATCCGAACGATCTTTGAACCCAATTTAAATGAATAAATCAACTGTTGTGTCTATGCTTGCAAATTGACGATAGGGTGCTTTGCTTTGGACTTCTTAAAAAGATTCGAGTGCATACAATCATGTTAATAGATAAAATATTTCTGTTTGACAGCATTACAATCATGGAATCACGTGGTAATTTACTGGCTTATCGAGCTTTTGCATGTAACACTCGTGCTGTTCATATTGGTACTACCGTACTTATATGATACACAACCAAAAGTGCAGGGTTTCATCCAAAGTGTGTACGACACTTTAATGATGAGACCGTTGACACCTTCCACTACGCCGCCCCCGAGGGGTGGACGGGGTCCCGGTGTGTCAGGTGCCACGTCAACACCGATACGTTTTACTGAGCGCTATGTGCCCCCGCATTACAGGAGGAATATTCTCACAGTATCTGATAATTAGGCGGAAACAAAAGCTATTTTAAGAAAACGATTGTAATGTAATATTATGATTTTTACTTTGTTATAAATTTCAGTTACCTCAAGTGAAGCTAGATTAACTCTAGCTCTATCAAGATAAAAATGATCTGATTTGACCAATTCAATTTGTTTTTAGCTTTACTATTGAATAGAAATAAAATATTGTTACGGAAATCAATGTGCTCTCGAATTCAATATATTTTTAGATTTAACTAATAATTACATATTTCAAGCCTCGAGGTTTTAAATACTCATTACTTCGGCAAACATTTACGATTATTTATATTTTTAACAGGGCCGTATTTTAGAGAAAGGGATAAACTGGTGAGGAAGAATGAATTCCGTTCCACGTTTTCAGTTAATTGTTTTGATTTTGTTTGTCGCTCCCATGCACAAGACCACAATGTGTAGTGATTTACCAAATACCTCAAACCACCTTAAAAAAATAACAAGTGGTAGAATGATGAACAATTTGTTTCTATTCTAATTTCTCCTTGCTTCACTACTCTTTAGTCTATTTGATATGATGAATTGTTTCAAAGTTGTTATAGTAACAACAATGTGAACCAAAGTCCATTTGTGTCAAGAAACAGTTAAAGCCCGTTCCAAGGTGTATACGATTTTGTATTTTGTCTTTTAATAGATCATAATGGAGAGTAATTAACTGATATGGATAAGAATATTTTCACCTGATAAGCTTCAGGAAACTTATGTTATTCTTTACCCAAGGAGTCATGGATGACTGAATATGTAATCACCAAGTGACGTCAGAGGTCGTAGCTCTTAGTAATAGGCCTACTCTGTCAATTGCATTGTCGTGTATCTTCGCTGATTATGTTCTTTGGATGGTGAACCTCTTTGACTCGACGTCAATCGCAAAGATATATATCTGTGCTATTTGAATATTTTACTCTCAGTTCAATGTGCATACTGCATTGCGCTTTGATTAGTTAAGGTAAGTCCTTGAGTGACTAGTTTATAATAAATACACACTATATATAGTAGTTTACTGGAAGCATGTCGTTGGTGATATTTCGTAGTATTTATTTTCATGGTAGATTACATAAATTATCTCTACAATTTATTCATTAATATGCTTTTAGCTATTTTTGTATTGCTCAAATTGTTACGGTACTTTCAATAGGTTCACTTTTATATTATTAATTGGGAATAATGAGAAATAATAGCATTAATAATTATTATAGTTAATAATTTTGAATATGTATATTACACACACACACACACACACACACACACACACACACACAAACACACACACACACACACACACACACATATATAAATATATATATATATATATATATATATATATATATATATATATATATATTCGTAAGCTTTCATGGAGTGGATTTATGTTAAAATAATTCGCAGAACCATCCGTGTTAATTCATGTATATTCTCAACGTTTTAAATTAATTACAAAAACAATTAATAATACAAAAGACGATGTTAACAGATCGAATCCATATAAGAGAAGTGAAAATATAAACAAAAGGATTGGGGAACATTGTTCAATGAGAAAATGAAAATTGTACCAAAAACAAAACAAGGTCTAGAAAATAATGAAATGAAATCAATAAAAATCAATATGTAACAAACTATATGAAAATCTTCCATCTTTTCTCATTGAACAATGTTTCCCTATTTTTTTGTTTCTATTTTCAATTCTGTTATATGGATTCGATCTGGTAATATCGTCTCTTATATTAATGATTGACTTTGTTATTATAGTATTTGAAATTGTGTTTACATTCGCTTATAAATGAATCTTGTACCTAATAAATTTGAAACGTTGAGAATATACATTAATCAACAATTTATATATATATATATATATATATATATATATATATATATATATATATATATGTATATATATATATATATATATATATATATATATATATATATATATATATATATATATATATATATCAGGGGCGAGCGGTCAGGGATAGCTAGCATAGCGCAGCTAGCCTGAATAAAATACATCACACTCACCACTATTAAATTTCAAACCTACTTTTCCCATTTAACAAAAAGAAGTTGAAACATCTTTCTGTAAAATCCAAAATTAGCCTTGAGTTTTCAATACCTACAACGTGTATATGGCGTTGAATGCGGAGAGATAGATCGTGCGAGCAAAGTGAGCTGGTTGATTTCAATGGGCTTGATGCCAAGAATACGCAGCCATCCGTGTGACGTACTCGGCTACCGAATTGTAGTGGTTGAGTCTTATTGTGGCGGGTCGCGACAGTGAGGGAGGTACAGGTAATAGTGACGTATGGTGGCTACGAGTCTGAAGCCATACTGCGAGGTTGGCCATACTGCTGATTTTAATGGGCTTGATGCAAAGAATTCATAACCGTCCGTGTGACGTAGCCAGCTACTAACCATAACCTTCCCTTCGCTTGCTAACTTTTACACCCACGCAGAACCAGCATGTCTGTGTTATATATATATATATATATATATATATATATATATATATATATATATATATATATATATATATATATATATATATATATTCATTTTTATCTATACATATAACATATATATGTATATATGTGTGTAGGCTTACCCATTTCACAGTGTATAGCTATATAGAGGTATAACTCATTATTCTACGGAGATTTCATTTACATTCCAAATTTTTCGATTTCAATTAAAAAAAGCATGTATTAGGTCGACTCGTAGGTTTTTGTAAACATCGTTCATCATTATAGCCACATAATCTAGTGGTTAGTGGGTTCGTTAAGCAAAGTTAGCAAACCATAAAAATAAATCATTCTGCCAACAGGTTCTTGTAGCGATTGCAAGTTAGAATGACTTTACCATCAGCCCCAATATTGTTAGTGATAATGTTATTGCGATAATGAGCAAATATGTGTGTACTTGAAAGGTATGCGACACTTTCCCTACTGTGTGGTGACGTCTTGAGTGTAACATGTAAAATAATTACGTACACATAAGTAAACACTCACGTCTAGTTTATAGTGTCTGGTAGAAGAAAAAATGAAGTACAGACAAAAATAAATATTAAATATTTATATTAAAAAATCTCAATTTTTGTGTCATCTAAAATGAGTATACATTTGAACTAGAATTATTCTATGTAAGCCAGATTGGGAAATAACAGACCATTTGTTGTTTACATCATATAATTTTTGTTTGTTCAGCTAAAAATGTATATTACCAGTGGGCAGTGGCCAATTATCCCCAACACTGTCTAATACGAATCGATGGTCATGATCGATCGCATCTACCACCGTCTACCACAAGTGACAGTGAGTTTCGAAATTCGAACCACCACGCAGTTGATGCTTTTGATAAGATAGTGATTATCGGAAGTTAATAAGTAGCCTTCTTCTCCGAACGTAGCGAGTTTCCGAATGCGAGGACGTTGTTTACAATACCAGTAGATGAAAGCGGAGTTCGTGAGTTAGTTGATGAAACAAACCACCGATTTTTTAATGTACAACATGAAGTAATTATATAATCAATTAATTTTAATGTAGATGCTCACATCATTATTATTTCATAATAATGATGACAATAGTAATTTTATTTATTTCAAGATGTTTATTTGTTAATTTAAGATTATACATTCAAGTTCACAATAATTCACAAAGCCTGTAAACAGGCGTATCTGTGGTTATTTGCATTATAATTACAACACATGAAAAACATAACTGATACAAAATAATTACAGGTAGACTATAGTGATGGCGTATTCAGTTTTGTGAATCATAAGAGTTCCAATGATAGTTTAATGTGCCAATAATACAATACACATATGAGTTTTTTTTATTTTCTTCATTATTATAATTTTAAATTATATAATTTTTTATTTTTTTTTATTGACATACCCTAAATTACCATTGAAAACTTTTTTTAAGAACATCGAAACTTGATACAAAATTTTAAGGCAATGGATGAAAGATAGGATCGCTTGAACGGGGCACTATGAGGACGATCTTACCACCCCAAAAAATCTAAAATAAACTAAAATAATCTTGGTTCTGGATTTAAATTGTTGTACGACAAACTCATTCTTTTTAAAAAATTTCATTTACTGTTAATGCTTCACATATAATTGAATGAATATACATATTCATATTGTTTACAGACAAAAATGATTAAAACAATAATAATAAAAATAATAATAATAATTATTATATTGAAGGAAATTGAAATTTGGTGCATATTGTCAATAATAAAAAACAAATTTATGTGTAAGAAGAATAAGGAGAATAAAACATGTATGATGTGTCTATTGGTTTGAATTTTATTGATGAATGTACTCAAATAAATTGAAGTAAATTGTGCAATAGTTTCTCATTTAAATGAATACAACCATTCTCGGAGTGCGTTTCATTATTTGTTGTTTGAAAAAGGTATATAAAGACATAAAAGGTATAGATAGGCAAAAAGTAAGGTAGGTAGTAAAAAGATAATGGTTACATTTGTTTTTTCGTGTTGTGACGCAGACTTGTAAATAATGATGAGGAGACATCGTCTAGGAATGATGGGAAATGAACGTCAGTCGAGTCGTAGCCTACTACTGTCACTGTCAGTCAGACTGACCATCAGTGTAGTTATCGGTGTGGTCGTGGTAGCACGTGTTGTTAGGAGGGTTAGCGCACAACCAGAGAGGATATACACCGTGCTCGGGTAAGTTATCGATATTTATTCTACTCTTCTCGAGAATATTTCTTTTCCCAAACGCGAATAATTACATTTTTCACCATCCCTGAACTTATGAGTTGATTATTTACATTTTGTTAAATGAGTTACGTTATAAGGAATTATTCACTTTTTTCCTCGTATGAACGATCGTATGTTGTCTTCCTTAACCTCGATTTGAGAACGATGAATTGGCGTCAAGTTTTCGTTTTCAATAATAATAATAATAGTGATGATTTTTTTTTTTTTTTTTTTTTTTTTGAAAGATTATTTATTATTATTAATTAAACATACACAATTCCACACTATGGCCCACAAAGCCGGATTGGGCTTGTCTGTGGTATAATCAGCGAATTTTGAACAGACGTGATACAAAACAATATACATGTGAATAATAATTATTAATGATAAATGCTCGGTTAATTTGAGCCATCAAACCAATCAAACTAGGACAACGCACGAAATTATCGTATGATAATAAGTCGACTAGGAAATACCGTGAAATAATTCCGTATTCATCCAACGGTTGTTGGGATGAAAATAATAATAATAATGAAGACAAAAATATTTTGTAATTTACCATTTCAATTATTGGCGACAGACTCTCTGCAAGTCTTGAAACAACGAAGGGGTGCATGTGACCCGGGAGGTGAAGGGACATATCGGATCCGGTTCGATCCCCGCCACCGTCCATCTTTACAGGGGTTTTTCGTGGTTTCCCTCTGTAGTCTAGGGCCCATCCCGGCATTAGCCTAGAGTCTAGGCTAATGCCGGGATGGTTCCCACAATATAGGCCACGACCGCTTCCTTTCCACTATTCTTTCCACTACCCATAAAACCTTCATCTCATCATCCCATCATCTCATTAATCGTTCATCCGACGCCAATAGATCTTAGTAATCATTACAGTGCGTCGTTAAAAACCAATATAAAAAATATATATATACCAAGGGGTGCCGCTTGAAAACGGTATATTACCAATTCATCTTTCGCCGTAATTAGGAAACAATTTTTGTTGGTAATTATTGAATATAGAGAACTCTCCTATTTGAAGCGACACATTTATGATGTTGCTATTTCCTAACTATGGCATCCAGAAGTGGTGGCACATTCTCATTTTAATGTCGTTTTCGTATTTTTTTCGTGATATGAAAATCCGGTTTTATAAACATTTCTTTGTTATAGCAGGCATTTCAGGTACAGATACTAGCAAGATAATTATTGACAAAACAGTGTCACAACACCAATTTTTAAAACAATAATTAGATGATCTCATTACGAGCCCACACTAGCAGGGTCGAGCTGAAACACTCAAGAGGGATGGGCCTCTTGTGTTCACACAAATCTCCCTATACGCGTCTTGAGAATAATCTCATTTTCATTGGCTACTATTGGTGATGTCAGGAGGTAGTGGTGACTTTCTTGGAATGCATTAGTAGGGTACGCGTATTGACATTTTTAAATGTCAATGTTAAATTTTTAAATGAAAAAGTTTTAGTATAAAATTGATTAGATTAGATAAAATTTGTTAGAGTAATAGATTCATTGTATTGTGAAAGGTTACTTGATATATATTGAAAATATAATTTTGTAAAAGTAGATTTGATTTATTGTACCTTGTAACCCCTCACACTGATGGACGCTCGGTTAATTTGAGCCATCAAACCAATCAAACTAGGACAACGCACGAAATTATCGTATGATAATAAGTCGACTAGGAAATACCGTGAAATATGTCTGGGAATAATAAGATGCAGGATGGACAGCAGGGATTAAGGATTGGGCTGAGTCAATAGTGTGCGAGACAAAGGGTGAAAGACAAACTATTTCATCTACTATCATCGAGAGGTAAACAACTAGTTTATTGGGTGTACACCTGATTTCAGATTTCAAGGTATTTCAGAGAGATTTCACGGGATTTCAAGAAGATTTCAAGGGATTTTATGAAGATTTCATGACTAGTGTACACAAGATTTCAGGAGTTGTTGACCCCTCGACTATCATACAAATAGGCGATCTTTTGCACGTTGCGTATGAATTCCTGAAGTAAAATCTGTTCAAAAAGTACGTTAAGTATCGTTCTCTTTGTTAATACAAAGAACGCGTTCCTACCGAACTCTGGTAGGCTACATATAAGTTAGTACTGGAGGTACACACATTCAAAAGTAAATGTATTGTGTTACACGCCAATAGATTTGTATCGATTCAATCTGTAAACTTGTTAAAATGAACAGATAGTAAGATGATGTATGAGTAGTGTAATGTGGTCGTTAAGCAATCAATAATCATCATCAGGAACGAAACACCCCAGAATTTGAACTGAAAATCACAATTTCGTCGCGAAAATCAAGCTCAGCCCTATCATATTGAAATTATTCGTAATCATCAATTTACAAAAATCTATTGCATGCGGTCGTGCATTATACATGGCTGTTCAAGTTTGTTATATGGAGGAAAATGAAAATATGGGAAGTAGACGGAAGAGCCTGCAATTTATTCAATTGAAATTTGAAAAAATAGAAGATGACGATTTTTAATGAAACATAATTTCTTGAATAATGATAATTATTACTTAAGATCAGAATACTAGAATGGACTTTTTATTCGTCCATAGAATAAATGGATGCTATGCAATACCGGCACAGTAGCTGAGTGGTTAGCTCACTTGCTTCGTGTGATCCGGGAGGTGAAGGAACATATCGGACCCGGTTCGATCCCCGCCACCGTCCATCTTTACAGGGGTTTTTCGTGGTTTCCCTCTGTAGTCTAGGCTAATGCCGGGATGGTTCCCACAATATAGGCCACGACCGCTTCCTTCCCACTATCCTTCCCACTACCCATAAAAACCTTCATCTCACCATCCCATCATCTCATTAATCATTCATCCGACGCCAATAGATCTTAGTAATCATTACAGTGCGTCGTTAAAACCCAATATAAAAAAATGGATGCTATGCATGTTATCAGATTTTTCAAGATGATATAAATATATATCTAGCATAACACAACATGACAGAATTATATAATAACAACTAGGCCTTCAAATAATTATAATTAACAAATGGTAATTTTATTGATTTAACGTACCATTTCCAATATTTGTGTAGAAAGTGTTTTTGGGTTGAGGTTATAGTGGTCCAGGTTGATGTCCTAATCTTGATTGGGGGTGGAAAATTGTGGTTTAAATACTGTCATCTCTCAAAACCATCAAAACAAAACACCACCAACCCACAAAAACACAAATTCCATCCTTCGACAAAAAAAAATGGCGTGGTACGTGAATCGACAGATTTACATTATAATATATGATATGTATCACAATGAAATATATGACGTAATATGTTTATTATTATTCATGCAAATAGAAGTACGCATCATTTAAAAGGAGAATACTGATTGAATATCGTATGATTATCATAGTTATGGTTTTATATTAAAAGACGTGTTTAGTTCTCTCACATTATTCATTGAATAATAGTACAAATGTAGAAAAACAACTCGATAAAAAACACATACTTAATTAATATATACGATGATTACAATTCATTATGAAGTAATATCACTTCTTCCATTTTGGAGTGACGTAATTTCAGACCACGAACTGGACCTCAATAGTAAATTAATCATTATTTTGTATGCAAAGCATTCGGTCACGAACGTTCTTACTGTCGTAACAGATTCAGCACATCACAGGTTGCATATTTAAACACTCTTGTTGTAAAAGAGACTTCTGATAAGTCCATCGGATGTTTTGTGACGTAATGGATTTAATATTATATATAGATCTTTTATAATCCAATCAAAACGTCTGCTAGACTCGTACAATCAGAGGTTGAGCAGGACGTATGTCACTCTCTCTCTCTCTCTCTCTCTCTCTCTCTCTCTCTCTCTCTCTCTCTCTCTGTCTCTGTCTCTGTCTCTGTCTCTGTCTCTGTCTCTGTCTCTGTCTCTGTCTCTGTCTCTGTCTCTGTCTCTGTCTCTGTCTCTGTCTCTGTCTCTCTCTCTCTCTCTCTCTCTCTCTCTCTCTCTCTCTCTCTCTCTCTCTCTCTCTCTCTGTCTCTGTCTCTGTCTCTGTCTCTGTCTCTCTCTCTCTCTCTCTCTCTCTCTCTCTCTCTCTCTCTCTCTCTCTCTCTCTTTCTCTCTCTCTTTCTCTCTCTCTCTCTCTCTCTCTCTCTCTCTCTCTCTCTCTCGCGCATGGATTATCTGATAGATCCGAGTGAAAGGTCTTGAACAGAGATGAACGTATAGAAGAGGAACTAAAAGCGTCTCAGTAACGAGTAATCATTTCGCGATTTGTTTCTAATCATTTATATGAACTGCGCTACAATTCTCTACCTTCATTGAAACTCGGTCGTTAGCGATGCCGATCGAGACTACGAGCGATCGTCAACTCACTCAAGATCAACAGTCTCGCATGTCGATAGGTTTGCAATCGAATTGGAAGAGAATGTCATGTGATGTCCATTTTTGGCCAATAGGAGGCCTTTGTAATTCAACTCTTTCAAGAACCGCCAGATGGCCAGAACGACATAGCAGGCTGTGTACTATTCAAGCCAATGCTATAACAGTTAACATTACCTTACAAATTGATGATACAATGCGGAGTACGTAGATGGACGTGGATTAAGACGAGCGTTTGAAATGAGTGTTGGCGTAGAATACGCTATTTAAAAAATGAAATCGGTATTATGTTATTTCACGATTAAAACCCGGTGGAATTACGGTTCTTCTTTGCTAGGCATATTTCATAACAAGAAAACCGTTATGTTCGACTGAATGTGACTGTTCTCGATGTCACCAATAGTTAATGACAGGTCTTGCACGCGGCTCATTTTTGTTTTTATGTAAGTTTTTGATGTGAACCAGAACAAAATTAACTAAATAAAAGTTGGGTGCACTTGACCAGTGAAAATTATAACTATTTCGATCTATTCCATTCCTACCAAGGTTGAGACAGGGTCTATAGTCGAGTCGAGAAGATTTGTCGATCCAGATCGTAAAGTTGACATAGAGAATCATACTGGGTGAAGTTATAGACCAAAAACCTGATTACCGTCTTATACCGACAAAAATTACTCGATCTCGATCTACAATGTTATAGAGAATCTCAGTGCTAGTCGTTGTTATAGGTCTTTCGAACTTTCGTTACATATTGTTTTGATATTTATTTGATGATTAGGCTTAGTACTTGACACAGAGAAAATGGGTCTGTTTGATGGCACTTTTATTTCCAGAGTCCTCCTTGTCGGATAACCAAATTTCACCCTTATTTTATGCCGATTTATGCCGATTTATGCTGATTTTATGGTTTGCTCCTACACTTGCGGTCACATAAAATTATTCAATCCACAATTTAAGGTTCTTATTTGAATAAAATGTACGCACATTTAACCACTTATTTTTTTCACAGACTAGGCGTGAAGTGCGTATTCACAATGCCTGTTAGCTTTAGTGCGTATTCTATCAGTTTATCTTCTTCAGGATGCATTTCAATTTTCAATGTAGCTTGATCGACTACTTTATGTGACCACAACAGTACGTATTGAAATCATATTTTTGCTTCTCCCGTTATTTATGGAACGAGGCGGAAGGAGAGAGGCATTCAAAGGTGAATATTTAATCAAAAATTACTTTCGATCAACAAAGGGGCAGCAACGAGTGTTGTCCCCGTCTACTTTCGATGGAAAGAAGTATAAGGATTACTAAACAGGTATAGAAAGAGGTATTTATGCGACAAATACATTTTGACATTATAATATTGTTGGACTTTTTATTTGAAAAATGTCGCAAAGCAACATTTAATCGTCAAACTGAAAGAATCGACTATACATATTCTCAAACTATACATTTTCTCGAATCGAGTTTATTGTGTTATATATTTTTGTAGTAATCAATGGATTGTTTTCATTTACAAATTTGAAACAAGTAAAGGAATTTCGAATTGTTTGTTTAGAATGAACCTTTTCATCTTTATTTCAGTATTATGTTACAATTTGAATTACGGGTAATATATTTATTATGTTGAGGTTTGTATAATGTGGTACAATGACACATGCAGTTACATCATGTTCACTCTGTATGTATAGTATGTTAATAAGTGCCTACAGACAAGTCTCATTAGAGGCTTTGTAGGATATTTAGAAGCAGAGTTCTTTGTTTTGTAATTTGTACTTAAAATGTGTGAATTAAAAGAAAACATCACTGTGTCTGTGATTGTGAACAATAGATCTTTATCAATATTTTTATTTATTTTTTATCGTTCTACGTATATTTATCATTTACTGAGTGTCGTTGCTGATTTTTTTTTATATTGGGTTTTAACGACGCACTGTAATGATGACTGAGATCTATTGGCGTCGGATGAATGATCAATGAGATGATGGGATTATGAGATGAAGTTTTTATGGGTAATGGGAAGGATAGTGGGAAGGAAGCGGTCGTGACCTATATTATGGGAACCATCCCGGCATTAGCCTAGACTACAGAGGGAAACCACTAAAAATCCATGTAAAGATGGACGGTGGCGGGGATCGAACCGGGTCCGATATGTCCCTTCACCTCCGGGGTCACACGAAGCAAGTGAGCTAACCACTCAGCTACTGTGCCGGTTCGTTGCTGATATTTGGATTATAATGATATGAAGCATGTGTCTCATTCAGCTATACGACACTGATTTAGAAATTGAACCGTGAGCCCGACTTCCGCATTGTAGATTTGTTTTTGAAATTAATTCGGACATTATACGTACTATCGTACCCCCAAAAACCTAGCTGTTGGTGGATCTGTTTTCTAACGATAATTAACAGTGACTCATTCAGTCAAGTACGTTATGACTTATTTTATTTTGGTTTTTTGATTCGTATTTTGAATGCAGATCTATAAAATTACCAGTACGTTATGAAAAAAAATAGTCAATCCAGTAGTGGGTGAAAAGTGAAAACATATATCTATGATGAATAATAATAATTATTAACTGCCATTCCTAGCTAGAAATTAGAATGATTTTCATGCTGGTGTTTCCGTGCAGAAACTCACCAACATGAATAATACTAACTGGCTGTTGACACCTTGGTTACCCATGCCATTTGTTTTTACCAACTTTTAGAATACGGCTTAGTGGACGTTGCTGTAGCAGGTCTAGTGATTTATGTAATAGATGATTTTATTGAGATACCGTGTACAGGGAAACAAGGGATACAGGGAGACAATTTCAATTTTTTTTAGTGATTTTTTTAAACGATTTTTTATAAGTAACTTTTTGAAACATCGATTCGGAGTGTCAGCACTTGAAAATTCCGCTAGTATTCTAAGAAATCATTCATTTGCATAATTAACGTTCCACTATATCACTTTTTAATTTTGTAATCACTAAATCTCCTTATTATTTTATTCAATCCCATTTCAAATTCAATATTTTTTCTATTCAATTACTTCTCTTTTTGTGTTCTAATATGTAATATTTTGAATCTATTTCTCTCTATCCTATTAATCTACGTATTTTTTATATTGATTGTTATTCTGTGTTCTAATGTATAGTCGGGGACCAATAAAGGTTTTTTCTTCTTGGATTTATAATCAGTTAATATAACAAAGTACCAAAACTAAATGGATATACAAGATTGAATTGTTACTTCACATAGGCCCGGTATCACCAAGTCAGTTAGCTTTTATCTGAGAGTTGACGAAAACAAATAGCATGGGTAATCATGGTGAAAGCAACTTTAAAATGCCAGTTAGAGCTAGTAATTCCGGCACTAGAACACACACACACAATTTGCTCAAAATGACAATTAAATATTGACAATGTGTTTTCTAGAAAACCCACTATTCAAATAACGTAGGTAACACACATTTTATTCATGTAAACAAATCAAAATTTCATTAGTTAGTGTAGGTTAGTGTAGGTTAGTGGTAGTGTTAGCTGTTAGTTGATGTTCCGTAAGATGTGATATTATTCGCAGAAGGTAATGGCTCGTGTAATAGGGTATACTACAATTATGTGTTTATTCTATTGTTGGCGGGGGAAGCGTGATTGCTAATATAATGTTCGTTTTGTTCCGCCAAGACTCGTGTCGCGGTACAGGCCTTCTGGTATTCACGAAATAATTCTAGGGTTTCGAGATTTAGTCTGCACTATTCTACACAAGTAGCGCATTGTTGAATCACGCCGTCATTCGTGTATACAAGTGTACGAACTCGAAGTACATCTTGCGATCTTTTCCTTTCATTTGTGCCAAATACTCGTTTTGATTTGTGCCATGTAGACTGTTGACTTGGTTGAATTGCGTATAGTGACGTATGTACCCTCTTATCTAAACTTACATATTTGCAACTGTCAATGGATAATACGAAATGAATAAATAATTTGTGATCTATTTTTGTATTTATTATCATCATAATTGATGATTTTCAGTGTTCGAATCATAACAGTGAATAAAAGAATTGGTCATTTCAAAACAGGTCAAGTAACTTTGATTTTTTCTTGGTTTGTGAACGACCCCACAAACAACAAGTTTGGCGTTTGACAGTGTGCAAAGTACAAGCACATAATCCGCGTTTTTTAAGCGATATGATATATTTAGGCCTATATATGTCATACATACATTATACATTATATTAATCACACATAATCTTACTATCTGTTCATTTGAATAAGTTTACAGATTGAATGTTATAAATCTATTGGCATATAACACAATACATCTTCCTAGTATAATATGTCGTTATGCGCGAATATATTCTCCGTTTCTATATAAATTCGAGGATTGTACAAAACCATAAATATTTGTATGTGATCACTATTTATTTATTCATTTATTTATTTTTAATGCTGCTTAACGACCCCACCAACAGCTAGGTTATACGGGGGTACGAATAGGCAGGTGATAATGGAACAATGAAATGATCATATGACGTTTACAATAACTATGCCATACGGGACTCGAACCTACGCCCGACCTAACTTCAGTTCCTAACGCAGTGCGATAGCTGACTGAGCCACTGGAGAGGTTATCATCAATGATAATATATTTATATATTCTTCCTAAAGAACCACAAGTCATTTGTGTCACAAGACTACAAGATAACCGCAAGTTCGGTTCTCGCCATTGTGGACCATCCTGACGTTTTTTCGTGGTTTTCCTCTGTATTTTACGGGATCCTCATACCTGTAAGCCACGATAACTTCCTTCCCACTATCCAAAACACTGAAAGAATAATCTCTCATCTCATGGTACCATCATCTCACTCATCATTCACCGACGCTAATATGCACTAGTCTTCATTATAGTGCATCATTGAACCGACATAAATAAATATAACAATACACGTCGTCGTATATTACATAATGCAATACGTTTGATTAGGTTATCATCTTCATGTTATTTATTATGCTTGCATGTTTATCAGTGAGTCATTAGCTTTAAAGCTTATCTAGAGACGATTAATCTTTAACTGGTGAAGGTACTAACCAGTATTATTGTTATACGTTAACACGTTCTAAAATAATTTAAAAAAAACAGTATTCAAACACAATCCAAAAAGCCTAAAAATCTAAAATGATGAAAATATTTTCAAAATGTAGATTTTATAGTTGCTCCCAACTTGTATGGCTGAATATGTAATATGAGATGATTAAGAAATTTCAACCATTAAATCCATTAAATCCATGGAACATGAATTGTCAAACTCGTTTTACTGTCATCCAAACAGAGAGAAATTGTCACTCGTTATTCAATTTTTTTTATTGTGTTCAACGACGCGTTTTAACGATGACCAAGAACTATTGGTGTCGGACGAATGCTTGATAAGATGAAAGTTTTCAGGTGATGGTAGTTAATGATATTGAGGAGGAAGCCGTTGTGGCTTATAATATATCCTGGCATTTGGCTAGGCTACGGAGGAAAACCACGCAAAATCCGCTTGGAGATGGACGTTGGGAGGGGGGGGGGGGGGGGGGGTCCGAACCGAGATCCGACTCTGATCTACCCTCATCTTCCGGGTCATAAGAAGCAAGCGTGAATCAGCACTGACCTACCTGTGCGTGTGTTGCCACTCGTTAATTGCACAATAATCGCACAATAATTAATACTATAACTTGATTTTTTTTCTACAAATAATAAGAGTTAATTAAGAAAGTAAATTGCAAGTAAATTATCAAAGGAAAGTTGTGAAAGGTGCTTATAAAGATGTTTAGAGATAATGAAAGTACTGAGACGAGTGGCCGAGTGGTTTATGCACTCTACCGTCATTCAGGAGACCGGGGTTCGATTCCCTCCATGGTTGACCATCCTGACAGGTTTTTCGAGGTTTCTCTCTGTCGTTCAGGTCAATACATGGTTCCACCAATTCCTCACCGACTCCTTATACTATCCAAAAACACATAATAAAAAATCCTTTCATCTCACCACCCCACCATCTCATATTTTATTCATCGACGCCAATAGATCGTAGTCATCAGTACAGTGCATCGCTAAACTCAATATAAATAAAAAATGAAATAAATAATTGAGGTGACATGGACCAGTGAGGACGGTGGATATATGACTGCGATTAGAAGGATTTAAGAGACTTCTAAAACTCACCTGCTTGTATAAATTTTAGTGAATAGAATAAATAAATATAGATTTTTGGCGATTACGACGATCAAGTGCATGTACTCGAGAAGTCCCGATGTCTGATGCAAGTATTATTGTTTTGGTTTCGTGCAGTTTGGAAGAGAATGTCGCCGATGGAAGTTCTTACTTCGACCCAGTTCCTCGGATTCACCGTCTTTCTCGTCTTCTTGTTTCAAGCCAGTCATGTCGCGAGATACTACATGAAATTCATCATATTCGTTCTCTTATCAGCAATTTCCGCAACAATTTTCATACCTCTTATGCTGAGAAGACCGAAAGATTACAGAAACGCACTGTAAGTTGGAATTTTGTTTCTTATTTCGTTTATTATTTTGTATGTGTGTGTTTTAATTGTTCGTAGGCCTATATACAATGAAGTGAAATTCTTCCACTAGTTAAAAATGTGGAGTGTTTTCGAAAATATATTGTTTGTCACGAAACGTTGACGAAATCTATTGATTGAAAATTATAAACCCATTTTGTTTTTCGAAAATTATCATTAATCAGAGTATATAACTATGGGCAGTTAATACTAATTTCACTACCTATACTACTGTGATACGTAATTTACTTGTTACTTAGAACCCTACTGCTGTTTGGAAAAAGTATTTTCTAAATCTTGATGTACTGTGTAGTGTGTACAATAACCGTTTCCCAATTGATTTAAGGATGAATTATAATGACCGTTTAAAAGCAATACCCTGCTGTTTTTTTAAGTCTCCTTCAATGCAAAGCTTATGCAAGCTAGTTGGTATCTCCAAATGTGAATGAAAATGTACGATTTTTTTTTAAACTTCTCGCTCATTATTCGATATTAGAGAGGCTGATGCCCCTTTACTTGGAAATTTGCCGCTCTAGGTCCGGGTCTCGTGGGCCTAGCCGTTGATACGCCCCTGTATATAGTAAGAGACAACTGTGTTCAATCTTATTATTCAAGTCAGTTATATTCCTATAATAACACGTATTATTAGTTGTATAAGTATTCAGCATATCTTTGAGTGGAACTATCGGCACTAAATATGAGTAATAATAATGGGTAATTAATTAATTATACAATAAATAATAAATTACGTGAGAAATCATCGATAGTAATGATGCAAATAATTACACAAGAATTGCACTGTATAATACTACTACTAATAAAATACTAAAAATAATAATAGTATAATAAATGAATATAATAATGAAATTATGAAGAGTGGAAATTGTGAAATAGTGGAGATTCATTAGATGAGCGTAGCGAAGAATTCCATTCCACATACTGTGGAGAACTATAAATCGTTAGGATGGTTTTCACGGAAACACATTGAAAAGTTTAGAAAATCCGTATAAAAATAAGTCTTGAGGGGAAATACGTATAAATCCCACTAAAAACCCTGACTGGTAACAACTTGGAGCCAAGTCCTGAAATATTTTAGCAACTACAAAAACTTCCTGATATAAAAGGTGTGAAATCAAAACTGTATGCCAAGTGCAACTTATTATTCATCAATACGGCCTGGAAAATAACAGGAAACACTTGACTCATTGCCCCCCACGTCCCCTCATATAACACCACCCCGGATAGAAGTGAAGTGCATGATGCTAAGAAATGGGTAACTTCACGTTCCTGACACAGGGAAACCGGAAACGTAATATGAGTCAATAAAATGTGTAATTCACGCACGGTCTCGTGGAGACTCTGTCGCGTTATTGGTTATTAAATTATCAAAATATCCACTTTTTTAAATGAATGTTGCATTTGTGGCTCGAAAGTAGGCAAAGACTGACTTTGACCTGGACATACATTTCCTCATCGGAGTAGAATGAATTATAACTTATAATAAGAATAAAAATGCAATATAAAATATACTTTGAATATAGAAGTAATTTGAGTATTTTTATTTGATTCATAAAACCTACATTACAAAATCTAACAACATATTTGTAAGTTGTGCTCTATGAACTTATAACGTTTAAATGTTTTCAAGATAGTCTGCTACCCAATCAAATGTAGGCTCTCAATTCAATATCTCTCAATCACTCACTACCCACTAAATGTCATCAAGTTGATAGGAAACTACATTTTAGAATATAAAATGGACGGGGGAGGGCAATTTTCTTGAATCATATTACGTTTCCCTGTGTCAGGAACGTGAAGTTACCCATTTCTTAGCATCATACATTTCAGTTCAATTCGGGGTGGTGTTATACGAGGGGACGTGGGGGGCAATGAGCCTGTTATTTATGAGCATGTTTCCTGTTATTTTCCAGGCCGTATTGATGAATAATAAGTTGCACTTGCCATACAGTTTTGATTTCACACCTTTTATATCAGGAAGGTTCTGTAGTTGCTAAAATATTTCAGGACTTGGCTCCAAGTTTTTACCCGTCAGGGATTTTAGTGGGATATCAGTAATTTTGTTGCTTCATAATGACTAGATGCATTTGCTTGTTCACAATAGCATCAGAATATATTTTTCGTCTGTGTTATCAAATTTTTTGTCGAATAAATACTGTCTCTTGATTGATTTCTTCGCCTATCGTATATCAGCATTCAATGGCCCAAAATGGGCGTCAAGTTGGAATATTCTTCAAAACCATACTTGAAATATACTTATTACTAAAACTTGCATTATCAGGCAATAAGGAATCAACGTGATAAATTATAAATATCAGTTGTTTCATTTGACACTCATTATCTCTTTGTTGTGTCTGGTGACGATCATTCAGATAGATAGAGCGGAGAAAAGAGTAACCAGAGTTTTTGATGACTCACTGGTGGCCGTGATTTAATCGTCGACACGATAGTATTCTTTATTTCTGAAAGTTATTATTCCAATCTCTTCCAGTTGAAAATGATTAATTGACAAATCTCGCACACACAATCGATCTGGGATATTCATACAAACATATTTTTGAAATGTCATTGAAATATGTCGTGAAATGATTTTTAAAAATAATAAAAACTTGAAAAATGATTGTAAAATGATCTTACTTCCGGTTTTCAAGAACAACTTCCGGTTGAAAGATTCAAAAGTCACAATTTCATATGAGTTCACATAATCCCTGAAAAAATCAGACAAATCGATACGATACCGGTACGACAGTATTCTTCATTTCGGAGAGTTATTATTCGATCCAGGCCCAGTATTACCAAGTCTAGATAGTATTTATCTGAGAGTTGATGAAAACAAATACCACAGGTAACCAAGGTGATAACAAGTTTGAACTGTCAGATAAAGGTTAACTAGACTTGGTAATACCGGGCCCCAATCTCTTCCGGTTAAGATGCTACTAGTCGGTCGCGATTTCAGCATAAAATGGATGTATTTTCATTCAACTCTCATGAGCCAACGACACGTTCGATGACTTTCAAATTTCGAATGTGATTCAGTCATAGGTCAATCTGATTTAACGAGGTACTTTTGTTCCTCAAATATTTTTTTGTTCATATATAAACTTCAATCAAACTAAGGTGAAATTAAGTGATTTTTCTGATTTCATGTCATGTTATAGCGCCTCGGTGATCGCGCACACATGACATTTAATTTACGTTACAGTCAAGATACATCCTTTAACTATACACCCCAAAAATTTGACAACAATCGCTTGATTGGTTTCTTCACAGTTACTGTTTACAATTAGCATGTTTTTCTCGTGTGACCACATTACACATTTTTTAATATATCTAAAGAAACTCAAACGCCTGAGGGGTATACGCCTTCTTATACATATTTGTACATTGGGTAGTCTATCGATGTCACCCGATAACACGTCGTTCACAATCATTCACCGCCGAGTCAAAAGAGATTATTTATTAGCAAAAATATGTCAAGATAAGAACGCAAAGGACAGATGATATTTGCCGCTACCTCATTTGGCGTATCGACACACCAAGCCGTGTGTGCTAATTCATGGTGGAGACGCTCAATCGGTTCTTTCACATTCAGACTAGAAGTCATTTTGTCAAAACATATCAACTAGAAGTCGGCTAAAAGTAGAGATTGCTAAAGCAATCATTTGGCCATGTGGACTGTGAGTATGTTTTCGCAGAAAAAAATGTTTCATTTATCGGTACAAAATGACCTAGAAGTCTCAAACCAAAACATTACTTTACATTCATTACTATACCAAAAATGTGATGCTATCGATTAGGTAATCGTATTGAATTATGAAACCAATTAAAAAATTGGTAATTACTAAACATACTTGTTTTATGCCTAGGTTGGTTAGTTGTCACCTCACGGTCATAGAACATTGTTATTGATTATTGACTCTTATTAGTTTGTTCACGCTTTTTTCACACACAGCCCTCTCCATCTTTGCACAACCATTTACGAATTCATGTTTTAACAAGTTTTATAGGATCTATATGATTCTTGCCATTTATTTCTACATTTAAACTACCTGCCCATATAACTAGCCTCACCAAACTTCCATCTATCAAATACAACCTGAAATTTTTCCTACTCCAGAACCCCTTCTATGTCCTCAATGAATTCCTTACTTCGAAGTCACACTAGAGTTAGACAATCATTGCATCATAGCATAGTCCTATATAATATCATTCTGTCTTCTTCAATCATATCTCTCTGTTTCCTCATTTTTATATCTAGTTGTAAGTTTTTATATTTCCTATATTTTTACCATGTGCGAATCTTTGGACTAAATAAAATGAAAAATACAAAATAGTCATGTTATTGTTATTATTGAAAATGATCATTATATACGGCGCCGCGCGGCAGTCGATATCTTCTATTTATATTGGGTTTAACGACGTATTGTACTGATGATCAGCCTGATCTATTGGCTTCGGTGAATGATATCTGAGATTCTGGGATAATGAGGAGAAAAGTTATGTTATTATGCTTTTTGGGGATAGTGGGAAGGAGTCGTCCTTGGCCTGTTCCATGTATCAACCTGAACGACAGAGAGCAAGCACTACGCACCTCTGACCTCAGTCAGGATAGTCGACCAGGACGGAAATCGAATCCCGGTCTCCTGAATTATGGTTCAGTGCGCTAGCCACTCGACCACCAGTGTCAGTTGCACAGTAAATATCCAAGACGAAGCTGAAGGCCTTCCGAAATATAGGTCACTAATGCCAGGAGCCACGACCTTTCGTCATTTCACTCATCCTTATTCCTTTAATTCGTATAACGATTCATTCATCACGTAAGCAGAACGAGAATTCTTATTTCTTATGATCCATTCACATAATCATGGATGAGCGAAAGCTAAGAACCAATTTGGCCGTTAACATTAAAAAATAAAATGTCACAATAACTATGTTGATAAAACGTAATAATACTTGTAAAAAAATTTTTGGTGTCCTTCTCCCCCCTTGGGATTACCGAACAAGACATCATAGAGAGAGACCATTCTGTGTGGTTCTTATCCTCGGTCAAGACTCACGTCATAGTCCTGTGTTGACGCTGGGAGTGTGCATGTCGGGACTGACAATTCCTTATGCGCGTCACAAAATAATTACGGAAAACTACAACAAAAATAGATTCAGACCACCAAAGAATCGATAATGATTTCGATCGATATTCCATTTATCATTTCGATTCGATCGTATGGAATTCCTAATATTTCAATATTCTCGATCGATTTTCGATAAAGTACTATTCGGTATCGCTCACAAATTCTCGCTCGAACGGCAACCCTACAAATAATGTATGCATTCAAAAAATTATATTTATGGACAGTTTCTTCAGTATTCGGTTCTACAAACGAAATCAGATAATATATGAAGTTATTTTATCTCGTAGATGAAATATACAAAATTGGGTTATTTAAATCGTGATAATGTGTACTTAATCCACCCTACGAGCAAAGGTCTCATCATGGACTTATAATAGTAACTGGTCTCAAGTATTTGCTGATTGCTGTCATACCAGAATAGACCTCTACTGGTTTTGAGTAAAATCGAGTATTTTGGCAAATTCCCATAAGAGAATAACAACGGGTTATTTTTGTCAATTTTATTCAAACGCCGAAATGAAATTTCAACAGAATGGTAATATGATCTCAATAGGCCCTTACCTACATGTTTTTACGAAGTTACAATTAATTTGGTTCGGTCGTTTTCGAAAAAATTAAATATTATATTGAAAAAATGAAACAATTGCAATTTCCTGAAAATAATTGAGTAGATTTTTGATTTTTCACTTTTAAATTGAAATTTTTCGAGACGTAAAATAGTCCGCTGGATCTGAATCTGGACACGAAATCTCGCTAAAAAATTCCAATCGACCGCAACGTCGCCTGAAGGTGCCGGCTATTTCGATGCCGGGCGGCGGCGTCGTCGTCGATCCGAGTGCGGTAGCGCGATGCGGTCTTCAGATTCAGGCGGCAATTAATCTTGCCTCTGGAGCCGATGAAAATTTCACCGTCGGCAAAAAACGTTGCCAAAGTTGTGACCGGAAAATACGTCCGAAACGGCCGAAGGACGGCCGCCGGCTGCTATACGGACCCTCTTGCAAAGTCCGTTTACACGAAAAATGACCAAAAATGGTCACCATCGGGACGAGAAAGGCGATTAGAAGAAATTAATTTCTGGGTTTCAAACTGGCCAATCAGGTCGGGGTAGGATTTGCAATACCCACCTATACCTTGATCTCGAATACGGAACAGATTCTTTTCGAAAGTGAAATGCTCGCCATTTCCACATCGGTGACCCGATTCAGCGAGTTTTCCAGCTCGTGAATTCGGATAAGATAATGTACGAATTTATCGAAAAAAAATTTGCATACAATTCGATTGACGATTTTTTTTTGAAATGTGTCGGCCGCCGTGGTCACAAAGAAAAACATGCCGTGGCGGGTGAACGGGTGGGCCAAATCGATCGGGGTTAAAACCACACGATAGGAGACGACGTTTTCCCGAACTGTTTTCGGAAAATCCATTTTCCGAGCAATGGTGTCGGCGGCCGAAGAGTGCTCACCTTCCCGGTGATATTGCGGGTTACCAGACAAACGCACGAACTCGAGATGAACAGATTCGGAAAGGTCTAGTCAAGTCCTTTCATAAAAGTGCCGGTCGAATAAGTTGGGACTCCTGGTTCGACCGGGTACGTGTCGGCGCGGTCCCGCGGACTTTCGACACCGCCGCCGTCGACGGAAGTGCGAAAGGGGAATGCAGTTTCTAGATTCTGGCGGGGATCGATCACCTCTATCACCGCGGAAAATTTCGTAGTCGTCGGACATTTGCGGAAGATATTTGTGAAAAACTCGTTTTTCCGGCAATGAAAGACAAGTCCGCAGGACTCGAACCCCGAACCCCCGCGACGGTTTTCGGCAAGAGGTGGTGAATTATCGTACTTTTTTGGTGTACGACATTCACCGAAGACGAGAAAAACTTTCCCGGGGGTGTTCGGGGTTCGATTCCCGCGAACTCGCAATTTGTCTTTGACGAGAATGTTGTGATTGGGCTTCGGAAGTTGGAGGAATAGAAAGTCCGCCTCTGAGAAAAATCTTATCGGGAGTAGAACACTTCTGTGGCTGGCAAGTTTCGGTAGAGGCGGACTTTTATCACGACTTTTATATTTTCGAAAACTTGAAAAAAACGTGATTTAGACACCAAAAAATCGATAATTTCGATCGATATTCAATAGGCCTATCATCATTTCGATTCGTTCGAATGGAATTCCTGATTTTCTGATATGTTTGATATAGCACTATTCGGTATCGCTTACAATTTCTTGATTGAACACTACAAATAATGTATTCATTCAAAAAATGATATTAAAATGATATTACATTAATTATTTTATAGACAGTCCTATATGGAGAGTTTCTTCAGTTCTCTGTTTTACAGATGAAATCAGATAACATATAAAGTTATGCCATCTCATAAATGAAATATACAACATTGGGTTATTTAAATCGTGATAATGTGTAGGCCTACTTAATCGACCCTACGACTTACGAGCAATGGTCTCATCCTCTTCAGGGCTCAAGTATTCATATATGAGCCTATAAATTAGTGAAAATCATTAAAATGTTCATGATAAATTAAAAGGTAAATATTTTTTAGAAAACAAGTAGATTTTTGATTTTGAATTGAGAAAGCGTTTTTTTTATATCCACTGCAGATTTGGACCCTAAAGATTAGGCGACCATTGGTTGTAGAAATCAACTTTTTTCGATTGAATATACATTAAAAAAAATAGAAATATATCAATATGAGATAGATGAAGAGTAAAAATAAATATATACATAAAAATGAAATGAATGAATAAATATACAAATATTAGAATATAAAAAACTTGTTGACAAATTCATCATTCGTGTAAACTACACGCTCAGCAAAGGATTGCGAGTTCATGATTGTTTTTCCCTCGCGTCCAGTGAATCGTGCATAATAAATATCACCTCAGAGCAGCTGATGACGTTGTAACCTGATCTATTCTTGAGCTCGATCACTTTTATTATCTTCATTCCACTGTATTGAGGGTCTCAATTGACCGTCTATCACGTCAATTATCACTAACGGTCGGAAGCTTCAATCCTGCAAAACGTTCGGCGGCATATTTTGCTTTGACAGTAATAAATCAAACTACCGATTTGTCAGCTGACGGGTCAAACCCTGTAACCTATCTAGGCAACTCAAATTTCGTCCCTGTATAAAGGGCTTGCCTATCTTGCCCGAAATAGTTTTGAGAGTGACTAGTGGAGCCTTAAACATGATCAATTGACAAATCTCGCACACACAATCGATCTGGTATATTCAATTCATACAAACATATTTTCGGGATATCATTGAAATATGTCGTGGAATGATTTTTAAAAATAGTAAAAACTTGAAAAATAAAATGAGTGTAAAATGATCTTACTTGCGGTTTCCAAAACCAACTTCCAGTTAAAAGATACAACAGACACAATTCATATAAGTTCACATAATCCCTGGAAAAATCAGAAAAATCGGACGATTCGTTTGGCCAGTAGCCTTTTCACAGTGCTATAACTTCCAAACGTTTATTCCGATATATTTTCGATTTGATATGTCGTGTCGTGTATGGCGCCTCATTCCATTATAACAAACTGGAGGTATCTAGGTTTGTTAGTTCCTGAGATACAGTATGCTCAAAACCGCCTGGAAGTACTTCGTGTAAACAGTGTAAGCGTGTATAGCTGAGACCTCGCACGGACTTTGCTCTCGTCGAGCTACCGCTCGACTAGATATCGAATGTCCGGTTCCAAGTCAGGTTGGGGGGGTGTTGAACACCATTCATCTAGGGCCTTTCAATTGATACCCCCCCCCCCTCAAAGGATCCGAACACCTTGACGTAGTGTGGCCCCGTAATCTTTAGAGCCATCGTCGGGAGCAACCTATTTGCTCCTAGCAGGGTTCTGGAGGGGGTCTAGAGTGAGGGTACAAACTAAGTTCGGACCGTTTCGGTCGAGTGGAAACCTTTTGGTGACCGGAGCATATGGAGGAAGTACTGAACCTTGCGTTTGTATTATATATTTTGTTGTATTTTCTTGTCACTTTTCCTCTCATCCATAGTCTTCTTATCTTTATTTTATATCATCTTCTCGTACTCTTCTCTTTCTTCTCCGCTCCCTTCATGTGCTTAAAACATCTGCAACGCGTTGACAACCATGGTAAAGCACAACTGCACAAGGACATGAATGAACATGGGCGCAAAATGATCTTGCTGTCGACGCGCCTTCAAACTATTGATACCGGCTGGCCAGTCCTGTTGGATCACATTCCTAGTCTTCACCCTCTTCTTCCATTTTCTTCCCCCATCTCCACTAATATTCGCCATGCTTTTTGTTCTTCCCACAATATTTCCATATCTTCTCTCTCCCACATCTTCCCATACACCTCCTCTTCTCCTCACTTATCTTCGTCTTGGTCTTCCAGCTTTTCTTCTACACTCTAATACTCTTCTCGAATTCTTTCCTGGGTATTCTTTCCGGTTCCATTCTTCGCATTTATCCATACGATCGCAATCTTTCCGTATTCCACTTTCTATTCCCAACCTATCCCTAATCAGGGTGTCTACAAGACTGGAAAACCTGGAAACCTGGAAAAGTCGGGGAATTTAATAAATCTGGAAAAGTCAGGGAATTTTGTTTTTTTCTGGAATTTTACTCAAAATGTAAAAACAAAATTTTATTAATCAAATACCATTTTTAGTTGCTGCAAATACAAGTCCACAATTTAAAAACAACTCTTCAATTGTTTTGCCTTAATTGCCTGATTTTTTTAATTCCCGCCTATACTTGACTTGAAACCGACTATAAAACCGAAATTGATTTGTGAACGATTTTTCCTATATTATAATCGACGAGAAAGCCAAATTTGCAGACTGGAAAAATATAATTTTCCATCTGGAAAACCTGGAAAATTCAGGGAATTGTGTAATGGAAAATTTGTAGACACCCTGCTAATGTCACTCATCATTATTCTAAATGTATAGACTTTTGTCACGCCTATAATGCTCAAAAACTTCATTTGGGAGGCTGCAAGTTGACTTTCATCGTTTTCTGTAATGGCCCATGTTACAGAAGCATATTATGTTAAAATGGGTAGAAAATACATTTTTATATAAATGAATGTTACATTTCAACGGTTTCTTCTGTCCATAAAACTTTTCTCACAGTCGGGTATAAGCTCTCTGCTGAGTCTGCTTGTTGCAATTCTGTAATTTTTGCATCGCTGCTTAGTGTTGCCTTGGATACTCGGAACTTTTTCTGTACCTTGAGCTCTTCCTCTCGAAGCATATAAATAACCTTCATTGGCCCCTGGCTCATCAAAAAGTTTACAAGATGATAATCAATATAAAATACAATTGTTGATATTAATATATAAATATAAATAAAATATAGTTGTTGTAAGTGAAAAAGTAAGTGAGAAATTGAAAATTGAATTGAATAATAATAATAGTATGCTTATGAAATTAGACCCTATACTAATAATACAAATTGAGAATATAACTGAGGAAAATGAATGAGAGTTGAAATATTTGATGTTCTTCAGGAAATGAAAATATTGATGAATGAAAATGAATTATTATAAAAAGAATTAAGAATTGTACAGATGATTTCTTTTATTACATTGATTACTGGCTTTGACAACTTCTTATTTCTTGACATCATCAATACCTCACTCCTCATCAGACTGTCATTCCGAATCATCAGTCACTTATTTCATTCCATTTTCAAAAGTATCAGTGTAGCATTGCCGCTTCATTATCACCCCACATAATACAAAACACTTGGGAAATACTTTGAAAACTAAAATTCTTCAAAAGCTCAACAATTTTGAACTGAATATAAAAACAACCATCATACGCATTTTCAGTAATTGTTATGATAATCGGATGAAAAAAGAATGAAGAAAACGCAATACAAGTATACATTTCATTGATTATAGAGATCAAAAGGTGACGTTCAACAGATATTCAACAGGTTACTTTATATGAAAATCAAAGGGCAGCAGGTAGGGTTTTTAAACGTTGAAATTAATTCAACGCTTGTAGCTGTGGAATGAGCTGATAGATTACTTGTATTCTAGATATTCCGCATATATTGCGTTTGTCGTTTTATCAGTTATAATAACCTTACAAGCGTTATTGATTTATTACTATTTGAAGCTATTTCTAATAAGTTTTATTCATACCAGATAACAAGGAAAAAGAGGCCGAGTAAAATCAATAGCAAAATTTTCTAGAAAGTACATAATATAAGACAACTTAACTACACAAAATAAATACATTACATTCAAGCTTGGGGGGTTGTATTCTGCTACAAATATAGTCCACATGAAGTCTAGATGATACATATTTATGGTATTCTGTCAACTGAACTTTGACATTCACCATCGTTAGTTATGTTCTTTCATATCCCCCGTCCACATTATTATGTTTGTGTTATATGACATTTAGATTGATTTGTCGTCATTATTACAATCAATAAAAACTAGTGGTATATACACAGAGTAAATACGAAGTACGCCTAGAACCAATCTAGGCATTCTCTTTGTGAATTCATTAAAGGTCAAATTGCTATTAAAATCACTTATAAGACTCGGTAGGATCTGATATATTCTGATATGGTCAAAAAGTATTGAAGTAACATGGTCAATGATTTGAGAGGTAATTTCGTCAATTTATTTGGTTGAAACTTGAAAGTATTCTTCGTCAATTATATATTGTGTTTGACTAATCGTTTGTTTTTCTTTTTTCTTTATTATTTATTGGCTTCAACGACGCACTCTAATGCGATCTATTGGAGTCGAATGAATGATTAATGACATGGTGTGATGAAGGTTTCTTAGATTTGGGAAGGACAGTGAGAAGGAAGCGGTCGTGGCCTATATTGTAGGAATCATGCCGGCATTTACCTAGGTTATTGAGGGGAAAAAACGAAAAACCTCTGTAAAGATAAATGATGGATGAAATGGAACCGAGACCCAATTAACCCTAACCTCCCGGTCACAGTATGTTTTTCTTTCTTTGCAAATAGCGTGATGGCATGTTATCATGTCAGCATTATGGCATCATGTTAGTTAGGCTACCATAGCAACTAGAACAACTGACGGAAAATAAAATAGTACTAGATTTGTGATTAGTGAATACAATTTATAGGGGACATTCTTGTCCTATTCACTGATACAGGTGGACCCTTCGATGGAACAAAAGGACACGGTCGTTTTCTTCTCACAAATCAAAACAGCTCGTAAAATAACCTTTCATCCTCATCATATCATTCATCATTCATCGTTCATCGTATCTTTAGATCCTATAGTCATTATTACAGTGCGTCTTCATTATTCAATATAAACACAAAATTGTATCTCATTACATAATTGATGTCGATACTTAAAAGACGTCTATACAAGTTTTAGGAACTTGAACTCTTTAGTTATTGAAACTGATTAAATTTGAGTCTTTTCTGAGATTTATTTATGAACAATCATTTCAATTGAAAATTTTCTTATCTGATAAATCGAACAAAAAAGAATGTGAAAACGTTCCAGCGTGCATTTTCTTTCAAGTAAAATGGAAAAATAATAGTAGATACTTGGAAAATGATGAAATTAGTAGGGCCTATATTGTATTAGGCCTACAAATATTAAAAGTAGTTATGACCAATTTATTATAAGCTCTCATTCCGGTTGTATGACACTGTCTTGTGATTTCAACCCAAATTGTAAATAGGACTGCGCAAATTTGAAGTGTAGATAATAATCTAAAAATTCTTTCGAATTTTTTGAATATATAATCACAGATTATGAATAATTTTTCCCAAAACATATTCTTAACCAGAACTACATTTAAAATATCTAGTTGTGGAGTCATTTGATTTTCCATTTCATAGTTTCATAGCATTTTGAGTATTTGAATGAATATATTGTTATACCATATAGTTGTCTTATTGTTTACATATTGTTTTCAGTTTACCAGCATGGGGTGCACGCCAAATCTCCAAACTATTGGGGCTCACATGGATAATGCGAGGGGAAGAAAACATAGTCCGGGATTCAGGGTGTATCGTCCTTATCAACCACCAAAGTGCAATAGATCTCTTACGTGAGCATATAAGTTTTATTCTTCTCGGAGAACCAATATTATATATACAAAGCCTATAGGAATACGTGTAAGAAAATTTTGTTTGGGCCTAGATCACTAAATGACATCTCATTCCAAGAATATATTGGTTTGTCAAGTTCAGAAATATTGGCTCGAAATTGAAATAACCTTGAAAATGACGAAATAACGCACTTCAACTGATGTCGTATTAGAAGAAAAATGCATTATACTGTCCACACAAATATTCACTATAAAAAATTTATTCATCACTGAAGATCACAACAGTCTGTGGTCCATTTTCTAAAAGTAAGTGTTTACAATTTCAGACAACAATTAATTTAATTTCTTATTCAAACGGGTTAGTTATAGGCCTACATGGAATAATAATTCATTGCATAGCTTGATAGAAACGTTCTACATTCACATTGTATCTAAAGCCAAAACAAATGCACGCTTTATTTGGAGCGACAAGAAAACTGTTTGGAATATTGAGTTCATAATTGAACAATGCACCACAGAAGCTAACAAGATTACCTACATGATTGTACAATATATAATAAAGAGGATAGTGCAAATGAAAAAAAATATTTTAGGATAATTAGATTTAGTTGAAGGTTCAATGATCAAGATGACAATGAATATATAATTGCATGTGTGAGAAGTCGAAAATACATCTTTGCTTAAATAATTGGTTAACCCTTTTTCAAGTCACATGTTTTTCTATTTATGTATCATTGTCAAGTTTAGATGGTGACGTTTGTCCTTTATGGCAATTCATAAATGTATTTACCCTGTCAGTACAAATATAACGACGTTGACTCGGGCTTCTTCTTGGTCCAAATATCAAGATCTCTTCTTTCTTGCACTCAGTAATATATTTTCCTTTCATCATGTGTTGTTGGTAATTTTATTATTGTATTTGTAATCTGTTCATCTGTTGTGCGTAATTATAAGGAAAGAAAAATAAACGAAATAAATAAATAAATAAATAAATAAATATGAAAATAAAAAATAAATGTGAATGGATTGGAATTTATAGGATATATATTCTGAACTTCTTTATGCTTAAATCATATTTTATCTCACTTTGAAAATTGATATCATTCTTCCTTCTGCAGTTTTAGCTGAGATTTGGCCGAAGATGCCAAACTGTACTGTGATTTCAAAGAAGGCCGTGTTGTACTTGGGACCTTTCGGTCTTGCCTCGTGGTTATGGGGTACAATCTTCATCGATCGACTAAATGGGGAGAAAGCGCAAAACACAATCAACAACACCGGCGAAACTGTCAGAACGAACCAGGTAAATGAATTATAATTATACCCGTGTGAAATAATAAGCTGAAAGGGCAGTTGGTTTAATTCCCAATTCCCAATTCAATAGACAAATAAGTGTTGTTATGGTTGACATTCTAGAGGTACCATAGTATGTCCAATTGTTTTTATGTACGGAGTGCGCTTGGAACGCATGTTCCATTCCAAGTATTCTAATTTGTTCATAAATCTTCTCAAATCAATAGTTATCGATTGCTTTCTTCGCTTTCAAGTGCCTAAGAATGTAGAGAATATATAATGCATGGAAGCCGCGTAATGCACCTCGTAATGTGAGTGGGTACCTCATTATTTGTTGGTTGACAGGAGGATTGCAAAATCCAATTGTTATGGTCATACTATTGCATGATTACGTTCACGTGAGGGAATTCACTTGTGATCAACTATGTCTTGTCAAGTGGTTGTTCGTTGCTAAGGAACCACAGCATGTGCTTCGGTAGACCCGGCACCTCCACCTATGACCAATACTCATTGCGTCGGTATTTAAAAATTCACATTTTGAATTATCTAGAACGTTTTTTTTTTAAATAATTGGAAAATATGTGTTTTTACTAATTTTTTTTCAGATCTTCCTGTTCAAAATCTTTCGAAAAATCTCTTAACATTTTGATAGGTGATTTGATGAAACCAAAATGTAACATAATTACTCAGAAGCGACTTGAAGCAAAGAAGAGCATACACATTTGAAAATACTTCAATATTTTTGTGACCATACATAACTTGTTGGCCTATTAAAGCATGAAACTAGTGGAAGTTGTCCACAACATCTTTAAAAACATTCTCAAATCAATATAATGTAATATATAACCGAATATTTGACGTCATCAATCGATTGTTTCCTTCGCTTCAGAATTTTTTTTCACAATGTTATTCCATCATTAGATAATTGAAATGACAGAAATGACCCTCTGGGAATCGACGTCAGGACATCCGAGTATAAAACTACATGACTGATTAACTTGTCACGAATTGAAGGCGAGCAATCAATTGTTTTATCGACATTTCCGGGATTTCCAACGGCATTTGATTAGAGTCTAACCATGCACTGTACAGATAAATAATTCCAGTAGTTGATAATACTTTTCCGAGGTTGAATATGTGACCGATTCACCCATTCGGTTCAGATAGTCGAGGCATTACTTTGGAAACAAGTCATGTAGAGCGAGCGTTCGAGTCTTTCATTAGGCATTATATTTCTTTGGATATTATTCATATCATCGCTCCCAGTGGCTCGTTGGCTGAGGCACCGCTTCAGAAACTGAAGTCACCGTTGGTCGTGGGTTCGAGTCTCGCACAAAGCATGTTTTTTTTGAAACCTATAATCACTTCATAGTTTCATAATCACCTGCTAATTTTTACCCCCTTATAACCTAGCGGTTGATGGGGTCGTTAAGCAAGCAATAATAAATCAATCAATCAATGTTCATATATCATTCGTTCATTATTCGAGAAGATAATAGTAATTATTAAAACCAAATGATCGGAATTTCAGAATTATGAAGTAGTCTGACCTACCATTTTCTAATCATGTTTCGTTTACAAATTTACTTTTCTGTAATTCTTATTTCAAATTCACAGAGAGAATTTTCACGTTATTATTGACTACATTTCTCCATACATGTTATTTTTTTTAAATATTTAGACAATTTTCATATTTGCATACTGGGTCTTTGGATGCTCTCATGTAGATATTTCCATTTTTGAAAGTTATTGTATTCTTAAGCTTCGAACTTTATCACAGTGAACGAATTTGAAAACGTTAATGCTTTCATATTCATATCGTAGTTTTCATATTGTTTTCATATTACTATAGTTCTTCGCCTTTGAAAAAATGGACACAAGCAAAAAAGGAAAAGGCAACTGCATCCACTTGAAATGTAGTCTAGCTTGGACTATATTGCATAGTACCGTAATAATTCAGGAGACTTGAGAATCTTTCTCATAGTTTAAATTTGAATTTATACTTCATAATGAATAAAACGATGTGAAGGGTTAAAGAAAATGTCGATATCACACTTTGCTAAATGAGTTGAGTTACAATATAATACATTAATTTTAAGAGATGTCAAAATCGCATTTGAGGTGCCCCGTTTATAAACGGTTCATACGTTTTCATTCTTAACTTCAATTGGGGAACAATGCAGTATCGAGTTTTAGATGATAGGGTGACAAAAAATCACTACTACATTTGACTCCAAATAAAAAAAGCATCTAATTCAAAATAAGTGACACTAAGACGTTCACAATTCAAAGGATCAATTGCCATTTTAAGAAATCATTTCTACGGTCAACATCTCATTTAATTTTCTATTCTTACTTTAGTGTCATTTATATTCGCGTTTGTTCTTTTGTTTCACCAACTTGCCTATTTTACCATTCCATTTTTTTTTCTCAAATACATTTTTTATATTACTCGTGATACTCAATTTTTGTATTACGAAAAGGTTTTTCAAAATAATGTCTATTATATTATTTTTACATTTAATTCTCTCATTTAAAAAAAATAATGCATCGTTTTTATAAATTTTGTTATACTGTGTCCGTGTGGCAACCGTTTTGGCGGCAGTGTTTTTAATAAACTTCTCTCTGTAGAACAAGTATCAAAGTCCCTTACTGCTCAATATAAACTATAATATAGAATCGAAGTTTGTTCATAACGTTATTTTTCCCCGAGAATTTGAACATTTTCATCGAACTTGTCATCATGTAATTTGCTGATTAGGTTGAGAAATGGGCGTGTCTGAAATACGGTAACTTGGACATGATGAATAGCTACTATAGATGATGGCCAATCATTTATAGGGGTGGGCTTCGTGATGATTGCTTATAATGAGTGAATAATTTATTATCGATTCTATACGTTATTTAAGGGCGTTTTCGATGAGGACGAGTTATTTATTAATTGTATAGTTTTTTATTCAACATCGAAAACTTGAAACAAAATAAATGTTACCTAATCAAGACTGAGGATGACAAGGTAGGATCGTTCAGTTGCGGTACCACAAGGGCAATCTTACCACCACAAGTGATAGAATCATTTATAATTTACCTCAACTCTTTTAAAGAGTATAATTAGTAAACCAAGTTCAGGGAAAATCAATAACTATAGACCATTAATGTTGTGGAAAATGGAATCTGCAGTCTTCTTAATGATCACTATCGATCACTATCGTATTTTCAAATAATTCACTGATAGACATTTTAATTTTAATTTGGAAATCACTTGGTTCTAGAAATACTGGGAACTCACTTTAATCACACTTCTAGTTTTTCTATTTTCATTATAGCTCAAATAACTGTCGGAGTACAATTTTGGTACATCATTTTATTACATGCTTGAAAATATTTTTAAAACATTTATGCAAAAAATATTGGATTGACGCGCGCGCATAGTAAAAGAATATGTATTCATAAGATTGTTCATTCTAATTGATTTAACATTCAATATCTAACTTCATCAGTTGATTTTTAATTTCCGTGACAACTGATATTCCAGGCTCTTCAGATTTGCTTACATTCCAGATTGAATAGTGAGAATTTTAGTTGGTATTTCGGTCGACTAAACTCAGATGGTTATCAGGTAAAATGAAAAAAATTGAAGAAACAATCAACAAATAAGAATTAATTTTAAGAGATTAATGGACGGTTTCTGACGTCACACTGTAAGACTGCATGGAGATATTTTCGTAGAC
Source organism: Brachyptera risi (assembly GCA_964007535.1). Classification (NCBI taxonomy): domain Eukaryota; kingdom Metazoa; phylum Arthropoda; class Insecta; order Plecoptera; family Taeniopterygidae; genus Brachyptera; species Brachyptera risi. The sequence goes on along the minus strand of OZ023329.1, from coordinate 27,857,351 downwards.
ATATCGATACTTATCGATTACAAACATCGACGATTCACTTCCGTGCTGAAAATAAAGGGTGCGTGGGAGCTGGTTTCTCAGTACTAATCAATTTTAATGATAACATTCTTTTGGACATGGTTCCATCTTGTTTATTTTTCGAAAATTGATTAAAATGACTAAACAATGTTGAAACCTTGCAACTAAACACAAATTAAATTATTTGTTTCAGGCTCGTCTCTGCATGTTCCCAGAGGGTACCCGACATAGTGGTGACACATTGCTTCCTTTCAAGAAGGGTGCTTTCCACGTCGCCATTGCGTCTCAGACCTCGATCCAACCGGTTGTCGTATCCGCGTATAATTTCCTGGATGATAGGGAGAAAATATTCAATCCAGGTATTTATATCCAGGTTTCCCATTCTGGAATCTATTTATTTTTGACTTGCGAGAAAGTCCCGATGGTAACCAATCGCAACCACGGGCACTCGCGGAAACAACTCTTTACAGTACCAAAAATACACGGTCAATCTGTAGAACTTAATCAAATAATGAGTACTTACTCAAATAATGAGTACGCCAGGCGCTAAATGACCTCTCTGTCGATGCGCCTTAAAATCCTAATATTCATTCATTCATGAGTATGTTGATGAGTACCAGGGTCAAATGATGTTTAAAATACGAAAAGCAGCTCTGAGAATAATTTTAAAAATTGAGAAGACCTTGTAAGATTCCTGTAAATCAATTTATAAAGCATTCGGCGTTTCAACTTTACCAAGACTATATGAATTTATAAATATGAGACAGAACTCAAATATTTTAAATCTGAACTCGTATAGGCCTATTCACTAGCACAACAAACATATGAGAAAAGAATACTCGATACAGCCCAAATAATCATTTCTTTCAAACTTCTAAAGGAATTATAATGATTTACCAAATTCGCGTTCGAATTTACCAAAGTATATTGACACATTTAAAAAAAATAATGGTATGGCTATGCTTAAAATATCACTAAAAGACTTTTTAATGATAGAGTAATGAATTGTTGAGAAGATTTCATTGACGCATGTAATCATTCATAAGTATGTTTTATAAATATCCGAGGTGACTCGATATTTTGATTTGTTAGTTCAGTTAGTTGGTTTATTTATTATTTACAGCTTTGAAAATTAACACATTTAACAACAGTCTCTTAAAACTGTAGTTGAATACTATTCCGGTGGCTGCAGGAATCTACTCTGCTCTACTTTAACTAACAAAGTTATAAATTTAACTATACAGTGAAAATATAATGAACAATAATGATATAATAGACAATATGTATGATAATAAACTAGAGGATTGTAAAATATTCACATTTCTCTATTTCTCTAATCATTATCATTTCATATTTAGTTTTAACTGTCTCCATTCTGAATTTTGTATGTAACGCTACATGATTATATAAGTCTTCTATCTCTATTGTATATTATTTTGTAATCTAAATATGCCACATATTCAATATGAAAATGTTTTCGTCGTATTAAAAAACGTTGTGAATCGACTGGTAGAAAATTTAAATAAATTAACGGAAAAAATTATGTTTTAGCCAAACCAATTGAACCTGGTTAAAATATTTGACTATTATCACGAAATCTTTCAGGTCGAAATAGTTGGGAGATTAAAAATCGCTGGACCATATCCGTACTTTTGTGACCGTTTCAGTGGTGGGCACGCCCCTCAAACCGTTTTGACCTGTTTATGATTCGAGTCGACAGTGACAAATCGCTTCCTACGCCTTGTTGGTATTGTATCGTTTTTAACGAAAATCAACACGTGTGTTAACAATGTTTGACCTTTTCAGGCTGAATCGATTTGGTTAAACCGTTCACCATATGTGTTATGAATTTAGTCAGTGTGATTCAATAAGTACACAATACAATCAATTAGCATTTCAGTTCTGGCTGTAACAGTTTCAGAAGTTTAGTTATAGCTTCAAAAGCATTCATTTTTTCATCTAACTCACTGTAATAACGAAATACCAACAAAAATTACCATAGATTCTCATTACCTCTATCAAAGTATTCAACTATGGTCAGTTCAATTGTCTTGAACTCAAACTGACCAGATTGAATTGTTTTCACAATGTCGATAAAAACAAGTTTCAAGAAGTGGCCGTTATAAATTGCATTATCGACCACAAATATTGTTATTGAGAACTTAGTTGTGGAGAGTGGTCATGAGTCGAAACTCTCAACCGTTACTGCTGACAGATAGGGAAAACAGTCAATCGGCTCGGACAAGTCTCGTGGAACGAATATTTTTATTTTTCATGAGTACCGTTATATACTCATGGAAATCAACTCGACAGTTTTCGGTTATACTTGTATTAATGAAAGAAGAAGGTCGTGTATCATCCGAGAGGCGTGGCCGAGTGGTTACACACTGAACCGTCATTCGGGAGACCGGGGTTCGATTTCCGCCATGGTCGACCATCCTGCCACCCTGTTGTTCCATCCTGTTATTTTCGTGGTTTTCCTCTGTCGTTCAGGTTGATACTGGGATGGTTCCTTAACAACAGGCCACGACCGACTCCTTCCCACCATCCAAAACATAACTTTTTATCTCATCATCCCATCATCTCATTCATCATCCACGGACGCCAATAGATCGTAGCCATCAGCCAATATAAAAAAAAACCCAAATAAACCCAATATAAAAAAAGGTCGTCTATCAGCAAAATAATTGGATAATCGGCGGTAATTACACAATCTATTGTATCTTGGAAGATTTAACACTTTTGAAATATGCAGTTGCGTTTATTATCGTGAATCTAACTCTGAAAAATTACAATACCCCAAAAATGCCATCAGTATACAAATATAATGGAACATTCGATTTTGTCATGCTGCTAGAAGACCTTCTTTTCTCGTGAGTACAATTAGTCTGGTCACTCGACTTGGATTTGCCAGGCTCAAGTTCTCTTCCTTCTCTGCTTGATTCTGCTCTTCCTCCTCCTCTTCCTCCTCTTCTATCTCAATTATTTTCACCACCTTCCTCCATTTATCTCTATCCTTCCACCATTTACCGCTCTCAACTTCAGTCCATGCCTCCTCTCTCTCGTCCACAGCTCTTCTCACTCCCATCTTCCATCTCTCCCTCTGCCACGATGACATATTGTAAAATATTACAAGATTCCTTTACGGTCGTCCATTCTGACTCGAATTTTTCTTGTTTTGCTCCAAAGTTAGCGTGAATATTGAAACGGTTCCCTAGGGCCTAGACTATACCAGACCACGACCGTTTCCCTACCACCTCTGTACTACACATTTTAGGCCAACTTGGGCAAGAGACGAAAAACAATAAATTGAACGTGTTATTCAGAATTGATGTGAGGCATTGATTTTATTGTTGTCAAGTATGATCACGAATCTGGTGAATGTATGTAAAACTACTTGTATACAGTATTATAATTAATAGTTTAAAAATTAATAGTAATCAAAGATACCTTACACTTCGTAAGTAGAATGTAACGAATCACTCAATGTTTTTCTTTTTTTTCTTTTTACTTCAACTACATTATTACTTTTAATGTTTGAGAAATACGTCCGAATTTGAATTGTACTTATAATTCACCATTTTAACCCACAGTTAAGCCTTTTTTGAAGGGCTTTGTGGATGTTTTTTGTTGTATTGTGTTTTTCTTTCTGTATCAGTGTATGTTACCAATAGAAAGAAAAAAAAACTTTTGAATACAAAACACTTCTATTTGTCTTGATCCTGTTGCATTGGAAGCCACGAGTTCGATTAGTTTATACATCTGACTTGTGGAGGACACTAAACCTGTCATAATTGATTAATTAATTAATTTCACTTTCATTGACTAGTGTAGGATTATATAATGTTCAGCCCCAGTATTACAAAGTCCAGTTAGCCTTATACTGAAAGTTGATGATATCAAGTAGTATATGGGTAACCATGGAGATAACACTTGACCGCCAGTCAGAGCTATTCCCACGTTGGTATAATTCCCACACCTGGAGTCCATGTCAAGGAGAGATGTCTGGCGTCTTTTTATCCCGCCAAGTTACCCCCCACTACTCGCTTCGTTGGGGTGAGAATCCGATGGGATCGTAGCTCTCACCCCAACGAAGCGAGTAGTGGGGGTAACTTGGCGGGGAAAAAAGCTCTGACATCCGACTCATCACTCCTTGACATGGACTTTAGGGAATGACCGTCGTTAACCTGTTGAAATTATGAGATGGAGAATGTCGTAGACTATCCCAACGTTCACTCCGATGTCTGAAGAAATCATTAGAAAATCTCCGTCAGGATTATCGACCATGGGATGTTATTCTTGTACGTTGTGGCTGTCGTAATCGTATATATATATATACGTGATCACTCGACCCAACTGTGTAATAGATCTGTAAACTCATACCACAATACTTATGAATATATATGAGAGTAAAGTTCATGTTGTACTTGGTAAAGAATAATTTTATTAAATATTAATTACAATTGGTACGTAAATTTCACAAAATATACGACAATTAGTACTGTTAGTTCAAGTGCTCACATATTAAACTGGTCACAACGTGAGGCATGAGGCACTAGACCTCCCTGACGTGACGTTAATTCCCTTCAAAGTTTTCTTCTCTTCTGATTGTGTTTTTGATCAACAGGATCCAATATTATCACAATATTGCCAGCAATATCTACTAAAGGATTAACAAAAGACGACATCTCTAAACTGATGGCAGACACGTGGTCAGTCATGGACCAAGTTTTCAAAAACTCGTCCAAAGAAGCAAGCTCTATTATCGGTACAAAAAACACGTGTGATTAGATTTACTATAGTTTCACTTTAGACTGATTAAATAAATTCAATATAGGTTCTATCACCTTGTTTACTAATTTATACTTTAAAGGTGCAAAGTCATAAAGAGTAGCCTATATCGAAAGTGTATAATATTGTAATACTTATATTTATGACTTAATGGCTCGATAATTTACGATCACAACTGTGATGTAAGCACAAAGTAGCAAATTTGTTTTTGATAAGTCAATCAGTGAGAAGTAACAAAATTGTAAGAATAAAAATACTTTTAGATGGCAGTTAGTTGATCGAATAGATTTAGTTTGTGTCCTGAAATTCCAGAATTAGTATAGTTAATTAAATTATTTTGTTTATATAAATTGATAGGATTACATTATGTAATCATAATTCATTCAAACTAAAATATTCTCTTCGATTTTTATTTCACTGAATCATTTCATCTCACATTGTATCAATAAAATAACTTTCGGTCTTTGAATCTACACTCTATGGTATTGAAAACCCATTGAAATAAAAAAACTGTTCATTCAAAATCCTGTTCAGAGAATATTATAGTATTCTAGAATTTAGAACATATATTAATTCTGCTTTAGATCGGCAGATCAACATGCCAGTACTCGTGGTGTATGTTTAACTAATTTAGTTGCAATTATCATAGACCTACTTACTTGAAAGAAAGATGTGTCACACAGTGTTTGTTAGAGATACCTGTAAATGATTATATAATTATTTTGTAATTTGTTTGGTGATGCCCAAAATTGAATCCAATGGGCGTGTATATCTATTTTGATATTTATGATTTTTCTTAGTAGACAATCTCTGATAATTTTAGATTATAATATATAAGTATATCCAATTATTTATCTGTATTGGATAAAACTAAGACTGTTGAGTGCTCTTATAGGGCTCATACCCTAAGAGCCAAGTATTGTAAGGATACTTCTCGATACTATTGGGCACATAAATTGTTATAATAATATAATTATATTATCTAGTCGTTATTTGTGTATTGTATTTCATTTGAATTTGTGAATCCTAACCTTGAATCCTGAACCGAAGTACAGAATATGGCCACGGATATTGTACATATCTACAATATATATTTTTTAAATTGTGTTTGACGTCCCCTCCAACTGCTTGGTTATATGGGAGAATAATATGTAGAGTAATAAAGTAACATATCTGAATCTTGAATTCATAATTCATCTCATGCGGTTATTCTGGCCAATATTCTAGAAGTAATTTGTGAACAAATATTACTGAATGCGCGAAGCGAAGACACAAATTCACTGTACTCGAAAAAACGATATTTTTCGCGCTTCACAGGTCCAACGAAAGAGAATATTTTGATGGACCTTGACTTACATTTGTGTCATCATATAACTCGATACTGAATGCTTTGTAGGTGAAATCGGTTGAATCACTTTTGAGGAAGATGATTTGTCTCGTGTCAGAATCGGAAACTTTGAAATTGCAAAAGTTGATCTCAGAACCGTCTCAGAAGATCAGACTGAAGATAATCGTTAATTTAGCCATTTTTTTTTTAGACTGCGTTCTTTCTTCCGAACCAGTCTCAATATGGAGGCCAAAACCTCGAGTTATTTCTTGCATCCGACACGCCGCGACAAAATCACCCAATAACAAATACCTTCAAAAAACATATATATATATTTTTTTAAATTTTTAAATTTTGTATTATCATTTCTTCAACAAAAACATGTAGATTTACGCATGTTTCGTATAGGTTCAGAACCAAGACAATCGGAATTAATTTTTCAATAATATTTACAATGAAATATTTCTTTTCAACACATAATTTGTGTATTGAGGTGATATTTTTAATTAATTAAATTTCACAATTTTTGCAAGTCAAGCACTCGAACGTTTAACAGTAATACTCCGTCCATTCAGACAAAATCTTGCTATTATGTCTAATAAATGTTATTTTTCAGGATTAAAATGTAGTCAAACAGATTTATATCGATTCGTAGATAATTTGTTTTGCATAATTCTTTGCGTCTGTCCCTTGGTTATAGCATTTGATAATATTTAATAGTCGTCAGTTACTAGTCTCGAGATACTTTGCCATGGTTTCACGTTAAATGCCAAGGACGTCTATACTTGTTCTATGAAATTGTTTACAATACGATGCTCAGATGATGCTCCTATCGGAAGGCCAGACCAAATAATGTATTCCATTACGGAAATGAATTCTTCAATCTTCATGTATGAGCGCCCTTCCTTCTCTGTCCAACTTCGTTGTATATAATTTCACTCTACAAAATATAATCTACATAGATAATCATAGTGGTAAAGATACATGGATAGGTAGATAGATGAATAGATCTAAATGGAAACATGAATTAATTTCTGATTTGCCTATAGAAATAATGCGTCTGTAAGGCTGAGATTAATATGTAAAACGCATTTTAAAGTTCTAAACATATTATTTAGATCTTCACACATCGCTAGATTTCATTTATACGAGCGATATGATATCTCTATTTCTTGTATTTTTCTAGATATTTTTCTCGTTCATATATATATATATATATATATATATATATATATATATATATATATATATATATATATATATATATATATATATATATATATATATATATATATATATATATATATATATATATATATATATATATATATATATATATATATATATATATACACACATATATATATATATAGATTCGATACAAGATTTTGACGGTTCAATCAGTGAAAAAAATCGTCATTATGTTCCTAACTATATATAATTATGTTCTAAAATATTTTCTCATATGTCTAAAATGGAATAACAAAAATGAACTGTTTTTATCTTCACAGTCATTTTCCTGTTCGTTCTAAAATGCACAACATTTGACGTAGAACGTGTTAGTTTTGATAACTTATACTCATATGAAATTCTGTGAAACAAATGTACTTTACGTCTAATATGTTGTTTGGCCTTCTTGTATAGGTATTTCCTAACATCTCTAACCTTCCCCCCGACGAAGATGAGTCTGAATGGATCTCCTACTACCAGTCCCATATTGCCTGCAGTCGCACCTGTAATTCTCGAACACTCGTTTCACATTTCGAAATATTTTCATTGTTTCTTCACTGTTCGACTAGTCAACATCTTATTACAAACAAGCCTACATAATGTTCACTAGAACATTAATATTAGTGACTATAGCATTATTCAGCTACTACGGTAAGTTTTTATTTTAATGCCATCCAATATGGAATTAAATCTGGTTACATCATAATTATGATACTTATTACATTATAGAAAAAAGTATTTAATTGTACATTATATTGTTATAGCATTTTGATGAGTAATAACGCCAGTAATTATTGTTGGTCATTCAATGCCTACGGAAAAAATTAGTGTATTCAAGTTATAATGATGATAATACAGAAAAAAACTTCATTGTTTTTGGCATTGGTTATTGCTTATCAATAGAACATGAAAAGTTTGGATGGATAAATAAAATAATATAATGAATTGAGATAAATTATGATCTGAAAATGTACAGATTTTACTTCAAGTGTGGTGTTTCTTGCGCACTAGATATACCAAGATTTAACCAAGGTACATAGAATATTACTATATTATGTTTGAGCTTTTATTCATTGTAAAATGGTGTCTATCTACTGTTGTAACAAATGTGCGATTTTGTGAACTATCCCAAATATAAATATGACCCGCGTTTTTATATTAGACGGGTTCAGTCGGTGCCTGAATGAAATTTCACAATATTTTGTTATCTCTTATCATTTTTGTGTGTGTAAAGTGTGTGTAGTGTGAATGAAGTGTTCATAGAAATATACGGTTGCACGATTTTTTCTGTACCGGTTAGTCACGTGCACCGGCCAGAAACTAGACTGTATGTTTCTGACCAGTTCACTTGATTTGCGGGGACGGAAAAAACCGTGCTACCAAGTTAGTCTTGACGGGTTTTGTAATCGATTACCAAAAGAAATATTTGTTCTCCAGTTGAACGTAGGAATACTTTACTCAAGTACAAAATATTATTAACATATTACTCATTCTCATGCTGTAAGCTGTAACGAAAAAGTCGCATCAAAACACCTGTGGAGACATAAAAAAAAAGGGAAAAATAGACTGAAGGTGACGATTGATTCTGGAATATGATAATTTGAGTGTTATAATGGTACCATTGATTCTATCATTAAGATAGTCCAATTGACCAATGTAGATGGGCGTGACTTATACGAAGCAGGGGAAATTTTAGATACCTTGATTGGCTATTTCCCTATTTTCCCCTGCTTCACTGTCCACTTGATTGGTTTTTATATTTTGTGACATCGCAAGGGTGGACGATCTACATCGGTCAATTGTTATCAATTTGGTGAAACATTGGTCAGAGGTATTCACAATTCTTATGGCAGTCTCATTGGAATGAGTTTTCTACCGAGAATTTTCCTACTTTCCAAGTCTTTGAAAGTAGTGAGTTTCTGGTTCGATTTTGTTTTATTAAGAAAGTTTCCAAATTGTTGATCTTAATACTATCTCTAAAATATAGTGTCCGTATTTAATTTTATTTCAAATTGTTGGGTAAGAAATCTAAAACATATCAAGTAGAATATTTATGTATTCACATAATGTATATTAAATTACTTCAATTTGAACAATTGTGATGAAACTGGCAATTAGATTTTCGATGAAGAATAATAAAATCAGGTTAATACATTTTCAAACAGTCAAATTTCTTATAAGAAATGAAAATGAAAATGGACAATTATACATTAGGCTATAATTTACTCATTTGCACACTATCTCACGTTTTTTTATTTTCTAATTTTGAATCCAGCAGATGCCTATATCCTACAATGTTCAACCGATGTATTCGATAAAAATAACAAAAATATTGGTAGAACCGTATGTGCAATGATCATTAAATCACATTAACGACGTTTAAAAAGGAAATGAGAAGAAACACGTAATTTATTAAAGTTCATCCTAACAACCTCTGTATGTTGGTAATCTCACTATAGTTTTAACTTTTAATCATGACCTATTGCTTTTGCACACCGTCACCTTAAGTTAGATGCTATAAACGATGACCCATTACTGTGATGGCATATGCGTGTGGAAGTTGCTTCAATCATGCGCGAGGTCTGAGCGAGGTAAAGAGAGATTTGCTATCTTCAGACTCACGGTTTAATCTAAGCATTTCATTTAGTAGCAGTGCTTCAAAAAACAAGGACATCTTCACTTTCACTTACTGAAGCCCTACAATTATTATTATTCATGCTATTCTTAGGTGGAGATAATATAAATATGTGGACTATTGACTGAGCTATGTTGTAATGGTAGAAATTTCTAATAATACAAGTCAATAACAAGTGCATTTGCACTTATAACTCTGAATGTATGGACAGGAAATGTGACTTACACAATTTGGCTTGATTTGACCTTCATTTACATAACTGATTGCTTCACTTTTAGTTTTCAGTTTGGAGCTTTATTAATTATTCTGTGTATGTTTAAACTATGAAATTATCTAGTAAAAAGGTGAAACAATATTTTTGGAACATTTCTTTTCTATTCAAATGATGAAAAACGGCATCAGAAGATTTACCTAAATTCAGCAAGAAAGTTGAATTTAAGAATTGTTATTTAGGGCCTAGGTCCTACCAACAAAAAATATGATATAACAATAGTTCTTATTAATATGTTCACAGATCTTCTCACAATTTTTTTTTTTTTATTATTGAAAAATATGAAAATTTAAAAAGATTTATTAAAAATTGAACAAACTACAGGAATATGAAAACCGTATTTAACTCCCCTTAAAAATCCCGCCTAAGATAATGCGTGGCAATTATAGAATTTCATCAGGCATCATAAGTTGAATCGAATGTTTATATTTAACGACGCGTCATGTACGAGGTTAATCTGTATTGTTCTCAATGTAGACAACTGCCAGGCGCAATGCCCAGAAAAGAACGGACGTTTTGCGTCACCGCGTCAGTGCGACGCCTACATCGAGTGCAACGACGGCGTTCCCGAGGAGAAACTCTGCCCCGACGGGTTATTGTTTAACGACAAAGCCAAGTTCTTCAGTTACCCATGTGGCTATCCTATTGACGTCAACTGCGAGGGTCGGACCGAACTGCGTGAGTCATTTCATGCATCATATTAAAAGTGTATATATAATATATCCTGTATTACATCATAGGCTGCGGTTCTATATCAACTGAATTATTACGAGTAAGAATTGATTGAAAAAATTAACACCTCAGATTTATAAAGTAAATATTGAATTGTCCTAGTGAAAACACAAATTAACATAAATATAAGAGAAGAAGAGATATTTCGTAATCATCACAAAAACATGAATGCGTAATGAGTAGCATAGAACTTTATTGAGCGTTGTTGGTTTTTAGGAAGGCCCAATAAATGCAATAATGCAGGCGAATAAGGCAATATTTTTGAAAGGACTTTCATTATTCAACAAATTAACGGTACACTGTAGGCCCACATAAAATCCAGATACATAAAATGATTCATCTTTGGGATGAGTAAGTTCTACAATAAAAAATAAACAGATATTTATATGTAGGCGTGTTTTAAATAGTTTAATGTTTTTTGACTATGTAAGCCTTATACTCATTTATCAATCTGTTTAATATGAATGTTAAATATTACAGATGATGCATTCAGTAATATTTTCACGCAATACATCGTTCAAAATATATCACACAGAGAAGTTCAGAAACCCGGCACCTCCACATATATTATTTTCTAATATATCTAGAAACAGAACTGGAGTAATTATGATAAAATTAGAATGAAATAATTTCTAATCTAGTTGATAAGTTTAATCCTTTCACTAGAGTGTACACTTGTCGTCACATAAAATGGCCATTTCTGAAATTGAAAATAAAACGAGAATAAAATAAATGCACATATTTTACTGCTCGTCCTACCATAGGCTGTACATAGAGTGTGTACTTATGTAATTATCTGCTAGTTTCTGTTTGTGTTATGCTGTGAATTTACTTCAGGATACACCTTAACATTACGATCGACCACTTTATGTGACAACAAGGTGTACTGAACAAGTTATTTACGTTGCAGATACCGGGGCAGCTGTATCAATAGGTTAAATTATGTCTCATTAGAACCAGTCTTATCCAATATATAAGGGTACATATAAGGGTATATATAAGGGTACATATACGAGTAATATGTAGTTTACTCATATACACGTATGGAGAAGGTCGTCCGTACCAACTAAAAGCTTGTAAAAACAGCGTTAATTATACAATCTCGCTGCAGTTCCGAAGATTTAATGCTTTATTACGATATATTTGCCTGATACTTATCGTAAACCTTCTCTTCAGAAAAGTCGTAATAGTCTGGAAATAGCACAGCCATACAAATATAACAGAGCTATCTTTGTTTGTTATGTTGGTAGGCGACCATCTTCTTTCTGTCCATACAAGACGTATAGTAGCATCAAGATGTAGTGATACCAACCTATTTTATCATAATCTAAAGAAGGTGACCCGACTCCTACACTAATAACATGGAAGGCATTTGTGGTTTCTTGCGGTAATTTCAGAGCCAATCGTCCCGATTGCCTGTCGCGATTTAGCGAATTCCCTTGCGAACTAGATGTTAATAAAAGTGGTTACGGTACCGGTGGCATTGTTGAACTAACACAATCTATAATTCTCGTAATCTACTGGGCCGTGTATAGCATTGTTGAGCATTGTTGTTTTGAATAGTTCGATATGAAAGCGATAGTTGCGCTACAGGCAATTGAGACGCTGGACTCAGATTCTGATCCCGGAAATATTTCACTTTCAAGACCCGAGTTGAGTCACCTTCATATTATGATAAAATAGGTTAGTATCACTACATCGTGGTAGCGTAATACTTTTATAGTATCATTTTTAATGATTAGATTAATTTTGTGCCTCATTTGAGTATAATCAAGGTTGTATCGAGTAGTATTAATATACTCAATGACGATATATTTTCCAGAACCTGCACAGGCAACAGATGAGTGTCCACATCAATTCGGATATTACCGACTGGGCGACCATAACAACTGCGGTCAGTTTATGAACTGTGCCAGTGGAAGAGGCTACACGATGGACTGCCCTACCGGCCTTGCTTACAACGAGGACACGTATCAATGCGATTGGCCAGATCTCGTGCCATCTTGCGACGCTGAAGGTAACTAATCAAATCATAAGTGACAAAAAAGGAAACTGACATTTTTATCGTTAATTATTAATTCTTTTGTCATTGAAATAAATTCTGGATGATTTAGACGAGTACTTTCGTTGAATCAAATATAAGACACGTATTTTTCTTTTAGAACAATATATTATGTAGAGATTATTGATAGATTCAACTAGGATTATGATGGACTACGTACTCATCTGAGGTAGGTATTATAAAAATAAAACGACATCAACATTTTCTCGTGAAATCTCTCAATGTAATACGGAAATGTCATGTTTGTTTGGTTACCCCAACAATTGGAACAGTTGGAGCTTTTAGAGACAAATGAACTAAAACTGACATTGTGATTGCACGACTCAATTTGAAGGAACAGAGTTGTTCACTTATTGCAGTAATGTGGGATATCACTTTAAAAATTAATCTATCAAAAAAGGACTAGAAATTGGCATTTTTTAAATTAAAGAATAACATTGATTTTTTGTTAACAGCTTTCCTCGGCTTCCAGTGTCCTGAAGCCGCTGAAGGATTCTTCCATGACGAGTATAGGTTCCACCGAAACCCTCAGGATTGCCAGAGATACTTCATCTGCATTAACGGTAGACCACGTCTATTCGTCTGCGGTTCCGGGTACGCATTCAACGAGGACATCGGAGGTTGTGACGGTATCGAGAATGTAACCTCATGGTAAGATGGAACGTCTTTTAAGTCAAGAAGTTTCTAATTCACCATAGCTTTTATAATGTGAATGAATATTTATCGAACGAAAGAGAGTAGTTGTAGCTGTCTAGTCAATTATTGGAATTTTATTGGAATATTATATTTAAAAGCTTCACCTACATGTATCATTGTCAATTCAACTTATACTTGTCACGATCCCATATGGGTATCACTCTTAATATTTCAATGATTTTAATATTTCATCTTATATATTGTTAATTAGAGTTACTTATTATTGTTATTGTTATTTTAATCCAGACGACTTTTAAGACCTGCTTGTTATGTTAATGATATTAATTATAACTCGTATATATGGTATGAACAAAAAGCTAATTAATGAAATGAAATGAAATAGCATCTGCATACGTGTTGAATTTGAACTATTAGCGTATGAGTATTTATTCAACTATGGGAAAACGCAGCATTTACGTCGTTGGATGAGCGATATAGGCATATTTATATGAAATTGAATAGACAGCTGTTAATTTATTATTAATTATCATATTATGATTATTTGTTATAATTCATTTAATATATTATACATTTTAAACCCTTTAAGCTCCAAAAAGTGGTGCAACCGATTGCGTCTCAAATCTAGACAGTATCGAATTAGATGTTGCCACTTGTGTTTGCCAAGTGTCAACTGCATTTGTACTTTCGTTTGACCTGTGAAGTGCGAACAAAGAAACAAAAATGTAATCGCTTTCGAGTACGTTGAAGTCGAGTCTTCGTTTCACTCAAACCATTATTATTTATTTTTACATACATTATTCGCCCTTGTTTCAAAGCGTAGCGTATTTATAAACACGATTATCGTGGCTGCACGGTTGCCGTGAATAACAAAAACTATATAGGCTTACACAAGTTTTCGTGCTACAATATCAAAGTTTTAATATATATTAGACCGAATAGGGTAGTTTTTTTCAAGCCAATTACTGGCACCCGCGTGGTTTCCAGGAAATTTGTATCTATCAAGGCTACACTATATCAGCACTTGATTTTTTTGCAATAATCACTAATTCATTATCTTACTTTATCTACTTTGCCTATACCTATTAATATATTCCATTCAATGTAGGCCTATACGTAATATTATTGTGTCTCATAGGCAGAGTTCTTTGAAAGGGCAGAATCTGTATTTTTATCTAAAAAAGACAATTCTTTAGTGGGAAATTAAAAAAAGTGGGAATTTTTAAAATATCCACCTACAAATTTGTGTGAATAATGGACATGTAATTTTTTATGTCTCATAATCCTAATGGCTCTACGTATAGAAACATGCTATTGAACATCAGTTCAATAATTTTGAATGACACAAATATGTATAGATATTAAAAAGATCTACGTTTCTACCAAATTAGAATTTTCAATTCAATTCAATTTGAACACATTTTTATTCTCTCTCATAACTATACATCCTGAACACACAGACAAAATATAGAAAATATTGATAAATAGAGAGAAGCCCGCATAAGAGTAATTGGCTCTTGTGTGCGGGCTACCTCGAAAAAACAAGCGTTTGGCGGTGTTTTTCCGCACTATCTTTTATCTTTTATCCGATATCTTTTAATACCGCTTACAATTGTTATTCTCAAAAAAGTGATGATACGCACTATATCAACTCCGAATCTCACCATTTATTTCCATCCTAACACTAAACTTGACTCATACAATACAGTTGCTTTTATTTCCATAGTTGAAATAAATACAACTTTTTACACTTTTGGGTTAATTCTATTGAGGGATGTTTGGACAATTTCTACTCAAAATTCTAGCTTTTTATACCTCTTATTGATCTGTGTACTGGATATTTTTCTATGTGTATCCTGATATATATGTGTACTTGATGTATACATAATGATGCATTGGATACTTAATATTTTTTATATATATTTTTTCTTCATTTTCTTTCCTTCCAAATCTCCATTTCTTCTCAGATTGATGATAATACTTGTTTTAACTATTATTTTCAGTAATAATCATTTGTTCCATTTTGATAATTTCAGCCAATTTATTCGTTTTGTAATCTAATAACGAGTGATCTTCATTTTCTAGCGCATCATCTGTGGCTAAGAATATAGCAGTTCCTGTGCAGTTGACCCGGGGTCGAGGGTAAACGCCACGAAATAATCTCACGTCAAATATTCTCATGTTCTTGTTACCAGATTGTCTTGAAGTCACGTTATACATAGCTTATCCGAAAAACACGTTTCTAAATAAATTTGATTATTAAACTCACAATTATTTCTATGTTATACTGATTTGAAGGTCTACTTGACAGAGAGCTACTTTAATTTTAGTCGAACATCTATTTTATGTATCTATACCTACTATCTTGATCCTATTCCAAACCACTCAGTATTTTCATATTGAATTATTTTTAATTCCATCACATATTCATAAGCATGAACAGAGCAGATGATATTCCTAGTAACGAAATAGAACAACTTTTAACGAAATTTGAGTACAGAAAGCCATGCTATCTATTTTTATAATGTTTCAGTTGAATTTTGTTAGTCGTTTTTGAAAAAAAATGTGAATTTTCATGTCCATATCTTATTTCACAACGATCTTCATCAAGCGTAGACAATATTTAATTTTACAAAAAAAATAGAAAATAGAAAATAGGGAGAAAATAGAAGCACATCTGCGTAAATTCCCTATAACCGAAATAGAAAAACCAATTAACTGAGCACATATTTCAAACATTAAGAAAAATCAAGATAAAATTACGAATAGAATTAAGAAAATTAAGATAAATCGTAAAACATCAGCCATGAATCACAGTCAACAAGTAATATGAGAAAAAATCTTTTGCCTGTTATTAGTAAATAATCATATTTAAATTGGAAATGTTTGAGGGGAAAAAAATTAGTAGAAAAAAATTGAGATTTGAATGTGATACGAAAAATGTGACTCTCGATTTACATTTTTATGTTTCGTTTTTTACTTCTATTCTATGAATGAATGAAACTTCATTTTATGCATTGAATTTTACAATCCGGTGGCACATAACACATACATCTATTTAAATAAGAAAGAAAAAAATATATACATATATAATAATAAATAGCAAACTTGAGTTTAAATAATCTTCAATAGTCTTGTCCTAAATAAATTAATTGATGGAGAGTTGACGAACACGCTCTGAGGCAAACCTCTCCACCCATCGTTTCCCTTATCCACCAAAGTGTTCCCAACCTGCTTCCGCCTTCCAAATCCTACTATTTTCGATAACATGCCCGAATTATTTCTGATGGTTTTGTATACATGTAACACTCATATAACAAAATTGGTCATATGGATTGATTATATTAATTATTGTGCTATTTTCAAATACTGTATACCAAATCTTACATTTTGGTCCACTTGATTGAGGACATGAAAAATATAAAAATCATCTATTTTGTGACATGATTATTTAAGAAATTATATTCACTCAGCATATAGCAAAAGAGCTGGTTAAAAAACTAATTATGGTTCAATTTCGGAATTTTTCTTATTTCTACTGTTAATTTGCAGATCGAGCTCATATTCAAGAATAGATAACAAACCACATACGTGGCATGACAGAAATATTGGAATAATAAAAAAAGACACGGTATAAATATAAGTATGTATATATTTTTCATTGGAATATAAAATAATATGCCGATAATAGGCCCTGATAATGTAAAGTTATTTCTGGATTACAGATCATTCAATTGTAATTCAATTTTTAATTTCAAGGCATATCACGTAGACCATGGCTTAGAAAAAGCCCGAATCAATTTGGAACTAATTAAAACAATATTCTTTCCATTAAATATCATTTTGAAGTGGAGAACAGTTTGTACTATTAAAATATACAGTAGTTTTAATTAACTATACTGACGGAAATATGAAATATTGTCATTGATGACACTTTAGCAGTATTATTGAATTCCAATTAAATCATGGTATTCATTTTAAAGTTGTTTGTAGGCCTAAGCGCCGATAATAAACTACACTCAAGATAAAATAAAAGGTAGTGAGTATCATGGGGAAAATCAGGATACGGATAATATATATTGTAAACAGTGGAAATATGTGACTTATGGATCTTCAGCCTGATATTGAAAATGCTGGAAAGGTAGGGGCCCAACTAATATTCAAGTAGACGTATATATCAGAGAAGAGTAATAATGATAGTAATTGCTAAAGGCTATATTTTGTTACACATACACGATTACATTCTTACAATGTTTTCCACATTCTTAATTTTAAGTTTGAACCATCACTTTTGGTCATTTTATTTAATAGTACCACAATTTAGTAATAGGCTACATCATTTTTCATTTCATATCTACAAAGAACTAACTACTATATTCCATGTATGTTTATCATGCAGCTATTCTATTTTTTTTTAGACAGAGGTATCGAAAATAGGCTATATACTATTCCCCTTTGAATGCACATGGTGCAAATATATCAGGAAAGTTCACAAAATACTCCTTCAATAATAACAAGTGCCAACATGATTAATTAACAAACAAAGGGAAACTGAATTTTGCATTCAACAAAATTACATTTTGTGTTGTAATGATCACTGTGCGGTAATGACATAAAAACTCACAATAATGGAAGGCATCGAGACAACTGCAATATCACTTCACAGATATTGCTTCATAGCTTTACGTGAAATTGAGAAAAAGTATAATGTACAAAAGAAAATATTGACTATTTCACTTAAAAATAATAATCTATAACAATTATTAATAAAACAGATAGGGTTCCTATAATCGAGATTCCAATAACAAAATAACATGGAAAATTCCGAAACAATATTGAAAAAATGTTTCTGATATTTGATTTGTTATTTTAGGAGTAAATTTTGACTATAGGAACCGATTAAAAGATTGTTTATAACATTCATAGTCAATGCCCACAAAGCTGGACTTTCCCACACCATCACCACCCTTCACCAAAATGAACCCCTTATATCCGCAAAAGCATCATCTTCAGCTCAATACCATTAAAATAATAAACATATTTCATCCAATATTTCATAAATAAAACTCTACCATGTGAGTGCAAAATTCCTCAAATGAATGATTCATTAGTTCTCACGATTATCTAAATCTTTTCACTCTAAGCTGTTTTAAATGACATATTAGTTGGTTTTATGTTATCATTATGGTTGGCTGAAATATGTCTATTACCTGGTAGAACTGTCGAAGACAAGAATAGCTTTATAAATTTCAAGCATTCATTTTTCCTCTTAAAGAAACCATTTTTAATCTACATTTTATTTTGTATAGCATTATTAGAGGGTTGTAATAGGGTACATGGGCTTACTCACTGAATTCTACAATAGCAAATTTTGATTAATTAGATATTTCTATAGTAAGGCACACATTGCTTTCATTAATTAATAATATTTGTGTACTGATTAAAAATCTTCATGAAAAATTAATGATCTATTTTGAGAGTGAAACCTTTTGATAGTTTACAAGACAAGATCAGAGTATTTTATAGGGTTAAAGATCTAAGAAAAAAAATAGATATCGAAAGAATATGAATAATTGCACATTTTCCCAAAAGAAGTGTTAATAGTTATTCCAATCAATACTAAGACTATTATGATCACTATTATGATAGAATGCAATATTGCATCTAACTAAATAATACATACTAGTTATCACAAAATATTCTTGGCTGTAGGATATGACAAACAAACTTTTGTCATTTTCATACCTGACGTTTTTTTTTTTTTTGATGGCACAGCGTATCAAACTGCATATCTGTAGCCATATGACAATGATTGGAGAAAGCAGTAATATTATGATTCTTAATTATTGAATCAATGACGGTTTCAACTTTATTGTTAAACCAGTACTAGATTCCAGCTTAGCAATATTTTGGCATAGTACAGTACAATAATATAATAGTTCACCGCTGAAAGTATATAATTTAGTAAGTACATTTTTCCTCTTCTTCAATCAATCACCCTTCTGTTCAGTCAGTCAATGTGTTGTTATAATCTGTAAGCAGAGAAAATCTAAATTAATACATAGTTGACTTGAACGATTGATATTAATAACTAGTTATAAATTGATAATAGATATTATACACGAAAAAGCTGATGCCTTGACTAATATTACAGTTTAGAATTAGGGCCGGAATTATCACCTGAAAAAACCGCTAGTGTTGTTAATAGCATAATATTGTTAATGGTGACCCATACTATCTCTTTTCACCAACTGTCAGAATAAGGCTAACTAGACTTTGTAATACCAGATCTCAATTCAGGAAAAATGATGAGGATATGCAATAATGTTTCTTTTTATCATGTGAGCTGATGCAGTAACTTTATAGCTACCATTGAGAACAGTCTACAATCGAAATATTATTAGATTTTTGTTAATTAATTGAAACTACGCTAGAATGCTTTTTATTGTGGACATACAAGTAATAGTGATGATAGTAGTAGAAGTAGTACTTATAATAGTAGGAAATACACGGCAAAGTAATGTTGAATAAAGTGAACTTTTATACTGAAAGTAATATAAGACAAATCATTACAATTGTAATGTACAAATGTACAAATATAATTTCAATTGTTTTCTATGTGCTACAGTGATGTTCCTTGGTTGAGGTACCCTTGTACTGTTTTTTTGCTTACCGTACAAATACAAAATACAGATAGGAAAATGAAAAAATAAAGAGTACAGAATTTCTTACATTGTTCCAGCAGTGTTTTACTTCATTTCAAGTTTTTGTATGTTTTTGAGTATCAATGATTTTGAAACAAAGTTTCGGAACAATTTTAAATGATGAACAGTAATGAATATTCTTCTTCATTCTATTCTCATTCCATATACCATCTTGTTAATTGTTTATAATCCTTTTCGTCGAAGTCACTCACACACACACTGTTGACAAACTCATACAGTGAACTAGAACTTACTTGAAAACATTAGTCTGTTTTTTTTATAATATAATTCTATTGAATAAGTTCCTTGCAATTAATAATTACTTGTTCTAAACAGTTCTCATCGATAGGTTACCTAAATGAAACAATGGGGCCAACTAATTTGTTGGTATAAATTTTAGATTGCATCACATTTTGAAATCATACACCGCAGCTGTAATGCATTTTTGAGTTACTTTTCATCAAATTAGATCCTTGATTGTAGGTACTAGACGTAGACACTAGATTGGAGTTTAGTTCAAGTTTCATTTGCCAGTGTGAAACCCAATTTAATACCGACCTATTGTAAAAAATAAATAAACCATACTTTAATTTCGATTTCTTTGAAATGATGTCACTCATTGTTGTAAAAAGTGGACGGTGGACGTCAAGACCGAGAAGGTACCAACTGTACTAAAAATCAACTGTCCTAAACTCGATTGTACTAAGAACTAACTGACCTGAATGTCTACTCCTCGAACAACCTGTACAAAGTAAGAGGTTTGGCTCCAGCTTTACTGAAATTTCATTTGACAAAAACCCATTTTACAGGTTGATCAAGAAATGGAAGTTTAGTTCAGGTGGTTTTTACGACAGTTATTTCAAGTATAGTTGACCAATCCCCCAATATCACCACTTCAATAATAATAACTTCAGTATTTCTTTGTCCCACTCCCCCTTCAACTTTACTAGTTGCTATGGTAACTTGGATTGTTATGATAACTTAACCAACATCTTTGCGTATATCGTACCTCAACAACGTCTGTCGGCGTCTGGCTTTCTTAACTCTTGGTCACACCCCGCAGCCCTTGCGCGTACCAAACAGGACCTTCAGCTCGGGGAAAATCACCTTCCGTATGAGTGCGTTGGTCTTACTCGACAAGATGTCACGCGTCGTGTCTCGTTTGAATTTCTTGATGCCAGGCTTGTGAACAAGGAAGGCGTTGTCTAGGATCTGGAACTCGTAGTCGAGGACACAAAGAGCGTAACCCTGAAGTAGACAAACATAAAATTAGGTTAATCGATATATAAAATAGAGTAGAGGTGTACATTCATCGTAAGTATGAAAATGCCATGTAGCTTATAATTAATTGATCTTCACCTGATTGTTATTAATTATTCTTTATATATCAACTTCTTATGATTTTGTGAAAATAATTTCATTTACATATCAACTTCTTATGATTTTGTGAAAATAATTTCATACCGGATTGTCACTCCTGTAGTAAAATAACAGGACATGAAAAATTATTATATATATATATGTAAGGACTAATACTTGGGTAAAAGAAACATACTTTAAAACAAAAACAAATGTTCATTTTTATCGGTCTATTTTTGTATAACATTGGATTTAAAAATTCAGACATGTATAAGTTGGCTTTATTTTTATTGATCAATTTCTTTGAATATGAATTAATTCAAGTTTCTAATAAATTAACCATGTATTAGTTGAATTAAAACTGATGATTCAATCTTCAAGTATCAATTTAAAACTGAATCTTCACCGATCAAAGTTTCACACTCTTTGTGTGAAATCTACCTGAATCCAAGTCGGGAAGAGTGGTGATGACGGTCAAATTAAGTCCACGTCCAAATATCTTCATTTTGGCAAGATAGAATGGATAAAGAGGTAAAGGTGTTCTGAAAACACAATATTTAAATCATGTGTTGTGATGTTAGTTTGAAATAAGTAGGCATAATTGAAATATGCCATAATAGGTGACAGAAAAGTTTGCATTTTTATTGAAGTATATATACACTTTATTATGTTGATGATTTCACGGTCATTTCTATTTGTATTCATATTATTTTCATGAGTATATTTTTACGATAAGGAATTCTCGATTGGCCGCTAATGTTAAAAAAGTTCTCTTATAGAAATCGGAAAGTTCGCTCATTCTTTGATCTAGCAAGTAATCACATCACTTTCTGACCTCACGTACACCCAGCCAATCAGTAATTCAGCGTTTTTCAATATCATAATATAACTTCTTAGTTGATCGTCGCTTACAGATTTCTCATCCTATAGCATTGTACCGCATTATTGGCCTCACTATGCGAACTGCATTTTAATTATCTATTATTTCAGCCTGCGGGCAGTTTTAACCTTAAATTATCCAAGAAGATTCTCCGAAGTCAATCACGTTTATTATTGTATTGATGCTATCAACATTTATTAGATATTATGTATATTTAATACCATATTTTACCGAGCTATGGACTTAGAAACGAGCCCTCATATCGTTATTTAGAATAATTGTTCATAAGGTTGGTATTAATTAACACCTGGTAATTGTCTTAATACTAGTATATTTCTCATTTTATTAATAAGTCAATTTATTCCCTTTTTTCAGAATATGATTTGCCGCAATGATTATACCAGTCTATTTAAAACATATTTTATAGATAATAGATTCAGGACACTTCTTATGGATAATACATGCAATTGTGTGCAATGCAATGAGCCTGGATTGCAAAGTTTATAGTCAGAAAAAAATCTACTTTCCTTTTGTATAATAATTATTATCAATAGGATGAACTAGCAATGATCCACACAACATGACTTGATAGTGTTGTTTCTTGTGCACGATTTAATGCGTCTAAATGGCAGTGAAAGGAACTCGTAATACTGTAAAAAGTGTAACAACGTACAATAAAAATATATACTTTTTCTTCATACCATGTGTCATTGTGTACAGACAAGACAGACATGCCATGTTATAATGTAAAAGGGTGAAACGAGTGTAGAGAATTTACTACTTCCCACAATATGTGACATTCTCTTTGGGTTCGTATGCTGACTGATGAACTTTACATGTGAAGTTTTTTTTGTCTTATGAATTATAGTTTAGGTTTAGATGACCTTTGTTACTGCAACGCTTGCCATTTAACCCGGTAATTAAAAAGTGCATTGATGCCTTCACAAATTAACGTATGATTGTTGTAGTAATTATCTGAAACGTGTTTAAATTCGTTATAATTACCCGCGGATTTTTCGTACTCCATTTGTTGAGACACGCGAATTAATTGCCATGGGTACTTAAATTTTGTTATAAGGTTTATATCTATCTACTTCCTTTCTCTTGTTTTAGAATCATCTTGAAATGTGAAATAATTATATATCATATTGAAGATTTATTCTTACTTGTATTTTAAATTTATTTTCAATCTTTACAATATCCTTCACATTGAATTTTATAATATGATTAGTGTCCTTGTAATCAAGGCAAGTCAATAAGCTTCTTCATGTAACATCGCCCTATGCAACTAATGTATGGTTAATGAATTAAATATACCACCTTAATTGGTTAAAAACTGAAATCAACTTTTGGTTGTCACCATCTTCTTGGTAATGGTAAACAACAAGAAGTGATGTCAGCTATACTAAATGCATGGAAAAAAACACGAAAACAGATTGAAGAAAGTATTATGGATTTCGATTCGAATTCAGTAAGACAGTGTAAAGAATGCTAGCTGATATCATTTCACCATCAAAGCATGTTCAAGTAAAAAGGGAATACAATTCGACTTTAGTACGGCACTTGAATATATTGTTATAGATGTTCACAAAGATATTGAGATTTTGTAATCGTGATTAAAAAACAAACATTATCACGGTCATTTAAAATTGTTATGTCAATGACGATTTCCAGGTGGCATGTGTGCCATGTCGTCCTTAGCCTGAATGAGAAACAAATTGATTGTGTGGCCAAGTATGTCGAGAGTATTGTGGAAGAATTAGTTTGAATTCCGATAACCGCTTTTGGAGGAATCACTTTCAATTTTATAAATCTGATCTCTGACTTCTAGAAATGGACAAATGTATAAAAAATATTAAAATACGGATAGACCATGGGTTAAACAATGAAGGGGATTGGGGAACAACAACTTGATCATTTATATCATGATTGTGATGAAAATACATCCTGGATGACAGTTTTTTTCTTTTCATTATTTGTTATCTTTTGCTCTTCCCAGTTATTTAAATGATACATCACATATTAACGTTTCAATATCACCTGAATCAATAAACTCAATAAGTTATATGATATTTACATTGATTACAAAGAGAAGACAAACGAAACGTGGCAACACCGCGGTTTAACGTTAACTGAAAGGTGTTTCAGGTTATATTAAATTAGATATTAAGAATTAGTTCATTCGGTTAGGTTTATATTTTGTAGTTTAGGTTACCTAGATTGGGTCGATTTAGATTTTTTTATGCGCGATACAGAACATCACTACGAACAACAACAAGAGCAGCAGTAGCATCAACAACAGCACGGGGTGATATTTTCACCCCATGTGGCCATGACACATTCCGACGACAAGAAACTGGCTAGCTATGAGTAACCGTCTCAACTCTCAGTGTCTCTCGCTTCCTTCAGTTTCTCACGTGTAAGGAAGGGTAGTTCTTCATTTGCATTCATGAATTTCTATACGCACTTAATAAATACCGGTACGTATTATTAAAAGTTTATGGTAAGTGTCTGTCG
The DNA here is from genome assembly GCA_964007535.1 of Brachyptera risi. NCBI lineage: Eukaryota > Metazoa > Arthropoda > Insecta > Plecoptera > Taeniopterygidae > Brachyptera > Brachyptera risi. The sequence goes on along the minus strand of OZ023329.1, from coordinate 27,832,171 downwards.
GAGTGCCGAGACGATTGTTTTTTCTTTCTCGTCCGGTTGTCGTTTCATGTATTTCGCTAGCTGCCTCGTAAGTGCAGTGCTTGTAAATTCACATGTTATTTAAATTAAGGAGTGTTTAGTGCTTGAGTGTATATTGACAATATTGTATTTCTTCTTCCTCGTTCGGTTGACGGTCGTCGTTTGCAACTTGATGGTAAGTTTTACATTCTTGGTATGACACTGTTTTAAAAATAGTTTACTGGTACGTCACGTGTAGTTACCGCCTAAATTCTACCTCATGTAATACAAAATAGCATAATCATAATCACGTGGTCTTATGCGAGGGGCGAACAACCAGTAAATTTGGTGTACACCTGATTCCAAATTTCAAGGTATTTTAGGGGGATTTCACGGGATTTCAACAAGATTTCAAGGGATTTCAACAAGATTTCAAGGGATTTCAACAAGATTTCAAGGGATTTCAGGAAGATTTCATGACAAGTGTACACCAGATTTCAGAAGTTGTTAACCCCTCGGTGTTATGTTGATACGATCTACTACCATCTTCCGTATTACCATTCGGATTATTTTGTGGTAGTATATCTTTTGTGGATGCTTCGTCTATGTCTAAGTACCCCTATCTCAGGTAGTTCACATCATTTCACAGTTTACATCTTCATTATGCTTTGCTAATATTTGCCTATAGACGCAATATTGAGTATAAGTCAACCCCGATCATTTGTTGATCAACCGCTGATTCGTACCACACAAAACTTACTGTTGTTAGGGTTGGTAAATTCGATAATCCATAAATAATCAAAGCGGGAATGTAAAATTCGAGGTGGAATTGAGGGATCTTAGGGAATGATTGAATACCTGTTGTTAGGGACGGTAATTTCGATAATCCATAAATAATCAACGCGAATGTAAAATTCGAGGTGGAATTGAGGGAACTTAGGGAATGATTGAATACCTGTTGTTAGGGTAGATAAATTCGATAATCCATAAATAATCAACGCGGGAATGTAAAATTCGAGGTGGAATTGAGGGAACTTAGGGAATGATTGAATACCTGTTGTTAGGGTAGGTAAATTCGATAATCCATAAAATAATCAACGCGGGAATGTAAAATTCGAGGTGGAATTGAGGGAACTTAGGGAATGATTGAATACCTGTTGTTAGGGTAGGTAAATTCGATAATCCATAAAATAATCAAAGCGGGAATGTAAAATTCGAGGTGGAATTGAGGGAAGTTAGGGAATGATTGAATACCTGAGTCATCTTGTCGCTCTTGCCCTCCCAACTGAGTCGCTCATCGTACAGCGGGTCGTCATGCGTCCCGATGAAGATAGGTTCCCAGTGGATGAAGTATCCCGTCCGCTTGCCGACGTGGAACACGTGAAGTCCGTCAGTCTGGTTAGCGGCCAGCCACTCCTTGGACTTGGGCACGTTGTGGCAACCGGGACACAGGTTCTTGTGGAAGGGAATCGCTTGGCCCGTCTTCATCATGCTCACCTGCAAACATTATACAGCATGAGTTTATAGCTATATGTATAATCCATAAGTATAAGTATAATTAAGTATAAGTATTAATTAAAAGTATTATATACAGTATAGGCGACATACTCTTTCACTGTTGTGCCTGTAGTTCAACATTGATCATTTGGATTTTCGGTCTGAAATTCTTTGAACTTTATAAACAGATTCAAGTGAATTTTATCTCTATGTTATAGCTATAGCTATAAAAAATAATCTATTTCAGCTGATATTTCATACTTTCAAGTATGAAGTATAAACGGGGGTGAAGTATATTTAGTAAGACAAATTTAAAGAAAATAAATAAATAAAATAACAGATGATCGTCTGTTACCTTTTACGTATATCTTACGGTTTTTCAATAATTGCTATTTACATTCATAATACTTCACAAAAATTAGAAGTATAACGTGAAAGAAGATATTAGTATATTTTTTTTCTTGACAATTCACTCGATAACGTCAAATTAATGGTCCAATAAATTCAATTAAATTTAGCATGTACTCCACAAAGGTGACAGGTCTTGAATTTACAGTGGTACAATTAATGATTGTCTGAACTTGATTTCTGGAATACATACCTACTCTCTCGATATTGAAATTATAACATAACAAGTAATCATTGTGGAAGTTCTATTACTCTTGAATTTTGAAAGTAATTTGAAAAACAGGTTTCAACTTGCTGTATTGGTATACCAAACCACGCACATTTATAATGTAAAACCATCTTACTTACGCATTACAAATAATTTTCAACGATTAAATTAAGAGTATAAGTTATCGCATACAGTTAAGAGCTCGCGGGTTTGAATACTGGTCGGGTGCATAAAGGTCGGGGGGGGGGGGGGGGGTGATACGTCACATTATCATTGTATAGATTTGATATACGGTACCGTTATTACGACATTTTAGTCACAATACTGAATCATGATCGCATACATATGCAATTTATTTATTAAATCTAGAATTATAACTGTCAGTATTAATCTCGGGTCCGCCCAAGCATTCTTGTTCGCATATTCGTGAATTAAGCGCTACCACCACCCCACACATATATACCCACCCCACACACATATATACCCACCCCACAGCATTGAGCGAATCTCGTGCACGGAAACACATTTTGAAATACCTTATAATAATATATACCCTACAGTAGTTTGCATAACCGAGTTTTGTACGCATTTATTACGCATATAGACCACAGATCAGTGATATAGACGTACGGCTTGAAGCAATTAAGCAAAAGTCTTTCTGTCTTTTGATACCTGTTAAATCGTATGTAATATAACATGGTCAACTGGTTTGACCAGGTAGCAAAGAGACTTTTACTTCCGCTTCAAGCTGTAAGTCTACATAAGTACGGACGTAATAATAAAATGGGAAAACAAAAGAAGTTTGATAATGTTTATAGACTATGAAAACGCGGGATGCGCGTTGTTAGACGAGCTTAGGGGTATAGAAATCTAGAATGAAAAATAATTTGTCAACCCAATCTACATCTACAGACCTTGGATCACTCCAAACGTTCAAAAACCTCACGAGAATCAGTTATGTCACGGCCTTCCTCTTCATTCATTTCAATCGTTTTGAATTAATTGGTGACACTTGTTGCTATAGATTTAATTGGTTCCCGTAATAGCCTAAATTGATGGGAAAATGCTTTATAAATGCGTTTTCTTCGTTATTTCTCATCCGATTGATGCGAAAAATCTCTCAAAATGTGCTTAATAGTTTCCTTTATATTCGGCGAAAATTTGAGAGGTCTTGAAAAATTTTGATTTTTCAAGTATTTTCCTCCGGGTTCTTCTAATGGGGATTTTTGAAATTTCTAAAATTCATAAAAAAAAAGTTACCACCCGATAATGCCACAAAACTATACAGATCTAAGTTAGATAAGGAACCATGACGAAAAAAAGTTTGAAGTTGATAGCTGTAGCCGTTTGACCTGTGGAGAACCGACAAAAAAACATAAAAAAAAAACATAAAAACGAACATCAATTTTTTCAGTATGTCAAATTGAATCCTCGCTAAAGCTCGTCTAATGAGTGAATATCAGTGAGAAAAATGCGAGTTCAATCTGTTTATCAAATTGTTAATTTGACCGAACACTAATAATATGAAACAAATATGGGTGTTGGTCATGATACAATCCATGTGAATTTTTAATTGAATCAGAACTCTTTTCATTTTTGCTCGCTCTGTTAATCATATGGTATGTTTTTTATGGCAATAATAATGATCACAAGAACTTTTTCTATAATTTTTTTAAAATTATAGTTGAAATAGACGTAAAATCGTTGGCTAACTGAACTCAGTGTGAATCAAGATTAATCAAATGAACTAGATTTCGAATCAAGTTCCAAACAGGTTAGACACGAAGGTTTGACACGAAGGTAACTTGAATAAATGTGTTGATAATTGTATTGTTATTTCATTTTCACCAGACAAATATGAAATATGAAATAAACCATGGACTATATCGAGTGAAATGACTCTTACTAATGATTAATAATACGAATATAATAGACCATTATTTTTTAGAAGTATAAGAGCACGAGATAAAGACAGCTGATTGGGAGAATAGAGTGGCAGAAAGTGAGAGCAGATAGTTTGGTGCTGATCAGAGGATGCGACCAATGAAAGAACCCAATTCCTATATCTGTGATGAAAAATGGAATCAAGTGACTAGTTTTGATGTGGAGAAATAATAATGTTGAATACATTTAAAAAAAAAAATGGTATCAATGTAAATTAATAACCGTTGCTATATTGACAAAATCGATATGGATTATGGAACGAAGCGATACTCCAGTATATGCTTATTAAGCGTTATTGAGGGTGGTTTGGTTAATTGCCAGGGTAGCATATTTCAAATGGATGCGTATCGCATATTACTGATAAATAAGCTTCAAGCTTCTGAACCTGATTTAATGGGAGATATCACCGTGTGACGTATCATCATCAACCTTATACAATTCACATTGCATGCTTGAACGTTATTAAAATGTGTTCCACTTTGTTTTAGGGCCCAACTTTTTAAATGTTGATAATAATTGTTTGTCATGACACCTTACCGATTTTTCTACTATAAACTTTTGAATGGGTTAAATGAGGTTACTAAATATAATCATGTTATATATGAAAATCCATTTATTAACGCTCACCTCATGAAAAATATTATGGGAATAAATTATTGAGCTCACAAACTGGTAAGATACGCAATAAGGGCAAGAAATTTAAAATAACAATATTTTTAAACAGAATTTCCATGTCAGACAACATACAATGTACTCGTTCGAAAAGATGAAAATGTAAAAATGTGTCGATTTACGTAAATGGAATTGATTCCATTTTCGAAAAGTGACGCTGTCAAAGAATACATTTTAAAAATAATAATGAGGAACTTACAAAGATACAATGAAAAACGATGAAAGAGTCATTCTCAATATATGTCATTGTAGAAAGTCATTTTTAAAACTCATGATTATTTGGTGGACCATTGTTCAGGCTAGTCTATATATCAGATCTATAAATAGTAACATTACTTGCATTGACCAAGCATGTCGTAAAATGCAAATGCATAAAGTAATCCGTGACTTATGCGGGATTCAAACCCACGCCCGTCTGGGTCAAGTATCATGACACACGAGCAACATGGTTGTGGCAGTCTAGCCAACTCGATCATGATTTTCTTCGCAATAAATATAGAAGAAAACAGCTATAGGTTACTCAGATGCAGAGATCATAGAATTCTTCTGGATGATGCTGCAAGGTGAAAGACATTCTTGGAAGACGAGGAAAACCCTGTGATCATCTCCATGACAGACACATTTTACTACGATGATTCAGACTCTATTGCAACCCACAACATTATTGAGAAATTTCATCTCGAGATCGGTTCTCAATGTTGGCAATTAACGTCCAGTTTTTTATCATACATTTTTTAATTCTCGTACGTGAAATATCGCCTGTGGCTCAAGTTTTCTTAGTATAGACATTAACAAATAGACAGCAACTACGTCATAAGGTTAACAGCGCATGGGAGTCGATTCGTAGACAACCAGTTATTTCCTGATGACTTTTACATAGCGAGTGATATCAACATTTCAATTTGGAAGAAACATTCTCAATGGAAATATATGTCGATTATTGACTCAGCCATATTATTTCAGTGCATTTCTGAATTATATTATTCAAATATTAACTCGATCTACTGAACTAAATCATAAATGTATACATTGTTTCTCAAGTATAAACACAATATTAGCATAAAATAGGTCCTATAGAGTTTCATTGCACTGAATACCCCTAGTCACCATAGTCACCCTGTAGGCGATACGGGACCACCTCACATTATGCAACAGCCAACACTTATACATGCAAATATAGTAGAACTAATTTGATTGGCTTGTCAAGAAACGTGTTTGATTAGCTACCATCTAACACGGCCCACTTGACCCGTCAACCTTCTTTCAATAGTGTGATGATAGCTTCAAATCATTGCTTCAATTGTTATTTGTAAACTGGCATTCCCATACGATGATTGCCGTTACCGTTTGAGAAGCCCCATTCTCTACTTTCCCTGCTATGGTTTCTTTAACCAATCCAGAAACAAATTAATCGTAATGATATTTAAAAAAACAACATCAAATGTACATCACGAGCAATATACCATCACATATAATATACAATACATCTAAGAAACCCATTGTTATATAGAATTTCATCATGATTTATATTTTATCGGCCAGGTCCGAGACAATAAAAAAATGAAATAATGATATAGAAGAAATGTTTCCACGTAACTTTTGTTGCAAATGTCATGTGATTTTTCAATCACTTATAACGAACTCTATAATCTTCTCTACCACTTCCATGTTAAGGTACAGTAACTCGATAACCTTACAGGCGTGATTACGTGAGTTGATTTTTACCATGACGGAAGAGAAAAGTGCTCTCGTCCAGTATTAGGTGGCTCAATGGGATAAATGCGCAAAAAAAAATAGATCCACGAATGTTGGGTGGTTGTTCGTCTCCTTATAATAATTATAATATTATAATATATTATTATAATGCTGCATAATGAGAAAAAAACAACAGGATTTGAATAATTTTTTAATTGTAGAACATACAAAATATAAGCCTTAAGATATGTCAATTTTAACCTGTTTGGGGAACAACGTAACATATACGGTATAGAGAGAATAAAAGAATACCTACTTCCTTCAACTTATTATATTATTCCATCTATATGATGGAGTTTCAATATATCCATTTCATACTAACGCCCGGTTTACGAGCTGATAGTTAGTGGATTAAACGATAATTAGTGAATTAATTTGTTATCGCCCTTGGCTCTTAACAGTCTATATAAATAAAACATTAAAATTATATTAATTCTCTTTCTAAAAAATATATACGACTGGAAAAGTCCAATTTTCGTGCACAGTAATTAAATTAGCAAGTCAAATGCACAAAATATCTGTGTTTGTTGGATTTAAATAATGCGCAATCCAGCGAAACTAGCTATATACCCATGTTGCGCGATTAGAGAAGCACAGTAACACACGTAGACTACTTTAGTTTATATCGATGCATATGAGAGCTGGAATATACGTGCACAATCGTTCACGTAGCATGCATACATGCATATGACATCAACATTATAGCTATATATAATTATTTGCAAGATTTAGATATTTTTGTGAGAAGTTATTTTCAGAAATAATTACTTGTGGAGGCGAGATCGAATCGGATTATGTCCGTTGAAATAGTCCTATTTTTCATTTACATTTGATCTCTCTTGGGTTCCAATGATTTCATTATGGTTTTGATGTTGCTTATGGTGAATAGCTGACTATTGAAATGTTCCGATTTACAGGATAAATATTCAAAGAATGAATAAATATGACTAGAATGAGAAAATGTGGATGTTGCACTACAAAAAAAGAAAAGAAGAAAAGAGTAAGTTTGAAACGTGTAATACTTGTTGAATATTATTGAATTGGTTGACCTTGAATGTCATATATATAATATAAAATTTTTATTTTTTTCACAACTTGAAGATTTGTCATTTCAGAAATTGCATTTACGTCATACCAATGTTTCCGTGCTCAAACGACGAAACACATTGTTGAGATTACATTGACGACAAATACTTGGTTCGTATCTAAATGTTAGTTCAGATAATTGCATATGATAAAAACGTATTGGCACTTCAAAGTTATTGTCACATAACATTTTACTTTTGGAAATCCTTAGATTAGCGCAGCGAAGGTTTATTTTAAAATACATATGAATTTTGGGTTTTCACAACTTTCTACTTTTTGAAATTTTTGTTCACAGTCCAGAAAGAAGAAATAAACACACATTTTTTCGAAGTATTTCAGGCCCACACGAGAAAATAGAAAATAAGACTGTTTGGGAAATAGATCGATGGAATTGAAATTTTGAAGAAACCCATAACAAGAAAACGCCAGCACGAACAAGAAACAATTTTTTTTTAAATTTCAGAACAATTAATTGATTACCATTTATAAGACTGAAGTGAACTTATTTTGTATGTTGAGAGGTAGGGCCTACCAAGAAACTTTTCAGAGAAACTTTTCAGGCCTAACATTGCCATACATTATTTTTCAAATTTGACAACTTACAAACACCTATTCGGAAAAATAAAACTGTTAATTTATTGAAAGCAATGCATACTGGAAAATTTATCAACATCAACCAATTTTTGCATAATATTAGAAATGAATAATTTCAGAATGTGTCGAAATCGCAAAACGTAAATGCATGTGTCAATGTCAGAAACGTTTACATCAAATTATTCATATTTTTAAATCACAAAATGCCCCTCACCCCTCCCCACCGCCCCCCCCCCCCACCCACCCACCCGACACACACGCTTTCTTGTCGCTACTTCAATTAAACTACGACATTTTAATATCGCCACTTCGTGTTACAGATTTTATCAAGTGTATAAAATGAGCTGAAATGATACGTAGATGTTTGTTCGACCGTTATGTAATTACAAACATGACAACATATTTAACTGGCAGTCAAGTGTTGTTGTCATCATGGTCATCATAGTTACCAGTGTTATTTGTTTTCATCAACTCTCAGAATTAAGGCTAACTGGGATTTGTAATACCGGGTCTAAGTATCATTAATATGCGATTATCTTTGGCCGTGATCCACATTTGATCACACATGCACATATGTCGCGACTAGCCGGAGGCTATGCCGGTATTCAGCAACATATATTTAGAATCTTTCGCACAAAAAAAAATACACACATACACACAGTATGTGATTACACCTGGTCGACCTTGCCTAATAACTAACATACAGGTATGCTATTATTTTCATTGGACTTCCCGATTACTTTACCTGAGTACTAACTGATCTAGTATAACACCGAGGCAAGTGTTTCGGTTTCTCATTTAATGTTATAGCCGCTGTAAAAAAACCTGATTATAAATGGGCTTCTAGAACACCTTCACCTTCAGAAATATAAACTTGGAATTTTCATCACCAATTATTTCGATCTTCATAAAAAATACGAAATCGTTAGTTAATTGAGCCCAGGCTACAGATTGAATTCTTTTACATGACCGACTACACACAGTGATTGACTATAGATTCGATTCACGAACTGTAAGGAAAGATTATGGACTTTATGGTCGATTGTAACTGAACATTTTAGCAGTTGACTGAGTCACAATTTTTCATTTGAGACACGAAAAGAAAACCCCAAGTATTTCAGGAAAATTCTGATATGTATCCTTCACGACAATACCAAACAATAAAAATGATACTTCAGTCAAAAATTTTTCAAATCCAGTCAGGCGTATCTTGACGGGAGTCAAGTACCGCTTGCAGCCAATTTTGAGCGTACTGGATCTCCGAAATTATATATAAGAGACTTGAAATTCTTCGGTTTCTCTCTTCGAGTCGTTTTGTTGACGAGATAGATCTCTCACGACATTCAAAGTCATCCCATGACATACAAAATTCAAGTCCAGTTAGTTATTTGGTTAACTTGGTAATTAAATACACAAGGACGTTCAGAAGTTTTAGTCGGTTATAGTCTGCAAATGCGTAAATTTCCGGTATTTGAATTTGAAACTGACATCTTCAAGTCTTCGAATCTTTGAGACGCAGCGCACAAATACACGCATTTTAGTAGACCTATATAATTAAAAATCAGACAGTTTAGGTGATAATGCTAATTGGATGTTTTTGGATGGTCACCACGGTCACCGAGCTTATAATCACCCATACACGATGTAGTGATACCAACCTATTTTATCAAAAATATAAAGAAGGTGACCCAACTCGCATACTGATAACATGGAAGACATTTGTGGTTTCTTGCGGTCATTTCAGAGCCAATCGTCCCGATTGGCTGTCACGATTTAGCGGATTCCCTTGTGAACTAGATGTAAATAAGAGTGGCTACGGTACCGGTGACATTGTTGAACTAACAAAATCTATAATTCTCGTAATCTACTGGGCCGTGTATAGCAAATTGAGCATTGTTGTTTTAAATAGTTCGATATAAAAGCGGTAGTTGCGCTACAGGCAATCGGGACGCTGGACTCAAATTCTGACCTCAATTCGGACTTCAAATTCGGAAATATTTCACTTTCAAGACTCGAGTTGGGTCACCTTCATATTATGATGAAATAGGTTGGTATCACTAAATCGTGACCCATATATTATGATATAATATATATATATATATATATATATATATATATATATATATATATATATATATCTGCCTTCTAGATATTTGTTACGCTCCTCAAAAGAACTCTACTAATCAATGATCTGCAGTTTTATTTTCATCAAAACTTCTTACACTTCATCGCATTCAACGAACGCTCATCATTTGTTCCCCCCAAATAACCTAGTATGCTTGGAGCCAGGAAGCAACATTGATCATCAATTCATTGCTATATATTCTTATCTCTATCTGTTGATTGGCTGACACTTGTATGTGCTGACCAATCAACGATCAAAGTAGGGCAGAGTGGTTGGCATTACGTCGATATGACTCCCACGTTCCATCATATTGAACATATAGGGTTTCACGATGAAACTGCGCTGGCTGATTGATTGTCCCATTCCACCCACACTACTCCCAATTGACAGGTATGCTGAGCATGATTAATGATGTGGGCTTAAGAAAGACCCCAAATATTTACCAGAAATACTTGAAATTTAATCTATAAAAATTTTGATCTCGTTTGATGTTTTTTAAAAATATATGTTATTTTCATATCAGAATACAAAGTGCGCAATTCAATTTGAAATTGGAATTGAAAGAAGCAGGCTACGTACATTTCCATTCATTTATACAACTGCACTTGTATTAGAATCCAGTGAACCAACTGATTCAATTGATACGAGTGATTGATTTTGATTGAATTGAATTGCTTACATTTATATTCATCATATTCATATAACAGTGTGTTACATATAACGCTTATTATTTAATTGAATATGTTCAATTATAAAAATTAATTAATTTTCAGTCGAGTATGAGCAATTTAAAAATAGGAAAAAACTGCGGTAGAGCTGTACCTGCATTCTGTAAGCCTGTAACTTTACCATTGAAACAACAAAATTATGGATTCAACATATATTATATTCTGATTTTCGACCATTTATAGTCATTAGTGCTATCATCGCCAATTTCTTCCTTTCCGATTTAATTGTTCTTTTAAATAAATGTTCGTACTTAATTGATATTGATTGATAATCAACATGTTAGATGGTGATCTGACCCTATGACGAACATAATGAAAGTACTCTGAGCTGAATAGAGGTCCATGAAAACTCATACTTCGAGAGCGAGATTCGAACCTACGCCCATCGGACTACCTTGAGCTAGCCAAGTTGTATGTATACTATGATTGTTGCCAGTCTCGACCGACCGTCACCTCGTTACACTATCATTGACGATCGGGTATGTCGACCCACCAATATCCTTCTCAATTCTTATGTGGCACATTGTTATCTCCACTGGCCTTATCTGTGACACACCCCTCTAGTAAGTTATTGTTTCGTGTCGAGGGGGTTGGTAGCACCGTAGCAGTGACAGTTCCTATTGGTTTACATTTAACGAGCTTTACGTTTCTTACCCTAATAAACACACATTCGTTGCTTGCGGTTGCGATGCGAAGCGTTGCAATGCGTGACTACGTCTATAGCCACTCATATAGCAAATTAAACATTAGAAGAAAATAAATGCGACAAAGTCTCACATATATAGAAAGCAGTAATTGAAATATTAGTGTTAGTAAAAGTATCATTATTAAACTTTTATTGATGAGCGGTATAGCGAATTAGACAATGACGATTCAATGACTCTCACTGTTTTTTTATTTCATTTTTTTATGCGCTCCACTGGTCGCAAGGATCCTCGTAAAACTTTTCTATGGGTATTTTATTTTCTAGCATGGTAGTTTTTCGTTACGCTCGGTAAGGCAGATTTTTAGAAATTGTTGATCGAAATTTTGAAAATATACGCATGAGAACACGAAAAAAAAGGTGAAAATATTATAATCCGAAAAAAGTTATTTTGTGATGTAGTTATAGGACAACAATGACGGCCATGATTGATAAGTTCGATGAAAATCGGGTGAAGTATCAGTATGGTGTGGTGTAGTTTGCCATCACATTTCATATAAATATCTTGCTCGCTCACTTACAGTGCATATGTTGCGTTTTCCTTAGTGTGGTAACGTACTAGTTTTTCTTCTGTTAGTGCACGTACGGTATCATGTTGCGATTATGAAGAAATTGTAAAAATTAATTAAAAATGTGAAGGTCAATGTTAGGTGAGATATAGGCCTACTGCACTCGTGATGAACGGAGGATTTTGAAATATTTAAGTGTGATACTTTTGCACATTGATAATTCGTGCTTACTACGGCACCGAATTGACAATTCTTTTAAATTATCTACAATTACAATATATCTGGATACTATAGACGCTACAGAACAAATGACATCTATATTCAGTGTTTTGAATAATTATACCACTCAAAATATATATAAAAAAAAATCGAATGATTCTTACGTTTCAAATTTTAATGTAATTCTGAATTCTAAATGGATGAATAAATAATCAATTCAACAGTGAAAAAACGAAGACTAACAACTCATTTTTGAATTGGAATTTTCATGCAGATAAAATTGCTATTACATATCAAATCAACGATAAACGTCGAGTTAATGACCCACATTCACACTCAATCACATTTTATATTTCAGGGTGATTGTTAATAATGCGTGTCTGTACCCAAAGGTAAGTAGTGATTACCAATATGGGACTTGTTTAATACAGCACCACACTCAAGTCAATTATTATTTCATCAAGCTATTTTATTACTGATTGGAAAATTAATTATCACAAAGCATATATATATATATATATATATATATATAACATACATGAGTGACTGGACCACTACGAAACCATTATATTGCTAACGGAGCTATTTTTCTATAGACAATGTTTTTTTGTTTAAATTATGCTGCAAGCTAAGTGATGTGTACAACATACGTTGATTGGTACATGATAATAACCTTCGAAATACCTTCATCTTCCATATATTTCGAGATAGATCGCGTTGAAAAAAAAACTTTGCGGTAAAAAGACGACAAAAAATATTCAGCTATATAGAATCGTTATATATGAAGTCCGTGGTACGACACTTGAACTGTTCATTACTGTAGCATAATTACCAACACAATGATGTTATATTACAAAATCAATACCACAGGGGAATAGTGGAAGGATGACGTAGAAGAACATTACGAAGGTTATCAGCAAATGCGATACGGGATTGGGCTTGGTGTGTTATTGACATATTAAATTTTTTAAATTTTTATATCGGCTAAAAATATCGGCAACGCACTAAAATGATAACTAAGATTTATTGGCGTCCGATAAATGATTAATGAGATGATGTGATTATGAGATGAAGGTTTCTTTGGTAATGGAAAGGATATAGTGGGGAGGAAGCGGCCGTGGCCTATATAGTAGGAATCATCCCAGCATTAGCCTAGACTACAGAGAGAAACCACGAAAAACCCATGTGAAGATGGACGGTGGTGGGGGTGGTTGCGTTAGGACCAACAGAACAGTGTAAGCTTTTTTTCCATTTTTTGTTGTTTAA
>OZ023329.1:27708460-27815960 GCA_964007535.1 Brachyptera risi | reverse complement strand
CATTCCTGCCGACATTCACCGGATACAATATCTTCCTTTTATTCTTATACAACATGGCGGAAGTGACATTCTCCCAGGGGGCGGGTAGGGAACAATTCGCATGTTCGTCCATGACTGTCTCGGGAGGAGGAATAACTTTGGGCACGTGGTATCTCATCCCGAAGAAAATGTGGAATGTTACATATTCACTCACTAAAGGTGACAAACAGTCACGCGCATATCGTATGGCTTCGATGGTTGGAGCAAAGTCCGTACCTGGAGCATGCATAGCTAATGAGACTGGCCCTTGCCATCTTTCTAATAATGGTTTTAAATTATCTAAAAATGTATAATCCGCATGTGTGGTATACGTTATACTCTCGTGACACCTAAACGTCCTTTTCGCAGGTACATAATTGTACAACACCCAAAACTCACTACGCTGGGCAGTTCTTGGTTTATTACCTTTATCGAAACACTTGATAATGTCTTCTAATTGTCTAGATGAAGGGGTATTTTGGTTGGATTCTGTTTCAATCACAATTTCTTCAACTGGAGTGTTGGAAACAGCATCGATTATTTCTTTACTTGAGGTTGGTTTACTAACCGTTGACGTACTAACGACTGGTGATGCATTCTCCGAAGGCTCTAGTTTAATTTCTTGAACGGGGGGTGGAAATGAATCTAACGGTTTCGGTATAAATTCTTCATTGATTTGATTTTGGATATTATTGAAAGGGGTGTTTTGTTTTGTAGATATTGTGCCATCTTGCGTTAACTGAGTTAATCCAACTTCGTTGTTATCAATTGAAGCTAGATTTCTGCCCGACGCTTGCAGTTCTTCGATGAACACTACCCCGGCGTTGTTTTTCGACGCGATATTGGTGCCGACATACAAGATGACGGCTACGTTCATGATGATGCTGAACCGCAACAGCCAGTTCCTGCGTGTGAACATGGTTGACTGCATTTAGGTGGTGTATGATGTTCGCTGCACGCGATTCAGGCGAGGCGCCGAGTCGTTGTCTCGTCTCCGGCCACGACGGCGTCGTTGATGGTGTAGCTGACCCTGGACAAGTGGACGCTTCATTCCAGGTCACCGGCCATGCTCGATGTGGTCACCTCGATGTCGGATTCTGTAACAAGAAGGACGATAGAAGATTAGGACACAGTTTGTTTATACGGAATTATTCTCTTCAGATATCCCGGTAATAAACCTAATATGATTCAATCACGTTACGGACCCAGAGCAAGTGTATCAGAGAAAAAAGATCATTTTTCTAAACTGAAATTACTGGAAAAACAGAATTATCCATGCCGGTACCCATCATCACGACGCTCTTTTTTTTTTTTTAATCGAACAAATTATTTAATTAAATTATTGAACAAATTAAACTAATTAATTGACAGATTTGTAAATTAATTGAAAAAATTAATTAGATTAAACAGAAGATACATAAGATAACGAAATCAAATTGGGTTGAATATTTGTTTGGCTGCAAAAATGGTTAAATATCATATTAAAAATAAAATAGTAGAGAGCAATACTTGGAATTAAAAAAAAAGTATGGAATTTGTTGATAATACCATGTGCTTATGGACTGATAATGATTACGAATCATAGTGACGTATACCGGTATGCTTAAAGGAGCCACAAAATGCCATACACATTCGACATGAGACTGAACGTAGAGGCAGAAGCGAATGTGCTTTTAAATCGAAGCAATCATGAGAATGGTTTCACTCGGCCAAAACCTTTCGTGTTATTGATGATACCTCTGGAATAAATTGAATTACTCGGGCACAGTATAATATCAACATTACTGGAGTGCATACATACAACTTTCCCAAACTCTTGTGACGTTCACTTTATCAATCATCATTATCAGTATCATCTTATCCTATAATATAGCCTCGTCGTTAACGGGTCGTTGAGAAGCAATTAGTACACATAATGAAGAGTATACGTTTCATTTTTAATAACATCTGTGCCGTATAATTCACTTTCAGTTTGTACGCCCATGGACTTCGCACATATATTTAGCGAACATGAATTAAAAACATCTATAATAACAATAATGTTTGATAGGTCTAAACCGGAGTCGATAAAGCAGTTCTACCTAGGAGGTAGAACTGCTTCATCGACTCTGGTCTAAACCATAGTCTTCTGCATGGACAGTCTCTTTTTATCACAGCCTTCTTTATTCATTCTTTTCTTATTTTCATTTTTTCATTATTTCTTTTCATTCTTTTCAGAGAAGAATGATCTGATTAAAGAAGGCTGTGCTTTTTATATTTCTGAACTAAATATCGATAAAGCAGTCTGTATCTGTAAAATAGCGAAAGTAATTTGAATTAGATTTAGATGTATAATCAAAATGACACAAAAACTAGAAAGCTATTATTATTAGAGAGACGGCTGGTAATGAGTAAAGTTCAAAAAGTGAATTATTTTCCTTTACCAAATATATTTTTTTCTGAATAACTTTAATTTACAAATTAGTATAGTCGTTATACATTATACGCTGAGAATAAATTCGTAGGCCTATATGGTTATAAATAAAAGTATGGTGATAAATATTATTACTTGACAGAATTTCGTTCTCGGTGTCATATATAGATAACAATATCAAAGTGATTAAGAAATTGGAAAAAAGATAATAAAGTACATCATCTGCATATTATTTATATTTAAATGATTAACTCATGTCGCTGATTTGTTTAGCGGTTCCAAATGAACGCCCCATTAGGCCTACTCGTGAAACTAGAAGGAGGCTGTGGATCATAATTCAGTACTAAGGAAATTGTACTTAAACATGCTTTATAAATCATCTTACAATTGATAGAATCGGTCTATCACAATGGTGCTATGAGAGCAGAATTAAATCTAGAAGCTAAGTGGTTTTTAATACGGAGTCAAGTTCGCCTGGCTGTCTTTAGATTTTGACAATCTGAAATAGTACAATATAGAGAAAACCCCTCGTCGACCACACGGCACTTTGTGCCCGGTCATCAGAATGAGAATTTCACAAATAATTTTCATTCCAACTGTGATTTTTCGATATGCTTATTTCCCATGTTTCAAGGAATTTGAACAGAAATTAATTCTGTGCTCACACAGAATCGTTCTGTGCTCACACAGAATCGTTCTGTGCTCACACAGAATCGTTCTGTGCCCACACAGAATCGTTCTGTGCTCACACAGAATCGTTCTGTGCTCACACAGAATCGTCGTTCTGTGCTCACACAGAATCGTTCTGTGCTCACACAGAATCGTTCTGTGCTCACACAGAATCGTTCTGTGCTCACACAGAATCGTTCTGTGCTCACACAGAATCGTTCTGTGCCCACACAGAATCGTTCTGTGCTCACACAGAATCGTTCTGTGCTCACATAGAATCGTTCTGTGCTCACACAGAATCGTTCTGTGCTTGTAGGCCTACCATCGTTCTGTGACAATTGATGTACCGACTGACTGTCTTATATCATTTATTTGATCAGAAAAAAGACAGTGAATTATTCGATTCTATATCATCTATACGCATTAGCAGAGAATCAGAGAACATTTTTTTTTTTAATTTTTGTGGAATGAATGTAATTATAAACTAACTTTGAATCAGACCACAAACCAGAAATTCATGTTTCAAATTAATAAAATATCCAGGCATTCACTATGAGCCGAGTCTGTGAAAACCACGTCACACCACAAACTCGTTGAGGTAAATCGTTTTTATTTTTTATCATCTTAATCTAAGCTTGTCGTACTATAAATAAAATAAAATCACGAATGCTCATAAGACTGTGTTCAAACGACCTTCCTTAAATACTGATTGATCAATGTTTTATTACTTATTTGAAACAAGCATTTCTAATGGACGCCAACTACGTTTCAAGTTTCATGCAAACGCGAGTCGAATATTTTATAGACAGGACCTCTGCACGTACTGTTAGTGATTAACCAAGTGACCCGAGAACGTTCTCTTTGAGGGCCTATTTCATGAGGGTTGGTGGTTTCAGAATTTTATGGTCACCTAAGAAACACAATATGGGATCAAATTCTATGTCTTATCTAGTAAGATAATTTATGTTCGAAAACTTTCATTGATTGTATATAGTTAGTTGTAATTAACTATCGACTCTCGCATAGGCCTATATACAGTATATTGAAAGGGAAGATTTCATGTTGCATTTATTAGGGATAATGTAACCAGATAGTTTGAAGCAATGTAAGTGATGAAGTTTCAATTTATATATACACACACACATATATATATATATATATATATATATATATATATATATATATATATATATATATATATATATATATATATATATTTATATCGATGAGTTGAAAGGCAAGATAATTTGACAGAACATATGATATTCGTGACCTAAAGTTCAGATAATTATACTGTACAATAATAATTATCATGGTTCAGTTTAGTGAGTTGATAAATCCTTGGCCTTACACCTTCTATAAAGTGCGAACATAATAATATATATACGTTTTCACGTTTCTCTAGGTATTGCTGCTATTGTAATCACATGTTCCTTGTACATCTATTCTCTGTTATTATTTAGTATCTACGGAATCAATATATATATATATATATATATATATATATATATATATATATATATATATATATATATATATATATATATATATTTAATGCGGAGGTTCTCTGCAGCATGCACGGGACCCAGTTTGTAACCGCATTAAGTATAAATTGTCGTGATGAGTTTTTTTTCTATACGTTCAAGGATCAAGTTTGAAATTATAAGCGACTCCGTGACTCAGTTTTAAATTTTAATGGCCTAATAAGTCATGAAACGTAAGAAAGAAATGCGCGTGCATAATGTCGCATATTGGTGGGTGGTTCATGCGACACACACCTCAAATTGAGAGAATGTCAAACAAAAGGATTCAAGTTAGGTTAAAAGAGATAAGAGAGTGATAAATGAACGTTCAACGTTATTCACGTTTACTTTTCAAAAAACAGCGAAACAAAATGTAATTTTTCATTCCCATTTTTTTATTTTTTCAATTGATTTCACTGTTAATTGTATTATTTGTATCCAATCCTTATTACAATGATATTGGTCACACTCGAATTCCAACGATACATTTCCATTAGTGTGAGTATTCAAACCTGCCGAGATAGCTTAAACTAGACAGATTCATACACTAGAAGAGTTCATCTATTTTTGTAAAACCGACCCAGAAAAACAGTTCGAGCGATCATTATCAAATAAAATTACTAGCAATTACCACGTAGATTTATGACAACGATTAAAATAGGAACACTCTCTAACGGAACAAACAAAAAAGTATCCAGTCTTACGTACAGGATTAATAACCCACGTGTACCACCTGTATCATATTTCGAACAGAACTACGCCTCAACTTCTTCGGCCAATTCCGGAGGGCTAAACCAGAGTTCAACGTCACCGGAATAACAATAACACGTGGATTTAAATATTATTATAATTATGTAGTTGGGTGCCCGATGGTGATGGTGGCCCAATATCTATAGCACTTGTATACGCCAACACTCGACGTGAGGGCATTTGAGGGACATTTTCCGCATAGATCGAGTATGGTATGTTTCGTGTAGGGGAGCCTCGGGCTCGTGCATTCTGAGTAGGAAGGACTGCACGGTGTTTCACCCGGTCCAGCTTATAACGTCTTCAGGTGTATTATTAACTTGTTATGTGGTCATGAAATATGATGCAAGTCAGTGCGGTGAACACGGATGGTCACCGTACGTTACACGCGCGTGTAAATGCCAAGTGGAAATTGAAAATAGAAATGAATATTATATTATTGTTTCTAGAAAATGTTGTTTTGAGCGTCCACAAAGGTCGACTCTTCTGAAAATAATGGATAATGGAATAATAGAAGAGCCTGCTGTGTAATAATTGATTAGAATTAGTCTGTGTAGATAAAGGGTGTATTCGTTTTAGTATTCATCAAAAGCATCGATATCACAAAGCTATCGAACTTTCACGGAAAGTGTGAATAAGTAATGTACATATTCCATGTTTACTCTTCGTTGCTGTATAGGTACAGTTGGGGCACGCTATATCTTTTAATTAACACATTTGAGTTCCTTCTTCGCCTTCCGAATTTAGAAGAGTTTAGAAGAGTTTTTTTTTCTTGGTGAGAATTCTCATCTTTAAAAGTTGAGCTCGTAAAATTCAATAGTCGAACGTAAAATGACGACATTTAATAATTACAAAAAAGAAGGAAAATCAACAAATTTCATTACAGAGCATGCATATTCAAAGGTTCTCGTCTTCAAATAATAAAATTTCTTCTCAGTATAAATATTAGGCTGAAAACAACGAGTCAGCCTCACCCTGCATTAGCTCGAATGCTCACCTTTATAGCTATGCATCGAGTTAATAAAAACGCGCATACCGGAATCAAAGTTTTTATTACCGTTACGTGTAGAGCGAAAGAAAAGAGCGAATCAATATCACCAGATATCGTATACAGAGATCACACAGCTTACATGAAGAACATATTGCCTGTGAATGATGTCAAGAGACAGCTAGATTATTATTAGAATTCAACTCACTTTTTATGTTTTTGCAATAAGATGTTCGATTTACATTTGAAATTCAAACACCGAACATTTCTATGCGGTAACGCGAACGCAAAAAAAGAACGATTTTCCCTGAAGGAGAAAAAAAAACAGTAAAAGCATGAGAAAAATAAGAAGAAAAGTAGCTTAAAGTTCGTTACTGTCGGAGAATTTACATTTTCTCCGACATTGTGTCATATTCTCTAGAATCAGACGTCTGTTCCAATATGTCGAACTACGTCCCAAAGGACGTTCGCCTGACAGAAATACATTATGAAGAGGATTTTGGCATGCAACATTGTAGCAGCGCTCTTCGCTCTACTCTTTTTTTTTTTGTCACGACAATATATTATATTATCAGTTTACATATTCGCGGGAAACAGATTCAACATAGATCCCGACTCGTAAGTTGTATATATACTCTCCTAAGGCGATCAAGGTACTTTGAAATAATTTATTTGCCATGCAAAACACAGATTGTGTGGTGGATGTAAAGCTCCAAGATTTCCTGTTGTTTATGATAATATTGTTATACATAGTCTTTTAAGAATGTAGGTATATAGAAGGGACTACCAATCTTATGAACGTGAAGGAATTTTGAGAAGAGATCCCTAAGGAAATCTCACATACGTGATACAGAATGAATGAATAGGGTGTGAAAATTCCAAATTCCATTTCCTTGAAAGTTGTTTTTGTTTTTGAGGTTTGTGTGTTTTTATTTGGACCAAAAAAATTGAAAATCAACTAAACTAAAAGCATACTGTAGCGTGAAAATATTATTGAAATGATTATTTTTCTCAAGCTATCAATTATATTACATTTATATTTTTACCCACGTATATTTTACTACGCACACATAATTTTGAGGCCATATCATATCAATTTGGATGTAAGCTAAGGGATTACGTCCGTCATTCAGTGTTATACTGCTTACTGCATATGATCCAGTTTGATTTGATTGTAAGTACATACAGCTACTTGCCTATACTTCACTCATACGTTGAACTATGATAATAACTCATGCCTATGGCAATTGGCTCTTATTACAACAATAGATATATGTAAATGGCCTTAATTACTGATATTATTAAATGCGATACTGGTGCCATGGCCATTGCAATTGTTGCAATATACTCGTATACTTGATTTTACGTTCTAATTGATAGAATTATTATCCACAAGTACACAAGTGAGAATATTTGCCTCCTTCTAATGAACGCATTGAGCATGATTTGGAAAGTGATTGACAGAAATAGACTAGATCAACACTCTGGCACTGCATTTGATTACTGATTATTATGATTTGTAATTGTATCAGTAGTTGCAATGTAATTAAACGAAATCACTAATTAATGATTCATCAATGCTAATTAGACATACGGCTGCATGATATTGAAGACGAACAAGTGTTTCTTATACAGAAAAACAAATAAGTTACACACGTTACTACAATTGGAAGATAATTTACAAGGTTTTCCATACTGATATAAAACTATTCATACAAAAAATTCACTATTGTATAGTTAGTTGAAAAAACAGCCCTAGACAGTTTATTTATCATATTTATGTAACCTGTAATTCATATTCACAGAAAAAAAGTGTGAAGTGCGAGTGTGTTATATGAATTACTAGAATAACAAAAAAATACTTGATAAATTTCACGTTTTTATTATATAGTGAACTGCGGGTTGCTTTTTGTTTGTGACTGTCGACCAAGCGTCTCTGGTTTCTGTACAACCCTGAGGTATATGACATGCCGAACAGAGATAGATAGTCAATCACATCGTCATAACACTACGACGCCAAACTAAATAGCCCACGCCGCCGTCGCCGCCGCCACCACCGTCGCCGCCGCCGCGAGCAAACTAGGACAACTCATTCACTCGAGCATAAAAAAGGGAGACCTGCAGACGAAGTTACACGATTTCTCACTGATAATAAATTGAGTTTTTATTCAAATGTAGAATAGAATTACATAAAATACAATTTATCAGGTCAATGAAATTAGAATGCGTCCAATAAGCGCACGACGGACTGTGTGTCAAGTATTTTATTGATAGAGAAATGATTAACACATACATAATTGGCATGAACATGAAAAAAATAATATACATCGATTGAATGAAAATGGTTAATATCTATAACGCGATTATGTATCGGTATAATATTGTCTATCCACGTATATTGTCTATCACGTCCATGCCCACCTTCTATCAATATTTTTACATCCATATTGTCGAAAGCATGAGGTATGGCTCGTGCATTTGTATGCATTATTATTTAAGCAGAATCTAAAATAAATTATGAATGTAGTAAAGTAATTTTATAAGTAGTAGAAAGCGAATATATGTATGTATATATATATATATATATATATATATATATATATATATATATATATATATATATATATATATATATGTATATATACATATATATATATATATATTATATATATATATATATATATATATATATATATATATATATATATATATATATATATATATATATATATATATATACACACATATATGTGTACCTAATTCTCATAAGTGTAGATACAATTTTTTACATTTAGGTACCTTACTCAGTGTAGGTATCAATCAGTCAACCTTTATAATTATATTATACTTCTCACGAGATGGCGAAGGAAGACAAAAATCGATTAAAATTATAACGCTGAATAATCATATGGAGAACACATTTATTATTTTTATAATAGGCTTGTGCCTATTGGGCACATTGAATGGATCCATCTTCTACAATGCGATACAAGTTCGTCCTTCGGTTGTCAACAGAAATATTCTCAGAATTTTTCTATATCTGTACTCGTGAAGAATGATTATTTTTAATGATTGCTGTGATTGAATACGAACAGATATCCTATGCCGCGACCACGTTTCGAATATACGTTTCGAGATGTGTGCAATACGTGTCATCATTATGAAAGACAAGGAAGAAGATTTCTAATCCTATGTTATGCTTGTATTCTTGTACATAGATACCCAGACCAGGTCGACGCCTATAGCTAAGTATAGACCAGTAATGACATACCAAAGAACTAAGAAAGAAATCATTACAATTTCATACACAATTTCATGGCTAGATTATGGATACAAAATATTCTTCATTGCAAACACTATGAATGGGGAAGGGGAGTAGGGGGAATATTCAATTTAAATTCTGTTCCATTCTTTAGAAAGATGCCAACCTTGAAATATCAAAAGTGACCACGAATAAAAGTCTCTCGATTCGGAAGATAGTATAAAGTGTCATGTCATGGATATATTGTAAGATATGGACAAGTCATTTACATTGAGAAGGGATTACTGGTACACTGAATAATAGGGACTAGGAAGGGGCAATAATGTTTGCAACTGTGTCTACTATGTTAGCTCTTCTTTTTACTCTCATCACATATATCTTGCGTCTTGAAATTGCTCGATTTCTTTGTTCCTTACAGTTTGAACTAATCTGCGAATTGCTTTCGAGACGTTCTGTTATATAAACTGTATTGAATATACAAAAAACATAAAGAATCGAATTCATTCGATTTTAACTCAAAACGTGTGAATATGCAGATTTATTATCATGAATGACCTTCGTAAGTGATAACCATACACATTTCAATAATACTCTGATGATGGTAAAAATTGTCATGTGATTAAAAGAAATTTAATTTGTATTTCCATTCAAAATTATGCACGACACGATCACTAAGAATAAAATACAATATCTGTCTTATTCTCTATTTTCCTTTCAACTCCTCGGAAATGTTTCATAACCACTGAATGTTTCGAAATATAAATCATATTTTATCATATTCCTAATATTAAACCTTTACTTTTAAGCAATAAGTCAATAACTCGCTTAGAACCAAGTGCAAGGCATAATCATGAGAGATAGATTTAGTAGCCTTGAATGCAATCATGGAATAGAGGAGCCGGTAAAATGTTCCATTCTGGAATCTGTAATTTTTAAAATTGAAGAACACGATTCCTCGTTACCTAAAGACCATCATCATGTGACATTTCACTGCGGGCTTGAGGGGGCGGCAGTACATCGTCAATAATTCAGTATCCACGGTAACAACTCGTCCATGCGGTCTCTACGGCTCGACCATGTTTGCGGTCAGATTTAACTGACCATACGACAACGCTATTGTATATTGATCTCTCTGCAGTTCTTCGACACATCTCTAGGCTTTCAGTTTCGCACGACTAGAGGAAAAGAAAATACATATTTGCATGCTTACGGGCTTCGGGTAAACGTTTAGCTCCGAGAACAAGATTCTATCCTCGGAGAAAACAAACAAGAATTCAATCAACAACGGAGTGTATGTATGTATTTAAATCTTTTGGAGGTATGGTAGTCGATGTTTCTTTCTTGAGTTGCAACGCATTTTTTTCTACGGCTGCCAGAGCCGTACAAGGAAGGGGAGATTATAGTTATAGTTATTTGAAAAAGGTATGCCAATTTGCAGGACTATGGATTCACATTTCATTATACATTATATAAAAACGAATTCATTTTGAAATTTTCGTATATTTTATCTGAGCTCATCATTATGAATTTATAATCGAGGTTTCTACAAATGTGTGTAACATCATTGAAAAATAAAAATGAGTATGATTATTTGAGTTTGAAATTCCGATATTCACATTTTATGTATAGAAATGAGTTCATTTATAGAGAGCTATACATAAACAATTCGATTTTATTATGCGTATTTTCTTAGTTGAAAGTCCAAATCAGTTTCCAGATATTCAGGCTCTGCAACGTGTACGAAGATGAAGTGTTTATGATATACAAATATCATTACAATATCATGGATAAGCTAATGATTTTGACAAGGCTCTTCAATATATCATTATTAATCAATTTAATTCATTTATAACAACTTTTACCCAAGGAATATCGCACAGAATGTTTGCAAGCCTCTAGGTTTATGAATCTATTATATCTAGTATTATTCCAGAATGAATCGTGCGTATTGAGTTCACTTGATCAAACCTGCGTTTTAATTTTTTAAACTCTATTAAACAGTTTAATTTGAAGTCCATAATTGAGATTCCATGTCTTCAAATGAACGCAAGGGTGAAAGTAGGTAAAGGTAAATGGATAGTATAGTACATTGTGTCCGGTTACTTATTATATGGTTAGATTGACTATTATAAGCCACACCCTTTTGACGACAAATTGCCACTAGTTTCAAAACGAACCGTTAACCTGTTTATTGCTACCAAATCTTTCACCAATATCTAGGGCTTGGCTATACAAACTATGTGTTGGCTATAGAAAACATGATCGACCTTGCATAGTACTTTTTACCGTTCTGAACACATTTTATTGAATGATTAAAGAAACAGGTTTGATCCAATTTAATCAATTTAATCTTTATTTAATCTATCATAATGTAGACTCATAATAAATGAACGAATGGATCAATTTTAGGGTTCAACAGTGCGTCAACATTCAAAGTGATTCAAGCCAACAGTCATTGAAAAGCCCCAAGTTTTGGTGGAAGATTCCATGCACCCATCAAAATTAGTAGATTGTCTACGGTACGAAATTAAGAGAAGCACCAAGTATCAATTTATCGTAATCATTACAGATTATTTTTACATGTGTTAAAACTCTAATCGAATTTTTATATTTAATAATACCCTGTCTGTAGCGCAATAATATTTCAATGCTTCATCGTTCATCTCATCGCGTTTTTTGATAATACCTGAATGCTACTAATTTTAATATGAGTACAATCGTGTGTTGTATCTTGACTGATTTATTACCAAATCTTGTTACACCAGTTTATAGAAGTGGTAATGAAAAATGTACTACCGTTATTGGCTGTTGATATAATAGATCTAGTTTGTATTACGACACAGAAGAATCAGTGTGATGGAGATTGAAATCGCAGTAATTTCGTTTCAACTATTTCACAATCTTCACACGAAGGTAATCGATAACGATAATGGATAAATGACACAACTAAAAAGGAAATCGATAAAAATAAATAACTTTTACTCATTAAGAGTTCATGAGGGTCGATTTAGCGAAATATCAGTTTTTTGGTGTTAGCTTTTGAACGTTTGATAATTCCAAGATGGTAAGTTCATCTCATAATTGTCAAGCGTAAAGAGCAAAAAAATAAAAAATTCAGCCGTATACGCACTTGACAATTATTATTACTTATATTTCAAGTATCTTGGAGATACCTATGGAAAATAGCTGTTTCCTCCGTATTAGGATTTTCATATCTCTTACCGTTCGAAAGCTATCACCAACAAACTTCGCTAAATCGACTCCCATGGACTCTTGAATTATTATCAATACCGGTATCATTATCATTTGTTTTTATAAAAATCTGAGTAAATAAGTAGAAACTTCAGACTTGATTTCCTTTCAGTTCCTTCCACGTCACGATTAGTTATACTTCATTCAGTTGGAAGTAAAATCACCCTTCACCGCTTAGCAATCTCATGACCTATAGAAATGGGTTGACCTCGAGACTTATCTATATTCATTCAAGCACTCACCTAAATGTTCTTCACATATCAATGGTACCTTCAAACCTAGCTATTAGAGATAGAAACTATATCAAAATAAAAAAATATAAATTTTCTAATTTACATCAATGTAGTATTACGTATAATTTATACCTAATATTTTTTGTATTACAATTTTGACCATGTAAAATCATCATTTTCTTTCCCTTTTTCTGTTGACGTACCCTCAAAATGAGAAACAGTGAAGTACTACTTCCAAGCTATGCCAAGTTATATTTTTGTGTGTATTTATTAATCTTTGATTTCGATTCCAGTAGGAGTGAAACACGATATGTTCAAATATATGTTATCTTACCCCTACAGTCAAGCCAGCATTTTTGGCTTTGAAAGATTTTATGATGAATGTTTCATACAATAATGTATTTAATGTGTGACCAATGAAAAAAAAAGAACTTGACCCTGAATTGATTAATCAATTATACAATTAATTAGTGGAATACTAAGTAGCGATGTTATGTTTATAATGAACTAACTTGACTTAATTTAAATGAATTGCTACCAGCATGAAAAGCAAGCTAGAACAACGAGTACTATTATTGGTACATATATATAGTATTGAAGCTCCACAGTATGCTCTACATATATACACAGCAAGTAACAAGATACATTCAGTAATAGTTGTAACTTGTAATTGAGTGAAGCCATCGAGCGATATAATATATGTAATTCACTTTCATATTATGCAAGTTACCAACGAACTGAACCGATCTCGCACAGTTTCGACTGATCGTACTGATAACTTGGAAATCGACTGGTTAACGTTTTTTTTTAATCGTGTAGGTCTTTGCTAACCTATAAAATAAATATGATATACGGTATATAGAAAATATAAATAATTGTACACGAGTAAAACCGAACGGACCGAAAATAAATTTCCTCTTGGACAATACAATGGTCGGCTTGAAAAGTATCCAACACCAAACATACATGTATAATAAATTCTAGGATGTATTTTACCGTTCGGGTATCTATCTACCCACCTCTATATAAACTCAGGTATTTTTATTTATAGCGTCTACTATAAAAACGTGAATAAACATGGTAACAGATTTTACAGTAGTAACGGTAGGCAATCCCTTATATATTCTAGATGTATAAGTGGTATTACTTGAATATTTTTTCACGGTAATAGATATATTTGTTTGTATGAAAGTATGAATATATATTCAGTCTGCAATTTTCCACATATTCATTCAAACAATTTTTGATGTAAAATCAATACTATTTATGAAGATATCACACTTTTGTTATTTTCTGTAGGGCATTTCATCAGGATTTCTCCAACTTTAAAAATCGTCGAGAGAAGAAAACTATTCCGAAGAGTACAATAACGATTTTCTCTTGAAAATGTCAAAGGGCAGCCAAACTTGAAGGCAAGGCCATAGAAACTGTTATTGATAATCGAGAGAAAATCTGTTGTTTTTTCATAAGAAAACAGGGAAAAAACAAAGAAAAGAAAAGTTGTTTTATTGTCACTCCGGATGCTACATTCTATACGGATAAAAACCATTTGTGCGCAAGACTGCTTTTATCGACCCTTATACGTACAACAATTAGGAACAGTCTTTATGTATACAATGCAACAGTAACACGTACATTGACTACGATTGATAGTATAGGTAGGTATTTGTGAAGTGAGATTCACTTTCATTTCGCCGAGGGTGCCGCCCAACGAAATGGTCCAAATTGTCTAAGAATACTTCGAGAAATTATTATATGTCACGGCAAGAGAGCATTCCGTTAATACACATAAATGAAAGCCATATTCCAAGAGATTCTACTTTTATATTCTTCAACGAAATGTCTGATGAAATCTTCATAGATTTCAAAGTGATAGATTGTGTAAAGTGTGATAGGGTTTTCTTCAATATCACAAACATATGCTTACCTCATACTATTTACCCGTAGTCATCTGGCTTTGTTAGAATAAGGGTAATAGAAAAAGTAAAGACACATTTTGTAACTGATTTGTTGATATAGTATTTTTGATTGTCAATATTAGAACATTCTTTCTGTCTGGAATCTTGACTTGAGTAAGTTTATATATTATAGAACAGAAAAACACAATAAAGATAAGTATAAACAGCACACACACAAATATATATATATATATATATATATATATATATATATATATATATATATACATATATATATATACATAGAGAGAGGGAGAGAGAGAGAGAGAAAGAGAGAGAGACGTATACATACGCTATATTTAAAACTTCATGAATTAAGAAAATATAGCTCCATACGATTGTAGCACTTTCGGAAAGTGCAGGCCTACTTTTTACTGGATTTGAGGAAGGATCTGTGAAGCAAAGGCTTGTCTCACATTCAACTGAAAGCGTGAACAATGAATCTCATCTACCTCTTATGAGGTGTAAATGTAATTTCATTAATCCAAACAATACAGGGCCTAGCTCAATTACCGGCCGTATACTCTACATTTTAATTCTATTATTTAGGCCTACCTTGAAGTTGGACGGTGAAAATGTAATTAACGAAGAAATCAGAATATTTTCCTATTTTCCAATTGTATTATTTACATATCATTCATTTGCTTTCTTGAGAAATACGTGCATTTACATTTAATCTACGATTAATTTAACGATCTAATTGTATTTCCCGTATTGCATAAAATTATTGCATGCTTTTACAAGAGAAACACGCTATAGAATAGAAAACTTGAAAAATACAAATAATAAAATATATATATATATATATATATATATATATATATATATATATATATATATATATATATATATATATATATGATCATTCTTAATAATTATAGTGTTAAAATAGTGAAAACATGGCATTCATCAATTAGCCTAATTCAGTGTTGCTTTTGTGTTTGACTGAACACAGCAATTTAGTTCATTATGACTGACTCTTTATCTGTGATTATTAAATGCAATAACTATTGCATGAAACACTTCCATTTACGACGCGTTACCTTTGCGCGAATAAGCAATTTTTATCAAATTCAGGAAGCAGCTTCACAAAGTTTGAGTACCGGTAGTTCATTATTTTTATATGCGATTCAAGCTTTAATTCCGATTGTTACGACTCTGTCGAGTTGAGAGGTTTTTGACTGTAAATTAAAGGGTACAAATATTATAAGTATCAGTGAAGTTTGGTTGGAAGCTAGAACATGATTACGATTTAGGCCCAGTATTACCAAGTCCAGTTAGTATTTATCTGAGAGTTGGTGAAAACAAATACCACAGGTGACCATGGTGATAACAAGTTTGAACTGTCAGATAAAGGCTAACTAGACTTGGTAATACCGGGCCTTAGAGTTATTAATTTTAGTTATTCATAGTTTTAGTTATGTATATAGGCCTACTCCATATCTGGCATATGGATTAGGAAAATACAAACCATACTAGAACAGAAATAGTTTCTGTCAATCTGACCACAGAATGCAAACTACGTCATTCAGGTTTTTTATTCCACGCTGTACAATTTGTAGAAATAGTACAGCAGTACTAAACAGAAGTATCAAACAATTAATTCATCTTCAAATGTAATTTGAACAAATGCTGGATATAACCTGGTAGGTTACACAAAATAGTATAAACATATGGTATAATTTCCTACTTGTATTAACTAACGGCAATTATTGTATAAGTGCAAATTACTACAGTTTTATTTGAACTAAGTAGTTAGGAGGCCTATATAAACGTTGTAATGCATAAACTCAGCCACGATATTGACATTTAGGTTTCGCTGGCATGCTGTTGGCGATGATAATCGATAGATGGCAATTAGCTTCTTATAGCCTCAATCAATATTATATTAGCTTATATATGCCCTAGTTCGTTTCAATTTTAATTTTAATTACAAAAAGTAGAAAATCGACATGAAAAAATTATAATAAGAATAATAATCTTGTCCCTATTTCTGTACTGATATAGATCATTATACATATTTTGAAGATGTATGGCTGAGTTGGTGTAAACAGTGTAAATGTAAATATATACATACATAAATACCTATGTTTACCTATGTACATACATAATATACCTACATACAATCATAAATACATATATGAAATAATAATATTGATATTAAATTTTGACATTAATATTATACTTATTACCATCGCCTTCATTGGGGATCAATGATTTTGTATCAAGTTTCGATGATATATAAAACAAACTCATCACCCAATACTATAGCACCTTATTCAAATTTGAACGTTAGGATTTTGTTGTTATCCCTAGCATCAATTAGACTTTGTCTCAAGTTTTCATAATAAAATAAATGGTAGTCCTGGAGATGAATCAATGGCTACGACACTAAAAATTTTACGCTAAAATATCTGTTCGAATTTATCACATTAAATATATCTATATTTTTTAAAATGTTTATAAATTTCGTCACTAATCTATAATATCACTTGATGAAATATTGATGTTTTTGTGTATCTGATATCACTTGATGAAATATTTATGTTTTTGTGTCACATTTGCACAGCTGTGGTAATTTGGTTTTTTCTGATATTCCAAGAGGAGATTTACGATAAGAAACGCACCTACGTATTCATAAACCTTCAAATACTTTAGAAGCAGAGATATGATGTAATGTACCGTTGTTTTTACAGTTTGAAGACAACATTCCTCTTTCGTGGATACATGTATTTTCTAACTGATCAGCCAGTATAAAAAAAAATAATAATAATAATAATATCACGGTATACAAAAATGCAAAAATCAGATTTATTAAGTTTCAACCCCCAAATTCCAGCATTCAAGCAATAGTCATTATCGAAGCAACATTCCCAATTCGTTTCACAGCGAAATAAATGGGATTCATATAACAACAAAATAATAATTATTGCGTTTCAATATCACAAAATGCGGTAATTGTGATATCGGTATATATATACTTGCACTGGCCACCGATTGTACGTCTTTCATACCCGTGTAGCCAACTGTATGGCATGACCCACAGTTTAATTGACAAATAACATGTAATACGATGCGACAACGTGAACATCGTTAAATTCAGACAGTTAATTATATCACGTTTAGTATGCAGACAACGAGCGTGCGTGAAATGATAAATAATTACAGATATTTCTGACTAATTATATCTTAAGATGAGGGTTGTACTTTGCAACACATTATTAATTACAAAATTGTTACCAACAGCGCAAGTGATGTGTTAAATGAAGCCAGGATTTAATATTAGATTGAGTAAGGTCAGGTTTTCCTGGGTTTGGTTCGTACTTGATCATTTTCAAAAAGAGTGCATTGCATGACGCGAGCGCGAGTTAACTATGTGTCACGAATGAATGAATATTAGGGTTTTAAGGCGAATCGACAGCGAGGTCATTTAGGTGTAACATTGGAAAATTACAAGCATTGCAGCCGAAAAGTGATCAATTTCAATGAATCTGTCTATTCATAGCTGTGTAGCATTTACTTATTTTCGTGTAACAAAATATATCAATTATATCAATTCCATTGGGAATGCAACAAATATCGTAAGATCAGTGACCATGGTGATAAGAGAACAACCAATGGTGAATTTTCCATATCACCCAAGCTGATTTAACTATCTACCAGAATGCGTATTCGAACACTGCGACCCCCAATGGAATGAATGTTTTCAAATAATTAACAACTATGAATGATTATATCAATCAATATCATCCTTGTTGATGGGGACCAACGTTAAAATGAAACAGGGCAATTATAATTATCTCTAGTCTAGCACCAGGGGTTGATCACCGAATGTAATCCCTCTATATACATGTCATATACACAGAGTTCATTAAACTTTTCTCTCTCTCTCTCTCTCTCTCTCTCTCTCTCTCTCTCTCTCTCTCTCCAACACACACACACAAGCTACTAAGAGATCACATCGACCTCTCTCGCTCTCTATGACTGTGTCGTTACCCCGCAATTGCAATCCAATTTTAATTGATTTAAGTGGATTTTAATGTCGACTTGGCAGTGCAGTTGGTGCTCACCGCGTTTGCTCAATCAGTAATCACACACGATTAACATATTGTTCCCCCACGTATCTCTGATAAATTAGTTGAAAGAGTGTGATATCCCCTTCCTCTTCCCCGATTTCCGGCCGTGGTCGTGGTGTGGTGTTGCGCCTGCCATTTGACAAGTATGCAGCCAGAAGAGTTTTGTTACGTCATTCCAATTGGGGATTTTTACAAGTGGCTAATGGTTTGAGTGCGATTGTAAAATGTCAATTGAAATGATGGTAAGAACGAAAAGAAATACACATTGGAATAATTGTAACAGATTGCATTGTAGCAGTATTCAGAGCAGGAAAATGAGCGATGATGCTCTCGAGGAATATTATTTTTTCATTTTTTTTTTAAATTACCATACAATTATTTGATAAGCACCTGTGGAATAGACGAGGGAATAGCTTAATATTTGTATGGTGTTCAATTATATTATTATAATAATAATGTGATAAGCTTATTATTTTACAAAGTCATCTTTCAAGTATATGAATTATACAATATTATAATGATTATTATTTGCTAGTTAGTACTGTCAGTACCTGCAGTAAGTCACACCT
The DNA here is from genome assembly GCA_964007535.1 of Brachyptera risi. Lineage (NCBI taxonomy): Eukaryota > Metazoa > Arthropoda > Insecta > Plecoptera > Taeniopterygidae > Brachyptera > Brachyptera risi. Next base: position 27,796,252 of record OZ023329.1, on the reverse strand, counting down.
TTATAATTGGAATTAGAAGAAAAATATAAAAGGTAACTAAAAAACAAACGATACTAATAATACAATGTATGTATACCTGATACTTGCTTACACTCATCAAAGAGCACATACATACACATCTGTGTTATTCATCCTCCCAGACTGGATTCGTTCTTATTTCAATTCGCGAGCACCGCCTTAATGCTAGGTCTGGGCGTCATAAGGACGTACAACCTGGCTGGGTCAAGGCCTTTGACCTTCACTCTTCCATAACGTATTAATTTCTCTTGCTGGATTTATAACCACTTTTCACGTAGATTTCTCTATTCAATGTATACACTTCATCCAATAACTTAAACCGAGATGCAAGTTGAAGTTCTAGTGGCTTGTGGTTGATTCAGGAAAACCACTAGACGATCGAAACACCGGCAGGATATATTTATACTTGTATTCATGAAAGAAAAAGGCCGTCTACCAAGTGAATAATTGTAAAAACGTTGATAATTACATGAAATTCCTGCAACTTCGAAGATTTAACGCTTTTAAAAGATTCAGCTCGTTTTTTGTATCGTAAACGTCGTGATGAAAAATAAAAATACCCTAAAATACGAATATTATAGTTTATGAAGGTTGAATTTGTATTTTTTTATATTGGTATATAATATATAGTACCTCCTTCCGTGGATACCAGTACATAAATAATACATTGGTTGCGAATCATTTATATAAATAATTTAAGTACGTATACTACAGTAACAATGTAAAAGCAAACAATGATTTTATTTTCATTTTATTTTTATGCAATTTTCGAGAAAAGTATTTAAAAAAAATACACTCCAAAGCTTTGTTCAACTGCGGGCTTGTGTTTAAAATATCTAACACTAATTCAATGACAGTTCTTGCTCATTGAAGGGAGAGTATACCATTACAATATCATGCGTAATCCATCTGGTTGTCAGCAAACAATTTTACAACCAAGTATTCTGTTTTTTTTTACGATTATGCAAAATGCAAGATGTTATTGTTCTTGACAAATTTGAATGTACGATGTTATTTTTGTAAACACTTTCCCGGGATGTGTATGCGACAGACACACTTCTGATATTTAAAGTATAGATTTATAGAATTTAAGAAATCATAAGTTATAACGGAGAAAGCTACAGAAAAGTGTCGTAGAGAATTTTGTTTAATTCCAATGAAGAGAAACCAAACGGCATGATTCACTTTTTAAGAACTCTGTGCCAACATGAATAAATGCAAATTCAAAGTGACAAAACTTGAGACCAAGGGTGTGAAATAACAAGAAACCAGTTCAGGAAGCCAAATAAAGACAGACATTTGTCAATAAAAGTCTAATTGTTTTGCAATTAAATCCTCAACACAAACACCCACTGGATCACGTCGACTCACCATCAGCTAGCAACCCTACATGTAGGTGACCTCTTATAACAAATAGTAGAGTAGCCATTTATAGAACTCAGATAAACCTACACAAATGAGTTGAGTAATACAATTATTACGGTACCAATAGGCACGCCTTTACTTACGTTTGTCATAGGATGGATAAAGACAACAAAAGGTACACTAAAAATAACAAAATAGACCATGTATTTATTATTGTCAATGCCCGTGTTTTGATCAATAGGTAATCCATCAATTATAATAGTATATACATTTTAAGTTCAAAATACAACATGTTATGAAGAGTTTCGTAATTTAATATTTCTCTTCATGGAAATAATATGAGATTATATCTATATATTCCATTCGTATTGTTTATTAGGGGATTGGCATCAACAAATAATATATGTATTATATATATTCCATTCTATATATTATACAATATATATATATATATATATATATATATATATATATATATATATATATATATATATATATATAAACATATATATATATATATATATATATTTATATATATATATATATATATGAACATATATATATATATATATATATATATATATATATATTTATATATATATATATATATAAACATATATATATATATATATATATATATATATATATATATTATACAGTGCGCATCGACGGTCTATTTAGCATATCATCAGTTTTTCCCCAATTATTTTCGAACAATAGATGGCTTTAAAAGTCTAATTTGATGGAAGTACGGATCTTTATAATACCATTATTCAATAGACATGATACCTATAGAACGATACGAATATTTTTCACTGTTCAAAAAAACGCGATATTTCCCTCAATAGATTCCAATTGCATGCGTGCGCTCTTAGTTTAATTAATATTTCTTATTACCGCGTAGAATAATATAACCAAATACGTTCCGCTTGCTTTGGTTATAATAATTGTATAACGGATGGCATTGCTTACATAAATTCCGAAGATTTTTATTTCAGGATAATCTAATGTACTTTTATTTTTTAACATAATCACGATACCATGACAATGTTTTTCTATTCGTTTTTATTTCATGAAAGTGACCAATTATCCTTGTTCCTGCATATAATTGGACCTAGGAAACGGTGATCTTTATCAGAATATCCATGCCCGGTACGTGAAGAAACTGAAAATCGGTTCGTCTTACGAAAACAAACAGAAACTCTAGCATTTTTGTGTGCATCTTTTTCATATCTTGTTATTCATCATAACCAAGATTGCTTATTCGATTACAGAAGGTTCATTCCGCAAATATTGAATGTTTAGATATGGCACGACAAAACAAATAAAGCTTACGTATAATTACATTTTTATGACTGAGTGATTAGAAGGTATAAATCAAAACATTTTTTCTCATATATATTATACCGTACTTATTTTCAGACGCGAATTAAATAATGACTATTTCTATCAACATTTCTTTAGTTGCATTATTGCTCCTTGACTAGTCATTATAATTCACCGTTTTCAAAGACACATGATCGTTCCTTTTGTCATCTAAAAAATTAGCAGCCGTGTGCTAAAATGTGTTTTAGTGCACAAAGCAATAAAATGCTCTATTAGGCTGAGCTGAGTAAATAGAAGCTAGCTACTACAGTATAAATGAGGTGAGAATATACATTTTAATAAGTTGAAGTGGCATGCTGTTGTGAAGATTCACATTAGTTCATATAAGAACAAGTAGGTCTGTATAGCTATACTGGTCTGCTGGCCTAGTGGCCTTACATTTTATGTTATAGAATGTAACATTGTTAAAATTAACTGAGACGAGTGGTCGAGTGACTAGCACACTGAACCGTAATTCAGGAGACCGGAGTTCGATTTCCGACATGTTCCGACTATCCTGACAGGGGTTTTGCGTGTTTTTTCTATGTCGTTCAGGTTAATACCGAGATGGTTCCTTAATAACAGGCCACGATTACTCATAGATATATATCATTCAACGGACGTCAATAGATCTGGTATCCGTACATAGGGCGTTATCCCATTATCAAAAAAAGGAAGAAAAAATGTTCAAATGATATATGATAATATCATTTGATAAAACTCAAAATGCTGTCCGTTTGGTTCAGTAATATTTCTGCTTTGATATCTGAATTGAAATCTTACGTCATACGGGCGCGGGTTCAAGTCCCGCAGTAGGCATATAGATTTTCAATATAAGGTCTGTTCAGCTATCATCAATTCATCGTTTTATCATCACCCGCTGGCTCATTCCTATACCTCCACATAACTCAGCAATTGGTGGGAATCATTATCGAAACACTAGGAAAACTAATTTGAGCTACACATTTCATATAGAATTATGATGGTATAGGCCTACTATTGTAGAAAAGTAAACATTCTAGTTAACAAGCAGTAGGCCTATACATATTATTACGCACTTGTAATTTTCTATATTTTTATTCGCATTTATACGAAAGAAAGTATCAACTCATTCCATTCTTTGGTTGAAAATCACCATTTTCGAAGCTATGTACTTAATACTTTACATGTACTTATATGTATAATTACTTCACAACATTTCCTAGTCGTTTCTTATGCTACTAATAATAATTGTAACAGCATCGGTGTCATGGGTTTAGATGAACGATAACACTAAGAGCTTTCTTTGTGACAATTTCAAGCATATAATAATGTAATTATTTCATAAAGTGTTTTCTTAATTGGGTTAATGCGGTGACAACCGACAGGGATTCGCGCCGTGACGATTATGCAATTTGCCATGCGTTTCCTTCGCGAATACGGCCTCAATAATTTTCTAGGCGTATGAAAGCCATCCAAGGAGTTCTAGAGTGGATCGCTTTTTTTTAAGTGAAATTAAATTATAGTCTTACGAAAGTAATGAGGGGGCTTTTACGTATAAGGACACATCGATTTGTACACACGCACTTATAGAGTGACAACGATTTATATCGATGGTATTTAGTCGATACCGTGGAAAATCAAAGTATTATAAACTGATGGTGAAATCAATATCGTATTTATTATAGAAATTCAGGATTATCGAGAGTGAATGAGTGATAAAAGTAATTGACAGATAACAATGTCACACAACTGATGTTATGAGAGCTTTTCTCAGTTCCACAGTTCGATATATTATATTGTTACGTTACTCATTTTTTACTTCTGAAATAAGTTTATATATGATGGGACTAAGTCAAGCAATTATTGACTGTCCGAATAGATTTTTTCTTTCCGAAATGATCGCAATATATAGTAACGGAAATGCAATTATATTTGGCTATCTAATTTTAGAATAATGTTGGAAGAGGCGTGCTATGGGAAAAAAAAGGAAAATAGATGGGAAGGTTCGAAAGCGGTTATAGGACTTATGCGAATTATGCCCAAAGGGTTTTAATGTTACGTGAGGTTTATGAGAAGAATTTGGGGTACAGTATCTGGCATTTTATATTCCAAGGACTATAACCTTGATACCACGTATCCATGTGGTATGCTCAGAGGAATTTGTGTCATAATTTTACAGTACGGAAAGAGTATATTGATGTTCAATATTGAGTTAATTTGTTTTCACATTTTTCCATTCTGACTCGTACGATGAAAATACGTAAAACGTTTGTTTAAAAATCTGACTTTGAAAGTCACTTTTGAAGTAGCGTATGAATTGAAAAAAAAAACAGCTCATAGTTTCAGTTTCCTTTTATCTACGGTCAGTCGGCCAAGTTTACATACAGTCACAAAAATATTCGTAAAAATTATTATAAATGTAGTCGACAGTAAAAGTGCTTCTATAGTGCTCTTACATAAGTGTATATAGATGAGAGACTTTTCTGCTTCTATTTTAATGTGTTGGACAGACCACGTGAGGGGAAATTGGCAGAATTCACGATGTCACACTTAGCATTCGAATTATTGCTCAATTGTTAAAAACAAAAGTGGTTTTGGTGTTTGAGCCAATTGTGTCATATGCATCAGATGACCCTGGCACCAGTTCGGAACATTCATGTCTCGAGTGCTATGCATGTACATCTTGATCTACAACTCAGATATGATACAGCGACATAGCAATACATGTCAGCTGACGTACTATGCATGTTATTACATTGTTTTCATTGTTCAACACCTACATTGAATAACGTTTTCAAGTAGGCCTACTGTCATTGGGCCGTATCCCTGTATGTGTTGTGATTATCGTAGGCATAGCTAAGAGAATCTTATAATTTTCTGTTCATGCATATAGGTGAATAAAATTAATGGGTATATTAACAAGTGCAGTTAGCCTTTATCTGAGAGTTAGTGGAAACAAATACCACAGGTAATCATGGTGCTAACAACTTCAAACTGTTAGTTAGAGCTACACCCACGTTGATAATTCAGGCATTTGGTAGAGTGATTTTATTTAATATAAAATACAATTATATCACTTTCACTTTCCTAAATATTTACAAATATGAATTTGGAGACACAACAGTCACAGCTTACACGAGAAAGTCTCCTAATATTGACACTTATAGAAAATCAATAATAATAAAAAAACGTAACGGCACTCAATGCATGTTAATGTATAAGTGTATACAAGAAAAATAACAAGTTTATTCAGTTGATTATAAAAGAAGGTGAAATGTAAAAAACTTGTTTGTGATTTGATACTCTTGTATTCTGAAATGAGCCCCTTTGACATCACGTATTTGCTATCCAATGTATAAAATTACGTCGAGTCAAGTTAACGGTATTTTTTAATTTTGCAATATTATTTCATAGGTACGCTCAGAATAAATAGAATACGCAAGAATAAATGAAATAAAATGAAGAAATTGAATAAAAGTCAAACAATTAGTCAGTAACAAGTTTCTTTCTTACATAACATGATTTTGTTGAAACAATTGTTTGAGGAGTGAAACCTCGCAAGGTAATTACACGAATATTATTCATTTACACATTTATGTTACTGATTGGTATTATTTATTTCGAAATAATTATTTTTGGAATGGCTTTTATTCAGTAAAATATGACTTTCATTCAGTTTTATGAACTCTCTGAGACATGAGTATAAATAAGTATGAAGTATATATAATAAGTATAAATAAGTATAATATAAGTATAAATATCAAACTTTGCCTCAAATTTTGTTTCAGTATTCCCCACGTTTTCCGTTGACCATAATATTTTCGTAATATTTTATTTCACCAATGTCAACTTACTCAGAATACTAGAATATTATGTGTTTGTATCAGTTAACGAAATACCGGTAGAAACCTGAAAGTGGATATCGTAAGTCTCAATTATAAAATCTGGGCCGACACAATATCTAGTACGTCACTTTGAGCATCTAGTCAGCCCTACATCTTATTGGTTGATTAAAAATCTCGTATCAACTTAGCCAGGACGTGGCTACTTCCTGTCGAACATACAACTTGCCTCTGTAATAGGATTGCATAAAGTATATAGCCTTGTAATATGTTCTCTGTCTTATTTATATATGATCTAGGAATCTTTTTTTTATACTGGGTTTTAACGACGTATGAATTGGCATCGGACGAATGGTCAATGAGATGATGACATGCAAAGGTATGTAAAGGGAAAGACAGTGGAAAGGAAGCGGCCGTGGCCTATATTGTAAGAACCATGCATTGTATAGGAACTATAGGCTACAGAAACGGACGACGAAAAATCTTTTGTGAAGATGGGCGGCAGGGGGGGCGTGAATCGAACTGAGGGTTAATCTACCCACATGGTGTTAGCGCGGGTTTCACTATTTTCTTTTGCAACATGTTACAATTTTATTAGCCTCTCGTCAAGTCATTGCCTTTGGAAATTGATGCCACGTCGGGCGTGGATTCGAATCCCGCATAAGGCATGGGTTTGAAAACATCATGCACATATTACCCGCTCATTTGTACCATGTGTATGTTATGCAAATAATGATCATCGTCATCATAATTTTAAAACGGAAAGAAGACACTATCTATGATTGGTTAAAGGCCTGTTGTTCAAAATAATGATTGAGTTTTGAGTTTTCCAATCCAGTTTTCCAATCATACACCCACTGTTGAAGATTTCATATGCAATGATTTCTTACAATTATAATGATATATTTACTATATTATTGTGGTCAAGACAGACAAATTCATGCTCAATGACGGCACGTAAATGTCCATCCTATTTTGAATAGAGCATTACCAAGTTTCAACTTTGATAAAATACAAAATCCGTACAACATATGAAAAGCATGCAATGCAGTAGGTCTATAATACCTCAAGGCACAAAATATCTATAAGAACATCATTTATATACAATAGGTGACTTATGAAGTATACAGAATACTGAGAAGAATATTATAATATCCTCAGAAAAAAATTTAACTCACAACTGTGAAGAACAGCTGTTGTTCAAGAGTATTTATATTTATAAAATTGTAGGCTCTAGTTATTTTTTTATTTCTATCTTGTGTGAAATGCATTCTATTGGAGAGAAGTCACAGGGCCTTATAATTTATTCAATTTCAAATGCTATCGATCGACTGGTATATATAATTATTATTCAAGATGGACGCGAAAGTCTGATAGAAACTCAATCATCCAGTTACATTCATTGGCCTGCACTTGCAGGCTCGAACCACACGTGCGCTTGTGGCGTGAGATAGGGGAGACGGTCGGTCGGAATCTTCATCTCTCGAGGATACACGTGTACTCGTGTAGAAGATGAAAGTGAGAATAATGTCAGATATATGTTACTGATAAAATATTATTTGATTATATATATATATAGGAGCCACCCTCGGTAGCTCGGTCAGCTGAGGCACCGCTTCAGAAACTGAAGTCACCGTTGGGCGTGGGTTCGAGTCCCGCATAAGGCATGGGTTTTTGTAAACGTCATATCGCTTTATAATTTCATAATCACCTGGTCATTCGTACCCCCGAATAACCTAGCTGTTGGTGGCAAAATAAACAATAATCTCTATAGGATCTAAATGTCGTTCACGCCATGGGATTTTTTTAAAATGGAAAAACAAAATATATATTTGCATATAAAAATGTGTATATATTATATATATATATATATATATATATATATATATATATATATATATATATATATATATATATATATATATATATATATATATGATTTCAATATATATATATATATATATATATATATATATATATATATATATATTTATTTATATATGTGTGTGTGTATATATGTGTACACATTTTATATACGTGTGTTTATTTGGAGGAAGCTTTCGATAAAAAAAAACATTCTAATCTTGGACGTCTCGAGCTCTGAATCGATTGAACGGCATGAGCATAATTAAATGTCACCTTTATCAAAATCGCAATTTGTATATGCCCACTTATATTCACGAGAGATGAAGGCTTGAACACTCATGCGATAGCGGTGTGGGATAGAGGTGACGGTCGATCAAATCCTCCAACTCTATTGAACACAAAAGTCATAAACATATTTGGCTTGTCTGATCGAGTCTGGATAAAAAGTTGTGTTCAGAATGTGACCTCCTGAATTCCAGCTGGGTAAATAAAGTGCACATTTCTCTTTCTACGGTTGCACGCAAATCGATTGAATTTCACGTGAAGTCGATCCACCACAAATCATGCCGTAGTTCCGACTAGGCGCATACGTCACTTTAAATCGATTGGCAGAAGCTGACATGCAATTTGATAGAGATTTGGGTTGTTATTGAGGAGTAGACAGATGTGTTTTTATGCCAAATGATCAATGAACACGAATCAACGACATGTGTATGTATTTTATCAACGTCATCATTATATTAAATGCATGATATTAGTCACTTCTCTGTAGAAAAAATGTATGGTAAAAAATAAGTACTTTTTCATTGCTTAAAATGAGACATGAAGTTTTAAAATTGATGTCAACAACCGATGTTGTGGATCAAAAGTGCCAAATTTACGCGTTTGAAGAAATATTTTCAGCGAAATATGACGACTAACAAACAGTATCGGTATTTCTTTGCCATTACCTGTATATACTACTATATGTATAGCTGTAAGCATAACCTTCACTTACCTACTTGTTTGTAGTATCAAATCTGAGAGTTTACAATTATTATAGGCAACTATAGTTCAATCGTTCTCTTCAAACGGAAGATCCAAATTAGTTGAACGTACTCTCGGTAAAGTTAATTAACTAAAAATACTCTTGATCTAATAATTTACTCACTTCATTGTTTATGTTTAGACTTAAATAGATTGTAATTTGAATGAAACGTTTCTACTTTTAATTGTTGAAACCACTAAATTTCCCTAGAGACTTTAGTAAGATAGTATTATTACACTATCGAAAATAACTTGACGAAATAATAATGTTTTGGGAAAGGAGCCACACTCTGTCGAGATATTTGTGATGAAAACGAAAGGAAGAAGACTTTCTTGGTAATTTATTTATATTGGAGTTTAGCGACGCATTGTGATGGTAACTGCGATCTATTGGCGTCGGATGAATAATTAATGAGGTTATGAAGGTTTCGTAGGTATATAGAAAACGGTCGTGGCGTGCAAGATTCATGCTGGGATCACGGCATTCACCTACATAATAAGCTATAGAGGGAAACTACGATGACCTTTGTCAAGATCGCTAGCGGTGATCGAACCTAGGCCCGATCTATACCCACTAATCTCATTGATATGGAGCTTCATTGGTAATTAGAAATTACCGGTATTAAAATGGCATCTTATATTGATTGATAGGGTACTGTTCTTCACTTCTCTTGCTGGCAAGGGTGAACAATTGCTCAGTACAGTAATGATCATGACAGCGATGGAGGATAGCATCGCGATGGTCGATGGTCTACTATTAGAGAACCAACCCAGAATTCACGTATACGACTGATGGTATGGCGGGAATCGGACACATGAGATAGAAATTGGAAACAAATTAAACATAGCATTTGTAGGTAGGAATGATGAAGTAAATGCAGTCATTGCTATGACAGTTCAACTAAGTAACTGATTGATTGATTTGACGAGAGTATAATCGAAGCCAAGTTGAATGTTAATGAATTGTCATCGAATGTCACCTTTTGTAAAGGCGTTTGAATTGATGCCAAAATAGCACCTCGCTTCTCATTTCGTGCAAGTAATCACCCTGTATTGTACTCGAGGCGTCCGCATAGTACTTGTTCCGAGTATACTGATTTGCATTTTACTCACAAGTCGAATCTAATAGAATTCAAAGTTTACGTCCGTTTCGCATTCCATAAATGAATGACATTCTTTAAGTTCGACACTGGATCTATAAAATATGTTATTCTTTAGAAAAGTATCACATTCAAATCAGGAACTGTTCACGAGGTATATGGGGCGGATGCTGACACTTGTGGTATTTTTGGGGGGATGTTTTCGACTGCTTTCTACAAGCTGAACCCTATTAGTGAGTTTTAGGGTGAGACCAATACCAACAATCGTCTCAAACGAGAACAATTGAACCATAGAAAGGTTGAAGTATATCGTGAAAACTCTCAAGAACAATATGTGCGATTTGTTTCATTCGATTTTAGCTCGATATCAACCGTATAGTAGTTCAAGAAAATATACTTGCTTTATAGCTAGAAATTGAATATAAGAGCTCGAGCACGATTTATGATGGTCATTCAAAACCCAATATCACAATTCACAAAGATATATTATTTCGTTGGAGTTTAAAAATATAAATACATCAGTTGGAGAAACAAGTCATGAAAATGAGTATGTTATTGTATATTTCGAAATTTCGATTCTAATATACTCTCTCTTCAAACTATGACTTATAATATTCATACAGTGAAACTCGAATTACTTTTAAATCCGAAGACCGAAGTTGTCCTATATGAACTAAATTATTGTCCACCATACGTTAAAAAGAGTTACATATTACGTTAGGATTGGATTTAGACTTGATAACAAAACTTTTTCTAAAAAATAATGTCAATTGAAAGTCTGCTAAAATCAGTAACTTGTAATAACAAGTAATAATAACAATATAATAACAGTATATTTACTATACATTTCTGTTAGTATACCTTATATTTACTAGGAAAATGATAACAGTTGAATCGTAAATGGTTGGATATAGAAAGGGAATCGAGTTGCCAACAAACTTTTTGACGCATTATCCCCTGGCGTAGGGCCAGTGCTGGAATCACTTTCCCATGTTAATGTCATATGGCAGTGATGAGGGTAGCATACCTGCCAGGCGCAGTATCAGATGTTTGGTTTTATTGTTACATTCTTCATCTTTTTACTTTACTATTCTCTTTTTGAATAATATTCAAGGGTGCTCATGTGAGTTATCTCTTAAAGAAATATAAAATTTATAGCATTTTTTGTAGGAAGTGTAGTCTAAAACATACAAGAAAATAATATATCAAATTGATGATACGAACACATTCAATTTTGACTTCGATTAAGTACTTGTTTAGTAAGGTTTATGATAATATATGTCACGATTATTAACGTAATTAGTGTATTTAGTATGCTCTAAGCTTACTAGTGGAACACTGACAAGTCCTGTGTGTGGAATGGTTCATAGCTCGGTTCATATATCATGATTATATTATATTGGCAATCAATACTGTATTCATTTTATTTGAAATACCATGGCCTTGTACGTAATACGCATAATTGCTTAAAACTTACACAATAAATAAGATCAGCTTCATTGAATACCTTGAAAGGTACTTAGAGTTCCAAAATGATCAAAAATGTAATTCACACAAGATTCATCTTTCCTACCACGAATCTTTTTATTAATGGCACAATACACTTACCAGACACATGATGATAGCACTGCTGTATCATTTGATTAACACTCTTTACTATCACAACATATTTCTCATCCGCGTGGTGATAATGAGAAAGACAGTACATCAAATCATTGTTCACTCTGTATGTATTAATATTTTCTAGCACCTAGAATATTGCAATGAGCAACAGCGTGTGCTCGAAATCGATATATGAGCTCGCGCAGCCTTCCTCAAAATACACAAACAAGTCCAACGTCACAGTTAAAACCGGGCAAATAGCACACCACTAAACACCTGAACCGTATTCTCAACATTTCAGAATTAATGATGTACCTTGTGAAGACTGTGTTGTGATTGAGTGAATATCTCTAGTGAATGTTTCCAACACCGCTCCGCAGAGCGATCGACAGTCGACTGACTTTGTCTGCATCAACGAGAGCTCCATCTGTATTTTCACTTCAAGTCCAACCTCCCCTCCAAACCAGTACCAACTGTTGAAAAACGTATTCAGCTAGACGGCTGTACGAGCAGCGGGTTGCTGTTGGTATCGGAAGTCTTTCTCTCTTTATTACGTTCGCGCACTTCAACTCGCCCTCTCTCTTTCTCTCTCTCTCTCTCTCTCTCTCTTTCTTTCTCTCTCTTTCTTTCTTTCTTTCTCTCTCTCTCTCTCTCTCTCTCTCTCTCTCTCTCTCTCTCTCTCTCTCTTTCTCTCTTTCTCTCTCACTCCATCTCTCTCACATTCTCACACTCTCGCGATTGAAAGTCTAGTTGTGTATTAGGGTTTTGTTTTATATATTGGACGGCGTTGCCATCAATTTTATAAAGGACATGGATTGATTTTTCGGTGTTTTTCTGACATGCACGTGTATATGCATGAAAGATGATGGATTTCTTCATTTTTTACGTCAAGTTTCTTTCACGTTGTACTTCTTGATGAAAAAAAAAAAATACAAGTTGTTTGGTAACATATTATTTCGACCTATTTCGACCTATGGGTAAATCTACAGTGTATATGGCATCCTCTATGCGACTCTACACATGTCTGCCTATTTGCATTATCTTAATTCAGATGTAATTAATTACCATTCCAAATAGGAGATAGCTGCTAGACTGCTTTTATAATACTGAACTACCAGCAGAACGAAAAAAACAGGCAATAGATTTTCCTGCGAGCAAAAACACGTCATACGGTTGCCAATTTACTGATAAATTTTCAAATTTCGAGATATATAGATATTCGCTCTAGATAGATCGAGAAATAGAAGTCGTTTTGTTTTCGTCTGATATCTGTTAGAACTTATGCAATGACTGTTCCTTCAATCTTTTAGTGTTTTAGTTAGGTAGAAAAAAACTTTCCCATTTGGTTCATCTGTTCACTCACACACAGCACACTAACACACATATATTACCATCTACGCAAAAACGCTATATATATATATATATATATATATATATATATATATATATATATATATATATATATATATATATATATATATATATATATTTATATTTATATATATATATACAAAAAAATATTAAAAATATTTCACAATTTCATACACGACTTTAATCTTCATATTAAATATATATCATTATTATATATATATATATATATATATATATATATATATATATATATATATATATATATATATATATATATATATATACATATATATATATATATATATATATATATATATATATATATATATATATATATATATATATATATATATATATATATATATGGCGTTTTCTGGAGGCTCATTTCTTGGTCTTCAGTTCGAAGTGATTAATTATTATTTAGGAATAAAACCAAGTAGTATTTTCTTCATATATATTTGTCTAAATATATATATTTATATATGTACACATATATATAATATGTATATATATATATATATATATATATATATATATATATATATATATATATATAGAGAGAGAGAGAGAGAGAGAGAGAGAGAGAGAGAGAGAGAGAGAGAGAGAGAGAGAGAGAGAGAGAGAGAGAGAGAGAGAGAGAGAGAGAGAGAGAGATAGATAATATATATATAATTGAATTCGAGGAGAAATAGCGATTCCAAACGCATGCCCTCGCGCATGCCCTATAGCTCTTTCTTTCTTGTACCCATCCTTTAACGTTGACATAAGGCCTATATAAAAAATTCAAAATATAGTTTCGGTCACTCCCGCAAATTTAACAAACACTGAAGCGTTAGAGTTCATCTGATATACTATATCGATTTATGATATGGATAATAATTTGATTTATACAAACATGTGTGTTGTAACCTATACTGGTAGAAAGTATTAATCAATATTAATATTATCATTGTCTTGAAATATAATTTAGTTTCGTGTCGAAATCATTGTTATAATCTAAATGACAATCAGAGCCACCTCTAGACGCGTGTGTGACTAGAGATGACGTCACGGCTAGTCCCTGATACATAACCACCGCCGTCACCCGCCTATCACTTCCGGTAAAACGCAACATGCTTTCGCAATAATACCTTACCGTGGTTACGTTAACGATGTAATTTCATCCCTTTTAATTTACTTATTGGCTCATTCATTTGCAATGAACGTATATAAGGCACACACCTAGCCCTATTTATCTTACATATTTCTAATCGTTGATATATAAATCAGGTGGAGAAAGATGACTTTACTTCTATAATGATCAATTATCTACTCATAATACTTCCATTTGTTGCTATTCATTTTATTCGCATATCTCTCCAACCTGAAAAATGAAACTCTTAGGATCTAATTCTTCATTACTTCTTTTATTTGAATTTAAACTATTCAAATGAATTTCTTCACAACACACTTTCGATATATTTGATTAAATTAAATGGCATGGGTTTTATTATTTTAATGGAAAGAAGTGATCATTACCCAAGATACTTACTTCAAAGTGGAAGATATCAACTTTCGTGTGTTTTGTGTCCGGATACATATCACAGAAACACTGCAACAGTCATAATGTGTTCCGGACGTTCGTACTTTTATCTAATCAAAATGGGGTGGTAAGAGTAAGATCACCCTTGTGGTGCCCCGTCCAAACGATCCCATCTTTCATCCATAGAATTAATTGGGGGACAATGATTTTGTATCAAGTTTCGATGTTATTAAGAAAAAAAATTTGATTCATGTATTCATATTGGGTTTAACGACGTTACTGTTCTGATGACTAAGATCTATTTCGGTCGCTGAAGGATGAATGAGGTATGATGGGAAGATGAGATGAAATGTTATTTCATATTTTAGTGGGAAAGAGTCGATCGTAGCCGGGATCATTCCATTAGACGAAACCACGAAAAACCTCTGTTTGCATGGTCGACCAAGAAGGGAATCGAACTCCGACCTCCAGGATGACGGTTCAGCGTGCTATAGACACTTCACACTTGTCAATCCATCTCAGTGAATTTCCATTCGCCTCTTTTCCCTTAAAAAAATACTAACTAAGGAAATGAAGTTCATGTACTTTAATTGAAGAAAAAAAAATTATGGAAAGACACGAATGTGAAGTTTTTGTTTCTATTTTTTTCCAATTGAATAACAACCGTACGATGTTGTCATTTTTAATGATACTTTATGGTGAAATACGGAACACTCGCATTTACCTGTTAGTTATACACCTTTTGTCGCCCTATTTCCTATCAATGTGATTCATCTAAAACCATCAGCAATGTTACAATTAGCTATTTACCGTGTCCATGGTCTATTATATGCCACTGTATAGTGGTATTGATACCATTTCCGCCCGATTTGGCGACGCGCCCTGAACTATACCAATACGGTTTCTATAATATGCATATTGAATTAGCTATTCCGTTTCAAACATGCTAATCAGCAAACTGGCAAAACCTTCCTCAAAGTTGACTGTATAAAAATGGAACCTGTATTTTATATAGCCATAGGAATATTAATTGTGAATGATCGAGTCTTCTACAAGCTCATCTTCTTTACCGGTTATATTTCATTAGAAACTTTCGAATTTCTTATATTTCTGATTCATATCTACGCTGATCCCCATGGCTGATCAGGAACACAGCCAACATGATTTAATTCACTAATTATGTATTATTATCTAGTTATGATTAACATAATGTATTCATTAATGTATAGTTATCGACCTTCAGCTGTTCTGTGTTATACATAAGAGTATAAGTAGTCCGCGAAGGACGCTCTCAATCAACCTGAACTTGTTACATTTGGGCGGAGTTGCATGAAGAAAACTACTCATTATAAATAGCGAGACGGGCGGAAATTGAATTGCATTTATTTACTAGTAAAGATATCTTGCCACGGATATTTTATCGATTTGATTTCATCAAATCGATTTGGCAGTTGTGATAACTGCCAATAAATCCTACTGAATTCACATTGATTATTGAGCAAAATATTGATTACAAAATATAGTAATTGGGTAGGGATATACCGGTATTACTTATAGTGTCATATATGCAATTAATAATTGATTTTTTCAATTGATTTTATGCGCTTCGGATAAAATAATTCAATCACAGTGTAGTGGAACTGGAATTATTATAATATAAAAGCTATAAATAATATGTTGTAAATATTAGTATTACATTTAACATGTTTCGAAAGGGATAACTGATGGAGCAACTATTGCTTTGAGGTACTTTGATAAAAGTTAAGTGCACATTTTATTTCATGATATCTATTTATTGCAATCTGTATCATACTGTTTTTCTGCGAAGAACTAATCGAGTGACTAGACGAGGGGAGCCGATCGACTGTCTCCCCCATGCGTTGGTACTAACGGTCGGCAGTGCCGATTGGGCCGTGAGGTTGCTTAACAATCAAGAAAAATATTGTCACCTGGCCTACACGTGACAATCCCAGACAAGGAAATGTTATAATCTAAACAGAAAATAAGATCACAGCTACTATCTAATTCTAACGCAACTCGAGTCGTCATGTTATATTTAGCATCGCCTATATTTGTGAGGCAAGATGCCATTCATCTTGATCGTTTATTTAAACAATTATTACACTTGGAAATATTGTAGATTGCAACAGATTATTGTACGTATATTGGGTATCAATAAGCTAACTGTAACTGTAGTAACTGAGAGATTCACCTCTGTAGCAAAGTTTTAATATATTCCACAAATTAAATACGAAAATATGTAAATTCAATTTATAATTGGATGGGCGATAGTGAAGACTTCCATCCTACTCACACGAAGCTTTGTCTGTTTTTGTTTGTTTGTTTGTAAGCTCTGCATATGGGTCGCACTGTCTGACTTATCACCATGAAACTCTTCTGAGTCTGAGGGCCAATCAATTGGATCATTTTTGAGATGAATCATCTGGAAATTTTGAGAAATCCCATAAGATTGGGCCGGGCGAGAAAGTTGTAAAGAAATCTCTTTAAGTAAATAAAATATCTAATTTACGTAGATACAAATATGATTCATATTATTATGAATTTTCATTGGGGTCGGGTGAGCAGTTTTGCAGGAAATAATTATTCAATGAATACATGTGGAATGAATAGCTTGAAATCGTCGTACCGGTGATTCTTTATTCAGTATCTTGACACGGTTATTCACGGTTTTCCAGACTTGTCAGTTTCATTAGCCCATTAGCACTCTAAAGTGTGAAGAGTTTCCCGAGTATATTTCATATGAGCACAGATAATCAAGCTCGATTATCTGTGATATAAGTCAAGGTGTATAGATTTTTCGAGTAGACCACATTAGTTGAGCGTAGGGAAGACTTCAATTCCAGCACATACCTTTAAAAAAACAGGGTTCGTTCTTTTTTTTGTACGCGGCATACAGGTCAGGAATAGTAACCTATGCAAAATGGTGTCATACCACGATAGGCTGGGGTTAGTTTCTGCGGCTATTTCAGAAAAAATGTGAATACTTTGGAAAAATCCCAATAAAAATGGCACATATGACATGACATTTCTCAGAATGTTGATACCGTTCTGATACATATTTCTACCAAGTTGAAAAGAATTTGGATTACTCATTTTTGAGAATATAAATGCTTATATTGAAATCATTTCCAATATTGACATCAACGTTGGTCAGAATAAAATTATATCAATGAATAACGAAGGAATAAAAGAAAGAATGAATGAATAAGGAAGGCTCAGAAATTTGATTACTCAAGGGGTTTACATGTAACTTTCGAGTACATGATATATATAAATATTTTGCTCATCTTACAACGCATAGGCCCACGTTGCGTTTTCCTTGATGTAATGTTCATGATACATAATAATAGTATACAATAGAAGCACTACAATGGAATAGAATATGAAATACAAACTCTTACAATAGAATATGATGTCTCATGTTGGGCCTATAGTTACGTAAAGTAAACTATCGATTAAATAAAGCTCATGAACTGTTCGCATAGGGATATGGCAGTAGGTCCACCACACAACAAACACAATAGTGAAGTTTTGGTGAGTAGGTTAACTTGAAAAGTTTGGTAAATTCATTATGATAATAAAAAGTAAAATGAATACTGGTATAAAGTGGAAGATATCAACATTCGTGTGTTTATACTGAAAGACTTTTATCTACTGCGAAAAATTATGGTCACAGACAGCGCAGTCCTGGTGTTGAAGACCATTAGTTTTGAATAATCAAAATGGGGTGGTAAGATCGCCCTTGTGGTGCCCCGTCCAAACGATCCTATCTTTCATCCATAGCCTTAATTGGGGAACAATGATTTTGTATCAAGTTTCGATGTTATTAAAAAAAAAAAAAAGTATAGGCCTATAGGGGAAATATATAAGATTAAAAAATGAACTCGTGTTTTGATAATGTAATTGGATTTGATTTAAAATCAAATACATGATGGTAGGTAGTTATCAAGAAACTTATTCAGCCTATGTGCTTGTAAATCTCTTGATTAACATTATTAAAATTAAACCGTTTCATTGTGAATTCCTTCACAAGTTACTGTTTCCGAGATGAACGTTCAATAGTAATTGGATTGTAATTGTATTCACTAATTAGATGAGCGTAGCGAAGTCTTCCTTCCATTTCACATCTCATTAGACCTAACCTTTGCAATTACTTTTTTGATATAAACGCCTGTCTCAGGCAATATAGGCTTCAGTCTTACCATCCAGAGTACAACAGTCTAAATTGAATAAATCTCGTAAAAATTCATTTTTAACCATCCACAATTTCTACAATAGTATATTTTATTAGTATATTTCATAGTTTATTTCTCTAAGTCAACTTTTTTCTCTTTGAATATACATGAAATTCACCCAGCTTACAAATATCCATTCATGTACGGTACGAACAATCTATTGAAATCAATCCCTCTTGGATTCTATCTTTTCAAATGAATCAACTTTTCCTCCTATCCCCACACACACGCGTCGGCTTATAGTGGGGCTCGTTTTTCAATAGCACCATGTAATATATCATGATTCAAATGAATCCTTATATTCTCGAACATTTAATTTTGATTATTATTGTAAGCTGATCAACTAATGGCAGACCAATGTGTCAGGCATTATGATTATGTTCGCTATTGTTAATATAATTATATTCGAGTATTCATGTCCATCAATTTGAAAAACATTAAATAAGAAAAGAATGAAAAAGTTTCAATGAGAATATGAGGTGGTCGATAATACAATTTTTGCTTTAAGCGGCTACTTATTGAAACTTGTTTTTATCGACTGTGTGAAAACTATTTAATCAAGTTGTGTATATATCGGTATATATACATAAAACTTACAACATATAAGTAGCTTACAACATATGCACATATATGAATACTACAGACAGCAATAGATGGACAGCAATCAAGGGAATTGATCAATTATTACAAGTATATATACGGAACATTCGTACGTCGCTGGCATTCCTTTTCAGAGTACTCTTGGTTTAGTCTTGGTGTTATCTTGAATTTCTATAGGCTTCGGCATAGGCCAAATTTTTCTTTCCTAATAATATATATAGGTGCATGATCGTAATTTTACACAACTATGAAAACGCTTGGTGCATTTTATGATCATATAATTGAATTACAAATCTAATTTTCTAAATATAATACTCATATACAATTGAACTGATCAATTGAATAAATATATGGGCATTAAATTATAGAATATATTTCATATCATTGAACAATATTATCATTATTTATTCCCATGATTAAAAAGTCAAAGTTTAATCATTGTTATATTACGTACAATATTCATCATTTATCTGTTCATATATAAATCTGTGGATGTACAATATAGCAATCATTGCCCCAGTAATGCCAAGTATAAGTATGCTTATATAAGACTGTTTACAATTAAGCGACACCTCGAGGTGTTTTCAACACTTCATTGACTTCAAAGAGGATTCAAAGGGATTCATTCCCCAAATATATGGACTAGCTATTATCATTTAATAACAATTAATTAATTGTACTGCATTGTAAAGAAGTAAGTATGATGTATAATTCTTCGCCGCAGAAATGCAACACCATATTTATATGGTACATGGTATATGGTACCATGTGTAGGTGCAAATATACACAACATTGTTTACTATTCGTTTTTTTCTATATAGTTTTCAAACTCAATTCTATCGACTTCGATCGATTGTATGTATAATGTGAATTACGCAACAATTTTATATGCAATAATTTTATTATCTTGGGAAAACGAGCATAAATCTGAAATATAACTTTGGCTAAAACTTATACAGAGATTTATGCTTTCTTGTGTTATAGTAATTCGTCAACAAACATGAAATATGTTGTAAAAATCAACATATTTTTCCATGAAAATATTTTCCAAACAATAACAACAAAACTGAAACAACATGAGGTAATGTGATCAAATGTGATTTTGGAGTGGTGCGATTGCCCTTATGGTGCCCCGTTCAAACGATCCTATCTTTAATCCATAGCCTTGATCGGGGAACAATTGTATTGTATCAAGTTACGATATACAAAAAAAAATGTGCGATGCAATCCGACAATCTGGAATTCACACGGTGGTAACAAAACAGCAAGCCATGCTAAACAACACCGTCAACTGTTGTGGTATTTGGAGTTACCACGAAGCGAGCGAGCGATAGATGAGTGAATTGTGTATTAAAGCCATGCCTCATGCAGGACTCGAATCCACGCCCGTCTGAATTTCAGTCGTCAAGCAGTGCCGTTGCTGACTTGGCCAGATGGGCGCCAAGACTCTCGTATACAACAACAAAAATGCACAGAAATTCTATTAAGATGGATTACGATTATAGTTACAAGGATTACTGGATTATATAGTTACACTTTTTATATAATCAGAAGAAAACATAAAACCATGAGAATAAAACATCAATCCAAATGGATACGTGTAATACATAGAAAAATGTTATTGCTATGAAAGAAATAAAACTACTTTATAACAATAATCCATCCGAAGACCATAACAACCATCTTTAATCATATTTAACATGGACATGGATAGTGTATTTACAATTTGTGCTTGGAAGGCTGAAGTATATATGTATATATATTACTTGGAAGGATCTACAATATTGAACAAAGGTATAATAGAAATTCCAACATCGAGTACACCAAGAATGCATGTGTTTCTGTAAGTGACAGTTGATTAATAAAATACACTTTATATTTATTGACTAGACAAACTTATTTATCCAAGCTCAAAAATTTCGCAATTTGAGAACATTGACTTGATCAAGGCATACTCTAACTGGACAAATCAGTTCCTTATTTTGTTTTATATTACACTTTGATCATTCTTTACATAAACAAGGTAATTGTGAGTAAAATCTATGGAAAGAATAAAATGCCATTATACGGGATGTTGTAATGTAACTAATTCTTAGTACTATTGCCTGTACTTTAGGTTTAATCTAATATTATTATAGGTGTATGCGTAGGCTATGTTATTTGTTGTGGTCGACAAGATAAGTATACATACGATGGTAATGAAGATATATCATTTGAGACGGCCTTCGTGTACATGTTCGACTGGCTGTTATTGTAGAAAGGTCGGTGTCCGCTGATTACGATGCCACTGAACTAACCTTATGAAAGAAGGGAACAAGGGCGACCATTTGACGTTCGTCTAGGGCTTTCGTCACTCTCATCACTCGAATTCACCAGACAATATTATCAATGAGTGATTGAGGTGATTCGAATGAGATTTCACTATAAAATCAATAATTTCGTGAAAATGAGCAGATGATATTGAAGTACATAGTTATACGATATGACGTTTATAACGATTCATTTTTTAATTTAATTTAATTTAAAGAAATTTTTCATTCTCCTCAATGATAATACATTACATAATGATAATAACAAGTTAATGGTACATAATAAAACATAATAATGCAGAATAAAACAGAATTAACAATAAGATATTTTTTTATATAGATTCAATATTTTCATTAAATAAATAGATGATATACACACGACAAATTTAATTCAACACACGACAAATAAACATTTTTTCTGTGAAATATATATTGAAATACATTAAAAATTCGACCTGTAAAATGCATCCATATTATTGTGACTACATATTCAAACGAATAATGATGGATGAATAATTCCTTTTTGGATTCAATTATTATTTTTAAATAAAATACAGTAAAAGTAATCTAAAATGAAATATTCCACCGCCTGTCTACAAGATGGAATATTCGGTACCTGTATGCCGTAATAATAATTGCTATACTCAACTGGGCATGATAACGCAAAAAGATGTGGTATTTTCATAATCCATAATTAACATAGTCATGTTTGCAATTCCCATCCAAAATCGTGATTATCTTCTTCAACATAAGCCAAGACTGTAAAATAATTCTTTGGGCATTTAATAAGGACCGTATAACAATATTATGTGTGTACGTGTATGTACAACTATTTTATAATATACCTTTAAGCTGATAATTTAAATTCAATGGTTTGGTATTTTTTTTCTTTTTGTTATATGAGCGATATAATCTTGATTTTTTTTGTAGAAGTCAGGGACCCGGATCCCTTTTTTGACACGATGATTTTACGAAAGTCGATTCCCAATCGACACTATGATCATTAAATATTCATCATGTAACATCTACCAATTAAATTCTATAGTAATGGTGAAGCATTAAGACAAATAAATTATACATTAACCAACAGTTGCATGTACCATTAGAAATATAAAAGCCAATCATTATTGTATTATTAATTTATTATCGCGTCTTTCTACGATCTTGTTTTAAAACAAGTAAGAAATAATAGCAAGGCGCAAACAATTGTATTCTTCTTTGTTGAAACATATAGATACTTGTGTTTTAATGTGAAAAAATGAGTATTCTTCAGCTAAAATTATAAAAAGCAGATCTAGCTGTCACTGTAGGCCTATATACTAACTCCGTCATAGTTAATTATTGTTAATTTCTCATATTAAAAACTTTTCCATTATCATGCATTTATGAATATTATTAAAAATTTGAGTGCATCATTAACAATTATTGCATTGTCTTCAGGCAATATTTTAATAAGAAAGCATAGTGTTTCCGTTTCTTTGATAGGCCTACTCTGTATCGGTTTACTTTGGAGAATACTCGGAAATTGAACTGCTGATACTGTTTTTGATATTGTTTTGTTGATTTATTTATCTGTGATCGAATTATATTATTCCAAAAAAATAATTCGATCGTTTATATTTGAGAAAACAAGAATGTATTAAAAATAAAAATTCACCTATCTTTAATAATGAACTTTAATTTCCATTGGATTCGACTTTTGAAAGTAAATATAGAGCCTAATTAGGAAATATTTTAATGCATAATTCCATTCTTCATCTAAAGATAATATTATCGAATGTTTCAAGTCAACAAAAAACTATGAAACAAATATTGTTGAAAAAACAATATTACTATCGTTTTATCACTTTCGAGATAGATCATCTGATCGACTTCCGATCGTCATGAGATTGTTCATCCCTGTAACAGGCTCGCTGTTTGTATCTTGATAACCCTTCCTACGTTCAGACTTCACACACCATTACTCCGACGTCCAAACCATCATTACCCATCTAATACACCAAGTACCAACCTAACCCAACCAAAACACTTCTCTATCAACACAATAGCTGCATGATGCAGACTCAGACTCGATGATACGTGCAGAAATCTTGAAGCGGCATTGAGAGTTCATTGCCGAATTCAGACATAAATACACAAAAACAGTTTACTGACCTTTCTAGAAGTTCCATCCTTGGCAGTCTTTTAAAATGAAAAATTTACAATTATTCTTCGAGAGACCGTGACAAGAAAAAAAATGTAAGAGAGAGTGTAAAATATATGGTGGTACGTATTTTTAATGGATGCAAAGTATACTTGTACCCATGAAGGTAGAAGGGTCCGAGCGACCGTCTACCCTATTCCAAACCACTAGCGCGTGGGTGGTTCGCGTTGTATACTTTCGTGGATGAAATTATAATTGAAAATCACTGAGCATGTTAAGAATTATCTTGGAAAAATTACACATTCTGAAAAAGCGGGACTTTTTTCTGTTATACCGATGTTTTCCGTGGAACGTGTTATCTTATTTCAAGTGTATTTCCGTTACATCCACCTATGTAACATGTGAAACAAAATTACAATACAAACCTAGGATGCACGTGTAAATAATTCTGTACCATTGTTTTTCTTGACATTCGGTAACAATAGCTGCTTATTATCTTGCTTATACGATTCATAAAAAAATCATAAATATGTGAGTGTGAAATGCAACAAAAAATAATTTAAAAAATTTACATTGAGATTAATTTTTAGACATAATTGTTTTGTTATGATCATAGTAAACGTGTCAAGTCATTGTTCTCCATGCATTGAGGTATGGAAAAGCTAGATTCGTTTGCACGATGATTTCATGAGGCTATCAAAAGCCATCCATATAACCAACCCAAAATTCCTCAAAACATCAAATTTGCAATACAATGTATAGTAAGCCCACGCCAGACCTGTTGTTCAAACTGTCCACCTATCTACCTGTCCTGATTGAGGGTACACGATGCTTGTTTTATGTTGTTTATTTTGTTTATTGAAGTTATATTGACATTTGAACACATTTAAGAAAGATAAATATGCTAAACAAAGTGATTTCGAAGATCGCTGACCGATGTATTGCGATATGCTCCATCATCACACGGAGACAAACATTTCCCACACCTGTTTTACTGACACCAAAAACGTATTCAACCATAAAACAACGGATCAATTCCATAGCAAATAGCATAAGTATGTGTGTCATTAACCTATCCATATTGTAGTTGGTATTCCTCATGCCAACGCTCTTTGTAATTTGTATAATCAAAAGTAATTTATTTCCTAATGGTTTGACGCCATATAAATAAACATAATTTCCTTAACTTATCAAGGTACATAATAAATCTGAATAAACACCTTAAAATACATGGCATCTAATTACACCCAAAGATAATGATGGTAATTGCAATGCAAATATGTAATCGTTTGTATGCGAATGTGTGTTGTTACATGCAATTAGTAGAGCACAACAATAAAGCGTTGCGGTAAAATAGTTCGACATTTGAATTCCTAATCGAATACCAACGACTCTCACACACATCTTTCAAAACAAAAGACATATTTGACATTTTTCCGCAAAGAATAAAATATGCACACTGTACCGTAAACAGATTATAGTTCTTATTATGTTTGTTGATTTTTACTTTTGAATATGCACTTGATATTATTTGCATCTTGAGCAACGAATTATAAATGCTATGTATTCATGGAACGTCTATAGAAGACTCTAGTATATGGAATATTGAATGTAACACTTATTAAGATAGTTCGTTTAGGGCCGGTGTAGTGAATGTATCTTCTTACAGCTAGGAATTTATCTGACATTTAAACCAATAAAAGCATAGCCAAAAAACGGTGAAACATAATATACCAAACCTTCTTGGCATTTCTTGGCCTCTAGCCCACTCGACACTTACTTTGGCTCAATAATATATTATTCAAAAATTAGAACAAGTTGCATGATACAGTTACATTCTTGATGTAACATTGGACATGGCCCACCTACTCAATCGAGTATTCTAACACGGTAATATTATTGGGAACTTTTTAGAACATACACTATAGTAGACCTAGTACTTGCATTTATATAAAAACCGAATGGATCATACAAAAAATGTGCTGAGAACATTTGAAATATAATTTCGTATAAATTTGACCAATTTCTAAATTCTTAGCTAGAAATACATTGTTAAGCTGAGGAAAATTTGTTCCACTGTATTATCAGTAGTAAAGGAAGAGGAACATATTTCTCCAAGCTTACCGTTCAATTTTGATAACGACAAGAGTTATAGATTGGTATAATTATAATCCCAAATCCTGGTGTCAAATTTTATTGTTTTTTAGTCGAAATAATTAAAATGAGGTGGATCGTTCTTTTGGCACCCCGTCCAAACGATCTTACTTTCATCTATAGCCTGCATTGGGAAACAATTATTTTGTATAAGTTGTATCAATTATTGAAAAAAAAGTGTGATAGTGTGATAGTGTGTTTCATGGTTCAGACGATGAGACGCAAGTGGTGACATATTTATCCAATCCAAAGACTTGCACATTGTGCAGATATAGGAAATATAAAAACTTACAACTAGATATAAAAATGAGTAGATAGAAGAATATGATTAAAAAAGACAGAATGACATATATATATGTTTCCACTTGATCAACCATTTACGTAGATCCAAACTTCATTTATTTGATAATATCAAAATAGATATTGTTTGATCATCTGCAGTACACCATGAGGTGCGATTAAACTTTGTCGCTTTTGTTTCTGCTTGACCAATTTTAAATGAGACTGTGTTGTCAAAATGAGCACAAATACAAATTTCAAGGTAAAGTTACAACCTGTTACAACCTGATTTTGAATGTTGAAATTTAGAAGGGATTTATACCAGGGATGTAGCAAGTTATTGAGAAAAGTAGCGCTACAGCTTATAAAGTGTGAGAGTCAGGTTGTGGGATCGTGAAGGATGATCGAATGTGTAAAATACAAGATTTATAACAAAGTTAATACTCGATGTTTATTGAGAGTATTGAGAAAAGTCAAACACTCATCATAGCCCATACGTAACTTACATCTATACGAATACTTGAACAATATAATATTCATTTCAACGATGTATGTCGGGTTACGACTTTAACTTAGAAACTTGACTTTTTCGTCAAGTCATCCATTCAAAGAAACTGTCATTCACATATTCCTAATTTCACTCTCAATATACATATATGAATGAATAAACAATGGTAGCCAAAAACAGAACGAATGAAATAAATAGGAAACGAGAAAAATGATGGACTTATACATACACCTCAAGATTCTATACGGGTCAATTATTATACATCTAACTTGGATTAGTTATATTGCAATTATTAAAAAATACTTGAAATTAATAATTTTAAGTAAATTTAATTACTGTCGAGATACATTTATATTTCTAATCTCATTCAATGAAAAATTATTACTACCGTTCTCGTATGCGTTATAAATATCCGGTAACAAAAACGTTTTTTTAGAACCATCAAGATACTCGCTAGAATGAATTTGAATAAAGTGTACGAGAATGAAAAGACATTGTTCTATTTCAAGAAATTATCTCAATATTTTGAAAATTCATGAAAAAATAGTGATCATGCACCAAGATTTTAGTTCCATTATAACAGTATAATAACACAATAGTGGAGACCACGATTTTTTTCCTCATGCAAATATATCAATGCAATATAGTTACAAAGACTAACGTCATTTCCCTGGACGTCCAAATATGCTTACATGCATTTTATAATCAGACACTTTATATGTGCAGATCGACACTAGCCAATTGTCGTGTTGAATATTTCACCAACTTCATCTTTAGTCTTTACACAACCTGGGAGTTATTTTTTCTTTCAGATAACATAATTTATTGTTGCTTGACATCGTTAAGAAGGCCGTGGTGTTTAACAAAATGTTATTTTATCCAATAAATAGTCGTATCTGATTGTTTATCCACTATTTAATCACGTTGCCATGACAACGATGCAGTGTGACGACCTCACCTTTATTCATGTAAGGAATTATTATTATTTATATCTACGCTGAGGACACCTGCACTTGGACACAGTCATCATGTGCGTGGCAAGTTAAATCACCTGCACTTTGGCATGTCAGCGTTATTCAATAAATATACTATTTTCCTATCCAATCGAGATATGGTTCAAGGCTATTACTAGGCCAGTTTGTCGAATACAGCACTTCAATTTGGCTGAACTTTTTTATTACTATATTCAAAATGAAGCTATTATGAATCAATTCGTGAATCATAGATTTTAAATTTGAATATGAATATGAAAAGAATAGGATATAGTTATCGAATATTTGTGATGGTTGAATATTTTATTACTCAAAAAATTTTTCTCCGTTGAGGCATCGATTATAGTAGCCTATTATAGCCCATTATAGTATATTATCGATTATAGACTCCTAGAATCGAGGAGGTTGACATATCTAAATATTTCAACCTACGTAGTCTAAAAACATCAATTTCCCGATGTAGACCTATTCTGATGAGTAATGGTTGAATAATATAAATATAATAATATAAATAATAAATATAAAATAATATGAAATGTATAAAATATAAAACGAATGAAAAATATAATATAAATATAATACTATATTTCTTCAAATAGGACTATTCTGGTGAGCAATGATCGAATAATATAAAACAGATTTTGAAGGGATACATAAAAACGATCATCAGTGATCAGGTGATCAGTGATTCTTTTTTTTCAAATCGCGTTTAAGAAATGTTTTTGAGAATCTAGTGAACATTAAATATCAAATACGAATTGATCAGTCAATTTTATAACAATTTGATATATTGATAGCACACTCAGGCACTCTTATGGGCCTACTCTATCGTAGGTACGGTTACATTCTCAGTCATTTTCAAACTGGGCTTCAATTTTTACCGTAGTAGGGTATAAAGCGGTTCATATATATTTATGATTCTTTCAATAATATTGGATTCCGACTCTACTATCGAATTCCATTCATTCCATTATTTTCGGTAATCCTATAACGGAATTATCTTACCGAAATCTATGTACTATTTTTTTTAACACTGACTTTTCAAATTTCTCATGAAATAATTACGAAAAACCTTCTACAAACTTTCAGTAATTAAATTAATGAACAATAACAATACAGGTTTTGATGATTCTATTCTATGACATACAATCTATCCACTTTCAACGTAAGGCCATTGATTTCACTCAAAAATTATTTTAACCAAAATTCATAATATAATTTGAAACTTCGATGGTTTTTATATATATTTTATAGAGCTATATATTGATTTTTCAGTTAATTATTATTATAAAACTAACATATTCGATCATATTCAAATTGTGTGTCTTTGAATATATTATCTTAGTAATAGGTGAAATTAAATTGTAATTAATTATAGCTTCCATTGTTGAAACTGATAGTAAGTTTTCTCTGTTACTATAGTAGGTATAAATGAAGGTTCGATGAGCAGCAGGGCTTCTAGAAAATACGGATGCTATTGTTATTGATTGCGAGAGTTCATCGATATCGACGAGGTTTGTATTATTATTATTATTATTATTATTATTGAAGTTCCATTTTTTTTTCGATTTCAAAAGTAATTATAAATCATTCAAGATGGAAAATGAATATTAGAACACGAATGTAAATTCATGCGAAGATATCTAAAACACAGATCGTGAGCCTTCATGTTCATTCTTTCATGTTCTTTCATGTTCTTTCATGTTCTTTCATGTTCTTTCATGTTCTTTCATGTTCTTTCATGTTCTTTCATGTTCTTTCATGTTCTTTCATGTTCTTTCATGTTCTTTCATGTTCTTTCATGTTCTTTCATGTTCTTTCATGTTCTTTCATGTTCTTTCATGTTCTTTCATGTTCTTTCATGTTCTTTCATGTTTCTTTCGTTCAATCATTTTCACACATCCTATCGATATTCAGGGCATATCCAATTTTTAATTATGATTATTATTTTCTAAAATGACATTGACAAAAGTTTTGATACCAATTGTAAATTGGTCCATAATTATTCTCCAAACAATATGATATTTTAAATTGGGCCCATTCATAAATTATGATATATTCAAATAAAATTTCTTCAAAACATAATTATTGTCATGTGTAGCAAAGTTTATAATTTTCACGGTTCCAGAATACAATTTACACTTCCTTTTTTTTTAATTGGTCATCAGTTGAAAATTATCACATGCAATATATTACATAGACTGTTTCATTTCATACTTTTCTCTATGTGGGCTTCTTAGCTTTATTAAAAAATATATGAAACAAATAATTCAGTGTCTAGAAGATAAGAATAAAATGAGTTTTGAATAATAATAATAGAAAAATGATAATAATACCTTTACTTGGCATTTTAATTTTTATTTCAACAGAAGCAAATTAATAAAGAACTTTTTTCTGTTCAAGTTTGAGCGGAAATTCCATTCATTTCGTCATCGCAGCGATATCACATAGGTGATCAATCTAGGCCACATTCCGAGAAATATTCCACCCATTTATTTTGTGGATAGTAAATTTAATAACCATATTTCATATCTCTTCCACATCGATAGTTGCTTCATTATCAATGATTTTATTTATGTGTAAGACAGAGGTATGAAGATAATGCAAATTTAGTGTGCACAATAATTAAAGTGAACATAATTACAAAATAATTTACAGCATTATGTGTGGATGCACGATTTATATTATTACATTCGAAAATTAAACCCTTTTGTTCGGTTTAATCTGACAATTATGACAGTGAAGGTAAAAGCGATATTGTTGTCCTATATAGCCTATTAACAATCTTCACGCTTTGACGTATACTATCTACAGAAAGCCGTCTATTCATCCGTTGATAATAACTTTGATTAGACCAATGGATATCAAAAGATTTCAAGGGGTTAAACAGCTCAACTCATAATTAGGGCGATTATCCTCGTCGCAACACTAATTTGAAGATACGACATGGTTTTGAAGGCGAAAAGAAAGGTGTATACATGAAAAAAAAACTAGAAATGAAAAGGTATAAATTGAGACTTGTTCGACCTCAATCTTTAGTTGATGACAATTTTCTAAGAAATAGATTAATTCTGTCAAAACAAGATTTAATAGTTTCAGTTTTACATAATCTCGAACAGTATTGTCGAGAAAATGCTGGATACTCTTTTGTGCACGAGTTATGAAAGAGTAGTAAAACTTAAACCGCGTAACGACTCGATTAAACGTCTTGCAAGCCGATACCATAACTTGGTAGTAAAAGTTTCCAAGTGAACATATACACAACTCTAATGCAATAACCGAGAGATTTTGCGAGGGATTTGAATAGAAACAGTGACTTGTTTCTAAAGTAGAAATGATCTCAAGATTTAGACTTGTGCAGTTCACAACTCTCTTATCCGTCACAATGTGGTGGAAGTGCCGTGTTTTGGAAAGTTTGTGCGAATAGAGTCAATTTTTAACAACTATTTTATATTTTATTTATATTAGATTTGACAACGCACTCTACTGTCGACTTCGACCTATTGGCATCGGTGAATGATATATGAAATGGTTGGATGATAAGATGAGAGGTCACAGAGGTGTTTTGAGATAGTGGAAAGGAGTTGGTCGTGGCCTTTTGTTAAGAAACCATCTCAGTATTAACCTTATGATAGAAACCACGAAAGTCAGGATGGTCGAACATGGCGGGAATCAAACACGGTCTCCTGAATGACGGTTCAGTGTATTAACCACTCGCACGTCTCAGTCCAACTCATTAGAACCATTGATGTTGCAGAATACTGTTTAAACTTGAGACAAAAATCTTTATCAATTATTAAAATCATACTACTTCACTCTTCTAGATTACTGGTTCAAGTGTTCACCCACACCAGTACAGGTTATAAAATAATTATATGAATTTGAGCATACTTTTAACAACCACACAATTGTCATCAGCGTAACAAAACACATCTGATTTTTACCACTACAAATTCGTCCCAATACCTTTTAATTTATCTTGAGTTACCTGTCAGTGTGTATGGTCGCATTCATTGAACCATAGCGGAAATCGATCCCCGGTCTCCTAAATGACGGTTCAGCGCCCTATAGCGACTGTTTCACCAGCCACACTCAGTGAAAATGTATGGTTTCAATAATTGAATGAACTATTGATTCATAATAATACTATCATTGACTGCAATATGATTATATTTTCAAAATTATTGCAATAATTCAAATAATCGCAATGATTTTATATTTCTTCCAGCGTAAGAATGTACACGTAACACTCAACGGATTTTTTTTTTTCAATTCTTATAAGTGATCTTTTATAATAAACGTAATGCAATATTCTATTACCAACGAGTGAGAGGTTCCAAAAATAAAACGTAGAGATAGTTAGTATGAAAATGACTACTTGTGACATTGGAAGTTTAGACAGTTTCTTCACGATTTTAACTCACAAAAGAATACGTCTCTGAAAATATATATATATATTATATGTTATATTCTCACAACACAATCTCATTTGCCGGTATACTTATCACATGGAACAATTATGCATTATACGTAAAACACGCAATTGCTTATACGACCTATATTGATTTATTTTGTATTTTTAATGGAATTCACCTTTTGCATGTTCAGCTAGACATTTCGATATTACAAATAATTTATTGATTTCTATGTTTTCTTAGATTTAGCACAATATAAATACATTCTATACATATAAAATGTATATATGTATGTATAAGTTTTTTCATATATATATATATAAGGATAAAAAACATATATAATAAATATATATATATATATATTTATATATATATATATATATATATATATATATATATATATATATATATATATATATATATATATATATATATATAGATGTGTGTGTGTGTATATATTTATAAATACAACTGTCTGAGTCCGCTACCAGCTATACTGGTGCGTGACGTACAAAATACGTCAGTAATTATTAGTATTAAGTCTTCGGAAATATTTTCTATTGATCGCGTAAACGTTCAAGTCTGTTAACTAGCTACTAAACGTCTTTCACCAACCAATAGCACTATCAATAACTATCTGTTTGTCACTAGTTTCGAATGTTGTTTTCGTCAACTGCGTATTCAGTATTTACAATATTTCAAACCTGCTCTACGAACACACTAGTCCTTTCTGGTATTTTCAAGCGCTGCGTTCATGATCTAGGTTAGAAACTATAAGAGTATAACTTTCGATACTTTCGTTTAATAGATGCAATTATTTTGGTAACTGGAATATACTACAAGTTTTTTAAAATAGATTCAAGGATGCCTGGCATAGCTAGTTGCTGATATTCATATACTGTCGCGTTACAACTTGTTTAGGTGTTGTCTTATATGATGTCTCTATAGCTTATACCACACTTTCTCATTCGTACTGCCGTGTTTTTCAGTGTCATGGTCGAACATTTCAATGTTTTGAAACGATGTAGTGATACCAAACTATTTTATCACAGTATAAAGAAGGTGACCCAACTCGGGTCTCGAAAGTGAAATATTTCCGGGGTCAGAATCGGAGTCCACAGCGTCACGATGGCCTGTAGCGCAACTATCGCTTTTATATGGAACTTTGGAACAACAACAATGCCATGCTATAGGCTTCTGTCACCTAACAAATGACAAACAATCGTTACCATAGCAATACAGCGAACTGGTGGACTACCAAACATTCTGATTGGTCAATTCCAACTGATGGACATTGTTGTCGGTCTCTTTCAACAATGAGTGACGTCACTTGACAGAAGCCTATACACGGCCCAGTAGAATTATGATGTTAGCAGTTGTGCATTTGTTTTTTACGAAAATGATAAATTTTGTGAGTTCAACAGTGCCATCGGTACCGTAGCCACTCTCATCTACATCTAGTTCTCAAGAGAATCCGCTAAATCGTAACAGGCAATCGGGACCTTCAGCTCAGAACTGACCGCAAGAAACTACAAATACCGTCCATGTTTTCAGTATGTGAGTTGAGTCACCTTCTTTTATTATGATTAAATAGGTTGGTGTTACTACATCGTGCTGTAGGCCTGTCTTTTGTTGTGAGCCAATATAATGAATAAATATGGTATTGTTATTACTGAATTTCTATCATCATACAAATTTTATTATTTATATAATTAGATGAGCGTAAGCGAAGACTCCATCGCACTCTTATAGAGCCTTGTCTGTGTTTTTGTTGTTTGTTTGATGATTTGCTTGTGGGCACTGCACAGGTCGCAAGGGTTGACTGATCGACATGAAACTTTTGTGTAAACACAAACTTATCCAACTTAGAATTGTATAGTTTTTGCAATGATTCGGTCGGACCGATTTTGAGAAATATCATCTCAAAGTTTCTTAAAACCCCATAAGATTAGGCTGGGCAAGAAAATTTGAAAAATAAAATATCTCCAAATAAAATAAAAATGTATGTAAATGTGTACACATGAGCATACACATTATCACGTTTTTTTTATGCAATTCGAACCAGCCCTTTTGAAGAAAATAATAAAATTAATTGTTTTCATTCATCAGATATATTATAGAAATAATAGCAGAATTAGGTTGCCGAGATTCACTGCTTTCTAGATTCGATATTTACCCAACAATGAAGGATTTTGTATATACGTCAAGGTGTGTAGAATACCAGAGTCGATAAAGTAGCAAGGGACCAAGGGTAGAACTACTTTAATGACTTTTAAACCTTATTCAGATATCTCGCTCATCTTACAACGCTTATGTTGCGTTTGCCTCTTTAAAACAAATGTTACCGGCACAGGTAGCTGAGTGGTTAACGCACTCGCTCTATGTGACCCGGGAGGTAGTGGGCATGCCACATGTCGGACCCGGTTCGATCCCCGCTACCGTCCATCTTTACAGGGGTTTTTCGTGGTTTCCCTCTGTAGTCTAGGCTAATGCCGGGATGGTTCTCACAATATAGGCCACGACCGCTTCCTTCCCACTATCATTCCCATTACCAATAAAAACCTTCAACTCATCATCCCATCATCTCATTATTCATCCGTCCGACGCCAATATATCTAAGTCATCATTATAGTGCGTCGTTAAACCCAATATAAAAATAAAATGAAATGTTGGGTTGATAAGATCGCTCTTGTGGTGTCCCGACTGAACCTTGTCATCCTATAATAGGCTTCTGTCAAGTAACAAATGACAAACAATCGTTACCATAGTAACACAGCGAATTGGTAGGCTACCAAACATTCTGATTGGTCAATTCCAACTGGTGGACATTGTTGTCTGTCTCTTGCAACAATGAGTGACGTCACTTGAAAGAAGCCTACAGGGTGTTCGCACGTAACAAACGACAAACAATCGTTACTATAGCAATACAGCAAACTGGGGGACTACCAAACATTCTGATTGGTCAATTCCAACTGGTGCACATTGTTGTCTCTCTCTTTCAACAATGGGTGACGTCACTTGCCAGAAGCCTATAAGCATTACTTGGACAACAATGAATTTGTGTCAAGTTGTCGAAGCTAATATTAGTGTGTTAGAGAAAGGTGAAATGGTTGATGAGGAAGATCTGATCAACTTTAAAACCCATGACACTAATATTTGATTTTCTTCATCGTCAAACACAAAAACTTGCGAGGTAAATAATATTATTATTAGTTAAAATCTATAGTTTCATTCCGTCGTATGGACACCTCTGAAATGTCATCTATGTCTTTCGACTGAATTAATCTTCAAGTTTCTCTCTCGAAGTGAAATTGAAACTCCGTTTTTTTGAACATCAAAGCCATATTTGAGGACCTTTGACCTTCTTTAATTTTCTCTAAAAACTATGGGAAAACAAGAAGGCCTTCCGTTGACGGATGAGCAAGTGACAGGAAATTTGAACATCAAATGAGAATTTGAGTTACGTTATTAAATTTTCTAATTACCAATGCTATTACCGCTTCTCCGAGTGTGTTGTTATGATGATTGCGTTCAATAGATGGATTTGTAAATGTATTGACTATAATACTTGCAGTTATGTGATACATCCTTTTTTAATTTATGTAAAATCTGTCTCGATTTGGTTCCACGCTCTGCGGTAGCAAAACAGTTTGATATTATCCTAAAATATATTTTCCTTTTTCTTTGGGTCTAGAAATTAACGATACATTATGAAAATCCAGCAACAAATCCTGTGGTTTCAAGATATTTTTATTTATCTTTTCACTCTCTGATTTTTTAAATTTTTCAATCATTCAAATTCTTCATTCTATAGTATATATTCTTATTGAAATAAATATGTGTGTTGTTACTAAACATTTTGTCGTATTAATAAACATAAATAGATTATTTACTATTCATGTGAAATAGTTGTGTAGAGATAAACTATAGCCTACATATAACTGCTATTTTAAATTCAATAGCAATAGCATCAACCACAATTCTATTTTTAGACACATTCGGACAAGAAATATGCGTAAACGATCTTCTTGATTATAGTATGTCATTAAAATGTACATTTGAAGGATCTTAAAATTCGATGTGGCTCCGATATTTGTCGTCACCAAGTGGGTGATTGTGGTTAATTCTATTGATGATTAATGTTAATTTTCGCAATCTGTAGAATCGAATCTATCGCACAAGCTGCGTTTCTTGAAAAGTAAGTAAAGTGTACGAGTGATTATTATACTACATCCTCATTCCTCAATCATTCTTCGGTCATCAAAATCAAACCAGATGCTTCTTAGCCTCATTTGAACATGATATTTGCACAAACTATACTCAACTGATGCACTTTATTTAATGCATTGAAATCACGTTCTCAATTCATAACTATACCATCCCCAATATTGTAAATTATAATAAAATTAGTCTTACCATAATAAAACAGCGGTAAATGTCCAAGAAGAGAAGTGATCGGAATCCTCTTGACCTACAAGCACTTGATATACCACAGGGTGAGAGCAGATGTATATATATATATATATATATATATATGCACAGCTGATCGACGGCACATTCACTGATCCTACACTTGCAACGTCTGGTCGAACACTGATACCACGGACCAGGTACACAACACTGGGTGCCCTTGTCTCTCGGCCACATCGTGACGTCACTCATAGCCCATCTTTCGATAGGAGATTCACTTTAATTACGTCATGTGGCTAAACTAATTAGAGATGATTTTCATGAACGCCAGGATCAAGGCCAGACGGAGAAGGCTTCGTGATAGATACGTGATTACATTTATTTTTCTCTCGAGGTGGATTTCAATGGAAAGTGTTTTGGTTTTTGTGTTCTTATTAAATGTCCCGAGAGCGAAAACCCATTCTGTGTGGGGATCCACCTTATAATGAATTTCGTACGTGATTTTCGCCTGCATTCTACTTTAAGGCGTTGTCCTTTAGGGTTCAGTGATGCATTTATATACATATATACATATATATATATATATATATATATATATATATATATATATATATATATATATATATATATATACATATATATATATATATATATATATATATATATATATATATATATATATATATATATATAAAAAATATATAAAAATATAAAAATATATAAATATATATATATATAAATATATAAATATATATATATATATAGATATATATATATATATATATATGTATATATATATATATATATATATATATATATATATATATATATATATATATATATATATATATATATATGAATTGTTGATCAATTTAATCGTATAATATATGGATATATATTTCATGGATATGAGGATTGTGTACTCCCATTATCCATAATATATATATATATATATATATATATATATATATATATATATATTTATATTTATATATATATATATATATATATATATATATATATATATATATATATATGTGTGAATTGTTGATCAATTTAATCGTATAATATATGGATATATATTTCATGGATATGAGGATTGTGTACTCCCATTATCCAATATATATATATATATATATATATATATATATATATATATATATATATATATATATATATATATATATAAATATATATATATGCCCATTTATATGTATATATATATATATATATATATATATATATATATATATATATATATATATATATATATATATAGGCCCATTTATATATATATATATATACAGAGAGAGAGAGTGAAAGAGAGAGAGAGAGAGAGAGGGAGAGAGAGAAGAAAAAAAATGCATTTTTTTGAGAAAGAAGTAGATGAAATCAAGAAAATATGATAGAGACATAATTTCAAAATGAAATATGTGGTATGATTGAGCATAAATATTGAGTAATAAAATATGGAGTGTTAAAACTAAGACAATGGTAGAGTAATCAGAGTGCATGAGCTGGTATAGCAAAAAGTACAAACGCGGATAAAATGCATAACACCAAAGTGAGAATGAAAAATTATGAATATATATATATATATATAATATATATATATATATATATATATATATATATATATATATATATATATATGTATATATATATATATATATATGTATATATATATATATATATATATATATATATATACATATATATATATATATATATATATATATATATATATATATATATATATATATATGTGTATATATATATATATATATATATATATATATATATATATATATATATATATATATATATATATATATATATATATATATATATATATATATATATATATATATAGCAACTTGTGCGAATGTATATTGTTATTTCAAGGCTACTCCTCTTAATCAAAAATTAGATTAAATATTTATTCTTTATTTGTTTTTATTTTTTTTTTATTTATATTCATTCGCCTTGTTTTTCAAATAGGAATGGAACGGCCTCACGGGCATGCTGGCGCCCATCCTAATAATCATTATTCGTACGATCCACTTCTATTCATGTAATTAATAATAATGCATTCACTATTTTTTATTTATGCTTATATGTCAACCATTTGTTTGTTTTTAGAACGTGTTCAAAAACTCATTCTTTATTGACTCTTCTGCTCTAATCATTGTGTAATTATATTATCGCCATTAAATTTTGATTCTTATTGCCAACGATATTGTTCAGACGAAATTATTGCGAGATTTTTAGAGATAAGATTACTTGAACATTGACAATTAATATGATATCCAAAGTACATGTATGGTTTGAAAAAATCTGATTACGCTCTCATGTAGATCGTTGAGAATTATATAGGATGATTATAAATTCATATATCAATAAATATATGTATATATATATATATATATATATATATATATATATATATATATATATATAAATATATATATATATATATATATATATATGTATGTATATATATATATATATATATATATATATATATATATATATATATATATATATATATATATATATATATATATTTATATTTATACAGATACATAGAGAGAGAGAGAGAGAGAGAGAGAGAGAGAGAGAAGAGAGAGAGAGAGAGAGAGAGAGAGAGAGAGAGGAGGTATTATAGGACTATTCCAATATCAGCTGATAAATTATTTCATGCATATCATTTTAACAATGAAAAATTATTCTTCAACGCACACAAAGAGCAAAAGTAATGTATTTGTCAGAACTATTTGTACCGTTATCAAGTATTTACACCAATATAAATGTCTTTTAAGAAATATTGCGGATTCTTGAGAAAAACATATTTTCAGTGTGAATTACTACATTCCATTTCGTGTGTGAAAGATGTGAAACGCGATGGCGTTAACTACAGGTGTCAGAAAGCAATACATTTTATATATGAAAATAACTTAATTATTAAATTAATGTTGTTTTGCATTTAATTTTTCATGTTCATTAGAGACTATAGAGTATCAAGAGGCTCTAAAGTAACTGACATTGGAGCATCGAATATTATGATTATATTATGATTATAGACTGACATCTAGAAATTGAAAACAATTGAACTGAGTCAAGGAAAAAATATATAATAACAACTGTATGGTATAATTACGTTTCGATTCATTCCGGTTGAAACTGGATTGTGTACTTAAAATGACTATGATATATAAAGAAATGATATTTAATTAATGATTTCCATTCTTTTTCACATTACTTCTCTTCTTCCGAGGTAAGCAATAATCTAACTGCCTTGGAAGTCAATTCGATAGATTCTAATAATTGTCCACTGGTAAGTATAGCACGAACATTTGGTCATTTAGATTAAAGCGTATTTTTAACTGTTTTTTCAAGTTAAATTACCGATTCATGTTTTCCTTCCTACTATTTTAGATTATTTTGATTAAATATGTTCTCATTATATTTGGAATGTTCTGTGCATATTCATTGAAAAACAAAGTATTATATGCTTATACCGTATCGTATGACACATAATAATTATAAAACATGTGTTATAGTATAAATGAAGAATATAGAGAGAATTATATTGACATATTTAATGAGTTAAGTGCATGAAATATTGGAATACTATAATCCATCAATGCTAAGTATGAATAACATATAAACAATCTGAAATATTCTGAAGAATGTTATTCCATATTTTTTTTATGACCTAAGATTCATCTACGTTGAAATGCTCATTACATTTATAAAATCGCAGTCAAGTCTGAGCTTATTACGAAAGCATCCAAAAAAGGCCACTTAGAATCCCTCCCTAGGAAAATACCATATATTAGGTCCGTTAAATAATAATTTCGCTTTTTCTTTCTCCATAATTATATTTTTAATATATATTTAATATATACCATAGACAGCGATAGCTAAGCCAGGTAACCCTATCAGTAATAATCATTAAATTACGGTAATATATATCTATTCAAACTGGTCTATAGTATTTAATGTCAATGATACAATTTGAGAAACGGTTTGATTATCTGAATCAAGATATTTCCATTTCTAAAAACTTGTATTCTATATTGATTGAGGAGTGATCATACTTCATGTCAAGTTTCAATTGTAGTAACATAAATATAGAAGAAAAGTTTGGCATATTGCCTTTACTCAGTAAGGGACAATTGCATAATGCATTAGCTCGACAGCAAATTTTTGCGTAATCCAAGACTTCGAATGCAATAGTATGTATGAAACTTGTGTGAGAATAACAATGATTGAATATATCTCAGTTATTTTGCTAAAATATTTATTGGTTTCAAATACTCACTGTCTTAATTGACGTCTTATATATTGTGAAGAAACTATATAAATATGGCATATAATAATTATACTTGTATTCACGAAAGAAGAAGGAAGGCTACCAATGATATATTATTGTAAAAAATTTGATAATTACATAACGTATACAAACTTTATGGATTTAATAACCCTTTGAAAAAATGCATTTTTTCATCGTGAAACTTGTCCTGAAAAATCATAATGCCCTAAAAATACCACAGCTATGAAAATATATATGATGGACAAATAATTTTTGCTCTCTACCTTTTACCTTCGTGGATGCAAGTATGCTTGTAGCTACATATATATATTTATGTATATACATATATATATATATATATATATATATATATATATATATATATATATATATATATATATATACATATATATATATATATATATATATATATATATATATATATATATATATATATATATATATGTATATATATAGATATATATATATATATATATATATATATATATATATATATTCATTCATATATATATATATATATATATATATATATTCATTTATATATATATATATATATATTCATTTATATATATATTATATATATATATATATATATATATATATATATATATATATATATATATATATGTATATATATATATATATATATATATATATATATATATATATATACATATATATATATATATATATATATATATATATATATATATATATATATATATATATATATATTATGTATGAATTCGTATACGTGTGTCCACAAAAGAAGAAGCTATGGAAGAAGCTCCCTAAATAATTGCAAAATCTGAATGCGGTATTCGAGCTGCACAATCGCGCTGCAACATTGAGAATCTACCATTTTGAAAGATGCAGTTGCGTCTTTTTTAACGTAATCCTCACCCTGAAAAATCAAGATACCCCGAAATCATTACTAAATACAAATATAAAGGTTATTTTTGTGTTTTTAGATGAACGTAGCGAAATCTCCATCCCATTCTTATGGAGCTTTGTCTGTGTGTCTGTGTTTTTTTTCGGTTTGTTTGTTTGTATGCACTACACAAGTCGCATGGTTTGACTGTTCAACATGAAACATTGATTTTTATATCTAGTTTCAAGTTTTTATAATTATGTCCTATATTTGTACAGTATAAACTTTTACAACCTAGAACTTACTACCTTACTAACTTACCACCTAGAAACTATAGTTTTTGGAATGAATCGGTCAAACCGATTTTGAGCAATATCGTATCAAAATTTTTAAAAACCTCATATACGATTAGGCTGAGTGAGAAAATTTGAAAAATAAAATCTCTCCAAATGGAATCAAATTTTCTGTAAATGTGTATACATGAATGATATACATAGGCCCTAATCACCAT
This sequence comes from Brachyptera risi, assembly GCA_964007535.1. Classification (NCBI taxonomy): domain Eukaryota; kingdom Metazoa; phylum Arthropoda; class Insecta; order Plecoptera; family Taeniopterygidae; genus Brachyptera; species Brachyptera risi. Next base: position 27,753,406 of record OZ023329.1, on the reverse strand, counting down.
TTAGTATGCAATTCGAGCCAGCCGTTTTGATGAAATAAAATAAATCAACTGTCTTTATTCATCAAAGAGATTCAATGCTTTCTAGATTCAATATTTGCCTAATAATATATGCGTCAAGGTGTGTAGAATACTAGAGTCGTTAAGTCGCAAGGGTAAAACTACTTTAACGACTTATGTACCTTATTCAGATATCAAGGAGTGTAGAATTCGTGATTAAAAGCAAAGTGTCTGACATCTGGTGACGTTTTGGTGAACTGGGCGGAGGCAGATACTTTCAAATTATATACAAATTAATTGATGTGTAATTACAATATTGAATACAATATTAAAATTACTAAAATTATTAATCATCAAAATTACAATATTGATTACAAATATGATGCGTGTAAGCATACAACAATATGACATCTAGGCCTAACTGCCTCCGGACGACCAATCGCCCACTTCGACAGTGCTGCCACCTGGTTAGCTTTTAATCACGAATACCAGAGTCGATGAAGTAGCATGGGTAGAACTACTTTAACGACTTTTATACATTATTCTATGATATATTTCGTTCATCTTACAACGCATATGTTGCGTTTGCCTAGTATATATTATTAGACAACCTTCTTACTTCGCGGAAACGAGTATATTTGTCACAGCTGCATGATCACGATGATCTGGAAGGCTTATAAACCAAGAGATTGTACCACATCGAATGTGAGGCTGTTATTAGATGCTGTCGTACGGATTTCATAGCACGAAGTATTCACTGTCGATGGCTCCACGTCAATTGACCATTGTAGATCGTCTGCCCTCGTGATGTCACAAAATATAAAAACCAATCAAGTGAACAGTGAAGCAGGGGAAATGGGGAAATAACCAATCAAGGTATCTAAAATTTCCCCTGCTTCGTGTAAGTCACGCCCATCTACAATGGTCAATTGATTATGGTTTTCATTTTCTTGATGACTCATCCTAAAACGATGGCATCCAAGGAATTTTCCTCAAGTTTTGGAACACAATGTTACCGTGACAATTTTCTGGTAGCCATCTGTATAATGTTCAGGGCCATTTATAAGGATATTTCTCAGAAACACTATACACAAAATAGATTATACTCCAGGTTATAACAAAGTGAAAATTTGAAAACTACAAGAGATGACAGCTCGTTTCATGTGACTAACGTATCCATTCTATTCAAGGTGATAACCTCGTTTTTAAATGAACTTATTGTATTTAGCTTGTTATTCCATACCAAGAAACAATCAACTCTTTGAAAAGTTTTATAAACGTACAAAAACATCCCATGAAGAAATCAATGTTCTGAACAATTTCAACATCTCTCTTCCGATTATAGTATTATAAAAGTTATATGTATATGTATGAATATATATATATATATATATATATATATATATATATATATATACATATATATATATATATATATATATATATATATATATATATATATATATATATATATATATATATATACATATATATATGAAACTTCAATATATATATATATATATATATATATATATATATATATATATATATATATACATATATATATGAAACTTCAATATATATATATATATATATATATATATGTGTATTTTTTCATATAATTATATATATATATATAGGCCTGTATATATATATATATATATATATATATATATATATATATATATATATATATAATATATGTGTATTTTTTATATAAATATTCATATATATATATATATATATATATATATATATATATATATATATATATATATATATATATATATATATATATATGCATGGATATCGGTGGGCCTACCCTCGATAGCTCAGTTAGCTGCGACATCGCTCCCAGAAGCTCCCGCATTAGGCATGGGTTTTTGTAAATCTTTCACTTATCATTACTTCTTCGTTCCATAATAATCACCTGCTCATTCGTACTCCCACATACCTAGCTGTTGGTGTGGTCGTTGAGCAAATAATAATAAATCTATATGTAGGACATGTATATATATATATATATATATATATATATATATATATATATATATATATATATATGTCTGTGTGTGTGTGTATGTGTATACGTGTGCTTTAATCAAAGACTACTAAATAAAAATAATAACATTCCTTGGTATTCACACTAATAAAAATACTCTACGTATATTGAACTTGTTTCTATTTCAAGACACTCGTGGGTATCGAACCCACGACCTGCCTCCTATACACGCTTACCAGGACGTTGCAATACTCTCACAGATCACGTGTTATATTGCCTTGGGGGATAGTACTACGCTTTACGATGCGGCTACGTCCTTGCCGATCTGCCGCCATTACACTCGGTTGCCGTGATCAAGTTACGTCAAACTGGAAGCCCGCGAAAAAGCCGGTTTCTCTAATAAAGTAGAGCTGATTTATTGAGTTCTGCCTGTTTACGTGTAAACAACAGAAGAAATTGCTTGGTTAATGCCGGAGGATGCAACGGATAAGGTGTGATCTAGTTGGGATCATCGCAATTATATTGAAACAACAGAAGTTCAGTAACCTTTTCATGATAATTTGTCGTGTATTATGGCAGGCTACAAGCGACATACTCTTGTTGTTGTTTTGGATTTGTTGTGGATTACTGGGAAAACTATGTAGTTCGTCAATCGAAGTGTAGAGGTTGGAATTTTTCATCATAAGACTGAATGGCTATATACTGCTAGGACAGTTCGTGGTTCTTATGAGTGCTATGATTTTATGCTATGCATATTTTGTGTAACTGTTGTCACTAAAGCACGACTGATTTACTAAATTATTCAGTATCTTTAGTAGATTCATCAATACGTTCTTTAGTTGATTTCCATTTCAATTAATTTATGGACAATTTATCCTAGTTTAAATTATTTTCAAAATGACACACTTATCATCAACCAATCTTTTTGAGAGAAGTGAAGAATTAGATAATGTTTCTGATTTTCTATTTTCCATTCTCAATTTTTATGTTGGGGCCTTTTATTGAAAAAAAAATACATCCACGAATGTTTTTTATGCGTTAGTTATAGCCTGCGGCAATATATTTGAACTCATTAATCAATAAACGCAACCCATCCTCAACACTGATTATGGAGATGAAAGTTGAAACGTATGGAAAAATAAACTTTGACGAGAAAAGTTGCGTCTGTCTGAAGAATAAAGAATAAAGAACACACATGAAAACATTGATCCCGCTGCTCGTTTTGTTCGTTTCAATTATTATACATGCAGCTAGGTAATTACGGTCAAATTGTAGATGTGGAAATATTTCTTTTCATGTCTATTGTTTATTAATACATTCAATTTTTGATTAATGTCACTGCCAAATATACTTATCCCACTTTCATAATCAGTAATAAAACTTGTGCATGTCCCATACTTCGGGTTCTTAGCGCTAAAATTATAAAACGCGGCGTTTCAAGCATTTGTATGTCTTTTGAACACCTAATATTTGATTATTCTTTAACATGCGTTACATCTGTTTTCATGGCAGATGCCGTACCGTGATAATTGCATTGAAATTATATAGGAATGAATGGAAGTGCGGTGAAAAATAAGAGACCGCATAAATACGTAACAGTTATGTGCAATTATTAGGCTATCATTCATTCGTCTCAACAATGCTGTGATGATTTAGTGGAGTTCTTTTTTTTTTCAATTGTGTTTGTTGCCTACGGTCTTACACATTATACAACACCGAAATAATCATTAGGGTAAGCGTAGACTCAATCGTCTGCAATAATCTGAGAGGTTATTCAGCTAAAACGAGTCCAGCCTCTCAGCTCCCAGCAATGCAATCTCGTTGCAATGAACGGTAAATTATTCAAAAAAAAATATTGAGTGGAATTCCTTCAATAAAATTAGCTTTCAATTTCTTTCTGACTTTCTCATCGTATATATAATTTATACGAATTTTCAACTCGGAATACTAACTTGAAAGTATATAAACTGAAAACTAAAATTTGAAATGCTGTTCGGTGAACTGAGTATATCCAACAATCCAACAATCCATATTTTATCGCCAGTTGACGACAATAGTTTTGTCGTTATTTTACTCAATCGTGAAAGTGAACATATATTGTTATTCAACAGCTGATCCAGTTCACGTAACCAACATCGAAAAAAAAAATCTTCATAACTCATTGTCGTGATGATTTAGTACGCACAGTTGAACATAGATGCCCGTTATTCCGTAATATAGAAAATACATTATTATTTGGATGTACTGACGCGGTAAGGACGATTTTATTTACGCCTCATTCACATTGCGTTTGAGTACATGATTACGTAATACATATTATTTTTATGTTCATTATATTATTATTATTATTATACTGACGGTAAAAAGAATAAGAGGTCATGAAATATCAACATTTTTCATTCCAAGATGACTCACGAGAATCTGACGTCTTGAACCAATTCGGAAATTTTGATTAATTCGTATTTATGTCCTTCAGAATTCATCCCTTTTGCTTTTATATTCAATATGTTTCTTGTTCTTTTTCACAGTCTGTAGACGCAAATCAACTTTTATATTCTTTGTTTTTCCTAGTCTTTTGTCATAACATTTTATCTCAACATGTCATCATGTCTATAGCATTAGCATACCTTTCAGAACGACTAATGTGACGTAAAAAAAAAACAAGTATAGTTTTCGCTGTTTAAATTATTTTCACACATTTCATGAAATAATCTTAATTTATTTATTAATCTTTTGTTGAAAAACAGTCGATGAATCACTTTTTCCATATTCTACTCGAGAAATAGCTGATTGGTTGCAGATGCCTTGTTTTACATGGAATGTGGTCGTCTCTATAATTAAAGAAAACCTGCGAATAACTTGAGCACAATTTAATAACCATGATGGCAACTTAATTAATGAGAAGGATATATAAATATGATTATTTCAGCCTTCAAATTTGTATGACTTATTGGTTAACAAAATAATGAAAATATAAATACTCTTCTTCTTCAATATCAAATCGGCACCGTTGCGTCATATGATAATTAAAATTTCGTCACTTTTGAAAAATTGCTCAACCTTAATTGGCAGCTCGTACACAACTATAGGCTTACGATTATTTTTATAGAAGTTCGTGAAATTTGTTTGTTATGGATTTATATAATGGTGACGGAATAGAAAAGGAAATAAAAATCAAAAGTCCTAGACAATATAATGGTATTGATATATTTTAATAAAAGCCCTGAACATTCTTATGTTGTGTTTCTATAATTTCTTTCTCTACCTGTATGCTACTTCGTCGACTCTGTTTATAGTTTTTAGGTGATTTAATTCAATATTCGTATTTAAATACGCTTATTATATTAAAATACTTTCACAGTTGCGAACAAATCCCTAATAAGGAAGGAAAATCACGACATATAGCATACAAATGTGATGTCTATAATATGTATACTAATATTATCTAGATGAAATATTAAAAATTGTATATGCTTTTTTATGTACATCTCACTGATTCAGTGCGGTGTACTTCATTGGAATGAAACTACTGCAATGTGCAATTGAAAAAATGTAGTTGGCTTCCGCCCTATAAAAGTGTAAGTGAATACAAAACACTCCCCGACTTACCACATACATTATGACAAACCAGGATGGTATATATTACTTCAGAGTTGAGGTCGCTGACCATTTTCTACCAGGTTACTTTAACTTTTATCAATTCGATTGCCAACTTGCCAGCCATCTTGATGCATGAGTGCGAATGCATGACTAGAAACTCGAGTTGAGAGTGAGTGTGTGAAAGAAACAAAAAGTAATTGGATCAGTTTTATGTAATTACCAGTTAAGTTAATAAAATCTCATTCCGCTTAGACCCCATTTTACCAATAATAAAAATGTGTTGATTAAGCCAATTCATTAATCAAGGTACAAAAATACCATTGGAAACCAAGGGTAATAACAAACTAAATCCACTAATCATCGCTTAATCAACACATTCGTTATTCGTAAAACGGGACCTTAGAGAAAGATCTTATTTTGTGAAATGTATATATTTAAAAAAACATGATTATTAAAGAGGTGGTCTTAAAAAAATAAAAAGGTTTAATAAAAAAAAAGTATTTCTTGAATTGCAGATATTTTGAATTCACGCTCATGTTTTATTTTCTGTTTCTCACAGACACGAAAATTTTGTGATTTCATATCTTAAATTTATGATACAAAGATTTTGAAGGTATAATAATATGTTAAATATTCATTTTTCATATAGCTAGTTGGTTAATTTACAAGGTATTTAACAATTGGTAGTAATTTAGTTGTATTTACGCAAAGTACATGGTATATAAATATTGAGATGCAATTTTAAAGTTCCCAGGTCTATATTGTCCAACCCTGATGGTTGTGCTCACACCTCACATCCTCATATCTCATAGATAACCATTTATTTGGATGAATAAACAGAAAAAGTGATTAAATGAATGAGTGAATAAATGAATGAATGGATGAATGAATAAAAGAGTGGATGAATGAATGAATTCTCATTATTAATGAATAAATTAATGAATGAATATATAATTCAATATAGAGAATTCAGAGAAAAAATAATCAATATTTAATAGTATGTCCCCTAATAGAGATATTTAGATATATAATATAATATGGAGATATAATATAGAGATTTATTATATAAAATAATATGAAGCAGAAATAATGCATGATTGGATGGATGGATGAATGGAATAATAAATGAATAAAAAAATGAACAATAGAATGAAAATCAATAAAAATAAAAATAATGAATGTATGAATGAACGAATGAATAATTAGATGGACAAAAGAATGAATAAATGATGAATAAATAAATGTATGAATTGATGAATGGATGCCTGAATGGTGGAGAAATGAATGAATTGAATTAATGGTTGAATAAATGATAATAATGAATTTTATCAATCTTGACTGATGAATAATTATATTGGATACATTACAAATATGAAATAAAATTAAAAATTATAATGTCATCATCAACTTAAGTTGTAATGAATATATATTATAAATTAGGTAATATATGATCATAAAACATGAAGGAATATAATACAGTATATTATAACATATTTAATATGATGGATATGGTATATAGTTATACAATGATATAATAAATAAAATATTGTATCTAATTTATCGGGATTCATAAACTTTCATCAAAAAAATATTCCAAGTATTCTTTCAAGAATATTTTTTATGAGGACAAAAGAATACTCATTTTGCAGTCATTAGTTGCCTATAGTGATGTTTTCTTCTTCATTCATATTCTGTATAGCATGTGTGTAATAAATATCAATGAAATGTTTTTTTTCTAATAACATCAAAACTTGATACAAAATTATTGTACCCCAATAAAGGATATGGATGAAAGGTAAGATCGTTTGACGGGGCACCACAAGGGTAATCTTACCCCCCCCCATTTTGATTATTTAAACCCAGTGAACTTTAACACCAGGACTGCGCTGTCTGTGTCCATAATTTTGTGCCGCAAATAAAAATATTTCATTTTCCAAAAGTCCGGAACACATTATGAGTATTATGAGAAACCGTTTTTGTGATATATATCCGGACATAACCAGCATTGGTATTAAGAGTAAACAAAACACACAAATGTTGATATCTTCCACTTTGAACCAAGTCTCTTGCGAATGTTCACTTCTTACCATTAACAGGAGATGTAAAGTTTATCATTTTACCAGAAGAAAAAAAAAATGAGTGATAGGCCTAGATTGGTATACCAATTAAAGTTAAAATTAGTACTTCATGTAAAGTAGAGTCGAACTAAGTTTGATAGTGGACACAATGACTAAGACAAGATATTTCATTTATTGTCGTCATCATATATACTATCACGCTCAAATGTTTATTATAGAAGGATTTTTATTTAGAAACAAAGTAATGTATAAGTTAATTTTAATCTTAAACATTAATTGTATATATATACTGCCACCTTGATAAACAAAGGAAACATAAATTCCACGAGAAAACGTAAACAAATGGTTTTTATCTATAAATAATCAAGGTCAAGAAATTATAAAATGTATCCTTCGATTCGAATTATAGTTGATTATATTAAGCCATTACTCCAAAATGTTATATTATCTTCTTTCATGTATAGGCCTACCTCTTAAAAAAGGTATTTTCTATTAACAAATTACAGTATAGATGATTCTGAATTACAAATACTCGAATTCATTCTAAATATTCCTAATCCTCTCACAGCTAAAACCTTCAATCTATTACTTTATTGAATGGTTAACTCCAACCTTGAATATAATATTTTATTTTTTATTTACTTCTATTTTACCGAATAGATCTTCTTGCGCATCATTGCCAGTGAACATCACGCCATTACCTTGGAAAACGCGCTTTTTTACGCGTTATTATTACGTAATTAAGGCCCTATTCGTCAATAAAATGAGCTCATAGATCCGTTGGTGATCGTCATCCTTTTATCACGTCATCATTTACGCTGATGTGATTACAATTGCTTTTGGTCGAGACTGTTTCGGCCATGGTGTTAGGTCTTAAGATATTTGACCATGGTTGTTGGAGGGTTATATTAATGTTTTGTGGTGCATATGAAGGTCGGAAGGTGCGAAAAGAGGCTTCATCTTTGGTGATGTACCCATGTCAGTTCTTTGTTCTTAGAAACAAGATAGATGATGAGGTGAATATTAGAGATAATTTGTTACGTGTTGATTGAAAATTGCATGGTTTTGTTTGTCATTTCGGAGAGGATATGGTATGAAATATACTTTTGTTGTTTCTATTTCCTCCTGGAGTTATCGTTTCCTAATTATTCCATATTTTTTGTTGTTATTGTATTCATTCTAAGGAAGCGTAGCATGTTCAATAATATTATAAAAAAGATAATCAGTAATCTTCATGAATTTAGAAATATTATAAAATATTGTTTTTATTTTCAAGAATACCGTGAGATTGTTCTGATAATAGGAGTGATTTCATTTTTAATCGAGGATTAACAAGTTGTAAAATAATTGTGTTCGTGGAAATATATTAAATTCACTCATTGGAATTGAGTCAACAATTTCCTGATGGGACATATTATAATAAATAATTGAAAATATTCCAATTTTTCATATGTACTAACACATATGTACTTTTTCATATGGCTAACTTTTGTAAATATACATATTCCTGTTGTTTCATCTGAATGGACATCATCATCGAGATTACATTTTATGGTATTTGTATTATTATAATTATTATGAAGGTCGTGAATGCATCTTTAAAATGATCACTTTGAATAATACTGTCACCTTTTCAATTCACCCAAGGTTCTATGCAAATTCTCTCTCATAACAATAAAAATAATATATTTCCGGGTTTAATTGCTTCCCAGTGATTCAATAAATTTTCAGGGATTGTGGAAGAGAGGAAAATATATATCTCACTCACAGTAGAATGATTGCACCAAGAACTGATAGCCCTTATTTAATAGCAATATTTTTACTCTATTTTCAACTTAATTTTTATTGCTATAATATTTTCAATGTTTTAACGTTTTATTGTCGAATATATATGTATGAACCACGTAGACTGTCTGCAAGATGTATACCTCTGAGAGATTATTTTTATGAAAAACTATCTGCCTTCAGAATAGCTGATTGAGTTTACAAATATCCTTTTCTCTCTAATTTATTAGATTTATTTTCATCATCCATTATCGAACGTTTTATAACAACAAATGATGCTAGTATATCGATTGCCGAACAGTACAAAGGTATGTAATTGCCTCACATCATTCAGGTAATGCCTCGCCAGATAAGGGAGACAATCTTCTCTAGTCTGCATAACATTATTATATTACGTTCGATCAAAGTTGGGGCGGTATTCAAATAGGGAAAGTTTATCGTGAACAATAAAACCAATAATAATAAAATTATTTATGCGTTACCATTTAGAGAACAATGTGCAATTCTAGATTTATTCCTAGTATTCGCTTTCCGTCGGTGGTTTTACGGCGACTCTCTGATAATTTATCACGAAAATAGATTTTTGCAAAAGTGCAATAATTGTTATTTAACTGTCGCATTAATTGTGAAACCTTCAACGTTTGCTTCTGTCTCATAAATATTATTTATTGGGTACTTGACTTTTCAATTTTTATTCCAGATCGGGACGTATGTAGGTCATTTTTCACAATTACAATTTTATTTAATTCTTTTCACATTGCATGTATTACATAACTAGATAATTCTTTGATAAGTTATTGAGAATTTAGAAATATGTAAATAAGAATAATGTAACCATCTGACATATACATAAGCCTACATAAGATTTATGAATACACTATTAATTATATTACACATTGATATTTGAGCATTAACTTGGCAAACAATTGCGAAGAAGCTATAAGAATGAATAAATGTATTTATTTTTAATAATAACAAAAACTGAAAAAAGAATCATTGTTGCCCAATTGAGGCCAAGAATAACAAAGGTAGGATCGTTCGGACAGGACACTACAATGGAATCATACCACATGTAAAGAATAATTGATCATAATATATACCTCATATGATGAACTGAATATTAGGGTAACGAGAGCAGCATTGTATCAACATATGATAAAATATATTAATCAGTTGATTATTGGTTACGGTACGGGAAAAAAATTCAACCAAGAGTGATGACAAGTTTATTCGTAATCATTATCCAATTCACTTATCAGTTGGTTTAGCCGGCTCTAACTGAAGTCAAGCTAGAGAAACAATTAGAGCACAAGGTTCAATTAGAATATTTGTATTGCAAAAAAGAAATTTTCAATCGTCTTATAACTATATAGGGTGATCAATTATAAATGTGATGAACATGATATTATTGAATATTAATTCCATACAATCACTCGATCATTTGTTTACTTCACACTACACTAAATGAATCAATAATTCATCAGCACATTCATATTAATAAAAGAAATTAAATTTTTAATATTCTGTGTTCTTTGGTGTATACAGGGGGGCTCGGCCCCCTCTCCCTTCCCCTCCGAAACCCAACCGAAGCTGGACTGAAATTGCATTATTAGAATAAAAAGAATACAGTTTGTGATAAATAAAATAAAACATTATATATTACTTTATGGATTTAATAATTGGAATGTGTATGGGATAGTTATTGGGATGAAAGAGGGAGGCTCCCCGGTGAACAAATTTAAGGAGTGCTATCGGCGCCCATCTGTGACTTTCAATTAGTATAATCGTATTCTATGAATCAAATGAATGACATTCTATTTACATCACTGGATGGAGAAAATGTTCTTCTATATTCAAATATCACTGTTATTGGATGATAGATTAATTCAGAATTTCATTTGCTTGGTACAGCCATTTGGAAAAAAATAGTCCTGTTGAAATCCATGTATTCCAGAAATTTCGTGTAGTTCTTGAAAGTCATAGAATCGTATTAAAAAAATGATATTTTAAAAAATTTACCTGCGGGGCAAAGCTCCTTCATTGCATTCATTATCGATATGCACACTCAGTTTTGAGCGCGCACAACTGAGTGCTTGCCTTATGGGGTGCTAAAATGACACGAAACGACCCTGCAGCTACAAATATTGGTTTCAGAGCCATTTTTTCATTTCGTAATTAAAATGATTCCGGCATCTGAACCTCATCTGAAACACGCTAAACTGTATGAAAAATGGGTGTCATTTCGAAAAAGACCTGCGGGGCCAGAAGGAGCCCCTTGCCCCCGGCGGGTCGCCGGCTTGGCGATAACGGGTCGTTGCACAACTGTTCTCATGTAGCATTTTTTCCAAACTGAAATCGCCTCCCCCCCCCCATGAGCGTAACCTGGATCCACCCCTGCCCTGAGGATAGTTAATTTTTCACAAATTTTCTTCCATTTTACTAATATTATTAAGATGGAAGAAGGAAGTGAAGAAGAGGATGAAGACAAAGAAGATGATGCGACAGGATTGATTAGCGGGTATCATTTGAGAGGCCCTAGAGGCCAGGATGAATTGTGTTTAAAGTCTAATAGCCGTTTGGTCAACAGAGTGAAGAAGTAATTTTGAAATTAATTCTAAATTGGGATAATTTGAGTCAAGCTTTATTGAACATTTGTATTCTTGAATTAAAATTGCATCAGTAACACTGTCATATTTTTTTGCCGAAGTTACAGCGCTTGAATGAAATATTAAGTTGCTATTTTGACTTCATTTTGGTGAAAAATCAACTATTTTGAGTGTGATTCATAAAAGAGAACGGATACCTATATTTATTTTTGCATATTTCCATTCATAATATTTTCGTCCACAGTAAAACAATTTTTTTTATTGACTGTCATTACTCTTAGTGTATTTTAATGATCTGTTGAACAATGAAAACACCTGAAATTTGAAGGTTGCGTGTTGAATGATAGGGAAACATCCAGTATTTGAATTGATAGGCCTATATCTCAAAATGTATCCTGGTTAGCCTGTGTTATCTGTTTTTATATTATTATCGAGCACATCAAAACGAATTGACTGACAAAAACTCATGATTTTTTCGTGACCATGAGGTAATGGAGGTTAGACCTTAACACCTCTCGACCCGACTTGTTGGAACCAGGCGATCAACTGAATTGGCTGTATAGCGAAGTTATTACAATTCACAAGTAATGAATATTTTATTATTCCACAATTGCCTATACGTACTTGTCTCTCAACATTTTTCAGATTCTTACAATTCAATTCTCTACATATTCATCTCGTTTGTATGAATCAAAGATTGAATTGATTAAACAATTCATATAATTTCATGAGCATGTTTCAAGTGATTTCAAATTTCAAGACTTCATAAATAGGTCTACAATTTACATTTTGAAGAATAATGTTGATTGTATATTTTTTCTCAGAGATATCTCACCCATTTCATATCAATTGAGAATCGAGATCAGCTTGAACTGTTTAATTGCACATGCTTATTCAAGAAACTGTCTGAAATTTTCTATGTCTCGATGTCATACACTGCGCAGTCATAAATACCTAAACCATCCACTGTTTTAAAACCATCATAAACTACTAACAGTTATGTGGTTTGTATCAAGTAACTCGAATAATTTCTACCGTCTTTTACTGAGTGCTACGTTGGATCTACGTTCCTTCATATACGCTTTACAGTTCTTTCTACATACTGGCTAGCTGTAACCTTTATTTCTGAAGAAAGGTTTTTTATGATCGAGCACGCAAGATTTACGCGAAACGTTCGCTTTTTTTCTTGGAAACATCTTCTGGTCGAGTTGTGTATATAGATACGATCTGTGAGAGCTTTTTTTCGTACGAAATGCATTTTAGACTGATGAACTTTTTCATTGCGTGACTCCGAAGTAATGTATTATTTCACCATCAATAAATAGATAAATAATTTAATGAATAATATTTGACGTAACGGTAGAACATTAATGACATAATAATTGTGGTATTTGATGTTCATCACTTATTTTTATATTTTATAGAATTTAATTTTGAAACTTATTTTCATAAAACACTTGAAAAATACGTTATTCATATATATATATATATATATATATATATATATATATATATATATATATATATATATATATATATATATATATATATATATATATATATATATATATATATATATGTATATATATATGTATATATATATGTATATATGAATATATATATATATATATATATATATATATATATATATATATATATATTCATTTATATATATGTATATATATATATATATATATATATATATATATATATATATATATATATATATATATATATATATATATATATATATATATAACCACGCGTAGTAGATTAACATTTTTCGCAATAACGTTTCAATTAAAAATGTTCGTAGAGATATTTCTACGGTATTTCGGTATTTGTGGACTCTAATATATGATATGAACAAGAACTAGGCATATACTAGAACAATATCTATGACCAATAACTATATATAATCACCGTATATATATATATATATATATATATATATATATATATATATATATATATATATATAAATATATATATATATATATATATATAAATATATATATATATATATATATATATATATATATATATATATATATATATATATATATAGATATATATATATATATATATATATATATATATATATATATATATATATATATATATATAGATATATATATATATATATATATATATATATATATATATATATATATATATATATATGTCTTGAATCGCAAGTGAAGGTTGAATGAAACTAGGGGATTTGATCGAGTAGGTGAGAATGAAACGTTCTGTCTAGTTTGTAAAATGTATTCTTAAAATTTTCAAATTTCACCGGTTTCGAACACATCAATGAATGATCACACATTTGTACATGGATCGAATCGATAGTGAATTTGAAGAGAATGATATGTGTACTGTGGTTTAGAAAAACATCATTGAAAGAATTGGAAATTTGATCGAATTTAATTTTGAACACATCAATGTATGATAAACATTATTACAAATTTGTCCAATATGAGTCGTACTATAGCTGTTGAACAGATGGAAGAATTCAAATCATCTTTTTTCTAATCTTTAGTCCTTTGAAATGATCAATAAGTAATTATTTGTGCTAAATAGGGAACGAAATAATCTTGCTTCCATGAAGTTTGCAGACAGATCAGACAGATGCATGAAATCTCTTCATTTCACGCGGTCTTTATTTATTTATATTGGGTTTTAACGACGCACTGCACTGATGATTACAATCTATTGGCGTCTATTAATGATATGAGATCATGGGATTATGAGATGGAAGGTTATTTTATCATGTGTTTTTGGATAGTGGAAAGGAGTCGGTCGTGGCCTGTTGTTAAGGTAATGACAGTATTCACAGTATTCACCTGAAAGACAAAGGTAAACCACGGAAAAAACCTGTCAGGATGGTCGACAATGGCGGGAATTGAACCCCCTGTCTGACGGTTCAGTGTATTAACCACTCGGCCACTCGGCTCATCTCAGTTTCACACGATCTCTCGTTCACATAGTACAATACGTGCTGCGTCTTCATCGTATAATAAAGTATCTTATTCTGCACGTATTTTATATTGTTTGTTATCCTGTTTATTTTGTTCGACATAAGCACCAATTAAATGATGATTATTTGATTATTGTTGTTTGCTTAACGACCCCACCAACTAGCTAGGTTATACGGGGATACGAATGAGTATAGGTGATTATGAAACTAAGAAGTGATGATAAGTGAAAGGACGCTTACAAAAACTTATTCCTTATGCGGGACTCGAATCCATGATCAACGGTGACTTCAGTTTCTGAAGCGCGGTGCCTCAGCTGAACGAGCTACCAGGGGCGGCAGCACCAATAAAGGTGTATTACAGCGGTCTGATACCGCATTTCACTGATACAAAAAATGTGTCTTAAAAAAATCATTGATGGCCGGGTACAAACATATAAACTGTTAACGAAGGATAACGACAAGTTGGGCAGCTAATTATCTCTTTTAATCAACCAATGAATTTTTTTATTTAAGCCGTACCTATGAATTGAATATTATTTTAGCCACTGAAGTCACGGATGGACGTGGGCTCGAGTCCCGCATGAGGCATGTGCTTATGTAGACGTCTTTTCATTTATCATCACTTCCATAATTTCTTTATCACATGCTTAGTCTAACCCCCAAATAATAACCTACGTTGGTGGGGTCGTTAACCAAACAATATCCTATTCATAATATTATAATAATAACGTAGTACGCTTATATAAATATATAAATAAAGATACCATATTATTTCATAAGCTGTTAAGAAAGTTCTGATAACGAAATATTTGGTTATAAGAAAACTGTCACCGAAAATGATCATTTACACATACTATGAGATAGAGCTATCTCGGTAGCTCAGTCAGCTGAGGCACCGCTTCAGAAACTGAAATCACCGTTGGGCGTGGGTTCGAGTCCCGCATAAGGCATGGGTTTTTATAAACCTCCTTTCACTCCATATAATCCTAATCGTAGTTTCATTATCACCTGCTCATTCATATCCCCGTATAACCTAGCTGTTGTTGGGGTCAAACAATAATCAATTATGGAATGGACAACTCACTATACCCATACATTCTAGTGGCAGGCGAATCTTTACAAATCGATAGGTACTATTTTATCATGTGGTATTGTAATTGCGATTCCACTGCAACTGCATGTTTGATGTTTATTGACTAGTTGAATTGAGTTTGGCATTACTGGACAGCATAACTTAGTTGTCACGCACTCAAACCACGTGACTTTTACTTGTGAAACGTCAATTTGAACTTTGGTGATGCAATGGCATGAATAAAATATTACTGGTATCGATTCACCTGGATGAATGAGTTCACTATACCGTGTTTGATTTCTAAAATATAAGTATCATTAGATTTTAGTTTTATACTGGTTTTTAGTTATTATTCAAGTAACTTCTAGTATTGTATCTATGTTATCATTTGTAATTTTATTCTATGTAGCAAAATCAATGTAATGACTACAGTATTATACAATGTTTGTATTTTATATTGAATTTTCAAACGTTGTTTATATGTTTTTATGTTCAACCATGTCTTGTACATCAAATTGATTTTAAAGACAATACATACTTACTTACTTACTTACTTACTGTATGGATGAGTTACACATTCACAATCTCGTATAAATTCACAAATACACACAAATATATATGAACGATAAAATATATCAAAAATATTATTGAATTAAGACAAAAAATATGATATAATTTATAATAATTGTTCTCATAATGGGATCACATCAACAGCTATGTTATTTGGGGGGTACGAATAATCAGATGATAATGAAGCGATCAAGTGATGATAAGTGAAGGGACATTCACAAAAGCTCCAGCCTTATGCGGGACGCGAACCGACGCACAATGTGCACCAGTTTCCAAAGCGGTAGCTTGGGTGACTAAGATACGGAGAGCACATTTAATTGAATGGTAGTAGTTTTATTACGGCTCACAGTATGCAGCGAGTGAATCAGTTCTGAATTTTATATTACTCATTCAAATCAGTTTTTTAGAAAAACGAAAAAACTTGAAGCGTTTTCACTTTTTGTTCGTACAAAACTGCTTTTAAAAAATGACACTGTAGGCTCTACTAGAGTTCCCTCAAAAACGGCGAAATAATTAAATATTCATTTCAGATTGAAGCGGAAATGAAACTATTCGAGTCTCAACTAGCTAATCAGCTTTCCAGAAAATGAAATCACAATAAATTGTATATGATTAAATAGAGTTAATTATTATTCATATGTGAACTTTCATCCTTTCAAGTCATCTTCTATATCATCGAATAATTATTTTTAATATCTACAGTACGTAAGATGTACATGAAATTGAACTTCACATCATATTGGTTGAATGTGTTTTTAAAATTTCTTCGATTTTTTTATCTATTCCATATTCAAGCACCTCACTTGGGTACGGTTTTACAAATTATAATCGTTTTTGAGACATTTTTTTTCAAACATAATTATTTAGAAAAGTTTTCGTTATCAGCATGCTTATAACTCAACCCCCCCCCCCTCCTTCCTCCCTCCTTACTCCACGTTCATTTAATAGTAAAAGTTTTTGGTATATATACGCTCTTATAATATATTTAGGAACGTTCTCGCTGTCGATGCGCCTTAAAACTCTAATATTCATTCATTCAACGTGAGATCAGTTTTTATAGGGGAATTGAAGCGGGCATATTGCAATAATGGCTATCAGCAGTGTTTGTTCAGCTCTCATCTTCCGTCGTATTGAATTTTGTCTTAATTATTTATAATTTTCTTGTGAATTTTAAGACAAGCTAGATTTGTAATAGGTCCGATGTCAATATTGAATTCATAATTACTTTATTACGGTATATTCTGTGTAGAATGATAGTATAATTGAAAGATTATCGCTCCTACGTGTTCAAAATAATCAAAATAAACATACATGTATAAATATTTTTAAAATATCATTCTAACAAAATGGTCATAAACATAAGCATATAATTGAACATATTGCTAATAAAAAAAGATGATCGAATGGAAATAAAAAACAAAATATATTCACAATACATTGAAACAAAAAAACGATACGATAGTTACGAAGTTGATTAGGATCAAATCATGCATATAATAATAATAATGATAAATAAATACTGATAGTAATGTCCTACATCATCTTATATGGATATAATAATACGCGGAAATATTCTGTATTGTCTTCTTCTTTTCACACGAGTGAAGGGCAAAAGTCCAATAAGTAAATATGATTCAAACAATTGTAAAGATATAATAATAGATATTAGTGCAACTCTCGAAGAGTTTAATCGTACTATTGTATTGTTCTATGATTGTTATATGCAGAAGAAAACAAATAATATAGTGATTAAAATATACCATGGCATTATTTGAATATTTGTTTGTGTATACAAGATACATGTTTGGATAGAATGCCTCTGTAGATATCGCATTTTGTGTTTCACGTTACATTGTGTTGATTTTGTTACGTTGAACTATGCGAATAGTTAGTTGTCTCGCCAATCCATGGATTTGTGCATTGCGTCACAACGCATCTGATCAATTCAAAGCACACGTTGCAACTATTTGAAGAATTACTGAATGACTTCTTCGTAACTTTGTATCTGTATATATCTTTTGAGAGAACTTGGTGCATCTACATCGACAAAAAACAGAATGATAATAATATTCATATTCATATTCAAAGTGAATAAAAGTTTGAAATTTTGCACATTCAGAATTTGAAATAGATTTGAGATAGAATTTTTCAAATTTCGTTTCTATCAAGTGGTTATATAATATAAATCATAGGCTACATAATACTAGATGCTGATTATATTGAGATAATATTAGAATGCTTGGTAAGATATTTGGTAATCTTTTGTCTATGGTTGTCATGCACTATAGGTATGTCTATATGTTGAATCGATTCGAGGTAGGTATTTTAATGAATGAGTTCAACTTTTGAGGGAAAAATAATTTTGGTGATCATTAACGCTCATTTACCTCGACACTTATCATTAAAAACTATGCGTCAATTTTGAAAATCGCGGAAAGTTTGAGGAATGGATTCTGATAGATTTTTACGCTCTTTACATTTCTGTTTGTTGAAGGTTCGAAAGCCGGTGGCTTGGTTTCCAGGGATGTTCAAATTTCTGTCAAAATTTCGATGTTTCAAAATGAACATAGTATTAGGAGACAAAACTGGTTAATTTTCAGCACAAAACCATGTTCACTTATTGCACTTCTTATGATTAACATGATTTCGCCAAAAAAATAAAAAATAATTGGCCGTCATTCTGAAAATATGTTACAAGTTGAAACCAGTCGAACACGTTATATCAACAGGTATCAAACGACAGAAGCAGACTGACAGAACAGACTTTTACTTATGCTTCAATCCCTACATGTGTGTGGATGTGCTTCTTCTTTCTTATTCAATATTGACGATTGGTATAGTTCGCCCTTGGGACATGAAGTTGAGGATTCTATTCACAAGCTGGTATAGCTGGTCACTCAAATCAATTCCGTTGTAGGTTGTCAATAATTATTTCTAGGAAGTTTGAAACTTTTGTCGGAATAGTTTGTACCTGTTTTTATCTTGTCGAGAGATTGTACTAAGCTAGTACTAACTAACAACTTAATATTTTTCACAAAGTTCGTGATTGGTAATATCATTTGCGGTTCTTATCGTCTGTCTCAATATTTCAACAAAGAGTGACATCACTGGAAAGGCATACTGCCTCAAGACTTGGCAACAATTTTTGAGTTAGAATGTAATGTGTAATATCTTCGATATAATAAACATGTCCACTGAGTTAAATTAATTATACAACTAAATTTCGAACATAATTTAGAAAAACCGCCATAGCTTTCATCGATCAATACAAGAAATAAGAATAATTCACTGTTGGACAAGAAATTATTTCAATAAATAAGAGAATCATTTTTTTTAACAAAAGATGTGTCAGCATATTATTATAATACATTGCCTACAGACGTAGACTCTGCCTGAAGCTGACGGTGTCTTCCAGCTACCTTGACCTCTTTATATGGGTCTTGACCAGAGTTCAAGAGCACACTCAATGTGATCATACTTGGTTATAGGTATGAGGTAGCATACCTTCCTAACCTGTACCATTGTCGTTGAAACTTGAGGATGTAAATAACTGACAGACACGGGTAAAATAGACTTTTTTCATAAAAAAACAAATGACTAACCATTATTCCAGAGAAATACAGTTAACTATGGTTAGAGGTATACCGACAAAGATATACTAAATACATGATAGATATGTTTATATATATGCTTAACGAGACCAACAACAGCTGGGCTATATGGGGGTACGAATGAGCAGGCCGATGACGTGATGAAACTTAAAAGGAAATGTACACAAACCCATGCCTTATGCGGGACAATTGAACCTACCCCCGACTTGACTTCATTTACTAAAGCTGTGACTTGGCTGAATGAGATCGACTATATCCAAATAAAAAATATAATTTCAACTACCAAAATTTAATATTCATGCAATAGCCATCAATATCAATTTAATATCAGTTGAGAGACATGGATGTTCCGTCTCTGAACACAGAATATAATGCTCTGACAACTTGCGTACTTAGTCGTTGAAAAGGTCGTGATGACAAAATGAATATTCTTTCAATATTTCCAATATTAATTTTTCAATATTTTTCTGCCAATGATATGACAATACCGGTAATGTAAATTGTCTTGTATTGGTTATGCTTTCATCAACTGACGACATACATTATTGAAAAATACGGATAATAATGTCCCCCAATATATATTGGATATCAACCAATGATTGTAACTATTGTTATATATTTTACTTTGCCAGGTGGATCATTCGCAAGCGTACTGAACCGTCACTCTGCAGACCGGGGTTCGATTCCTGCCATTTTGAAATCTTTCATCAAGCGATAACGTTGTCGTTAAAGTGACGCTTCATTTCCACAGTCCAAAACATACATTATCATTCTTCTTATCATTCATAATTCGTCGACTAGATAGATCCTAGCTATGCCAGTCATCGTTGAACCCAATTACCAAAGATGATATAATACATTTAGGTATAGTGACATAAGAGAATCAATATAAGTATAATATTTGTTGAAAATATAATAAGATAGCAAATATATTGATATAAGTGAATCATATAACATACACAAATTAAAGATTACACAAATGAATTACATACGGTACTATATACATTGAAAAAAAAGAAAAGAAAAAAAATTATATATATATATATATATATATATATATATATATATATATATATATATATATATATATATATATATATATATATATACTGAATGTTCATACCATACGGATATGTCGTAATTATAAAATATAGAATAATGCTACTCGGAAATATTTTACTACATAGCTCAATAGTATAAACTCGGTTTATTCATGTAGTTGCAGGTTAGATAAAAACATACAGTTATGTAGAATAGTTTTTTTGTGTTTTTTCATGCTTCAGGTTCATTTATAGGATCTATTCACTATCTACCGATGATCAAATATGGATATATATATATATATATATATATATATATATATATATATGTATATATATATATGTACATATACTTATATATATATATATATATATATATATATATATATATATATATATATATATATATATTCATATATATGTATATAGAAATATATATATATATATATATATATATATATATATATATATATATATATATATATATATATATATATAAATTGACTGAAACTGGGCTGTTTTTAGTCGTGATATATTTATTCAAACTGACCTACGTTTCAACGAGATTGGTCTCGTGCTCATCAGGGTCCAAATCCAAACTATAGACTAATTATTTTGACATAAAAACATTTCATAATCTCGTTGAAACGTAGGTTAGTTTCAATAAATATATCACGATTAAAAAACAGCCCAGTTTCAGTCAATTTATATAAATATGAATCGTTAAAGTTTAAGTCAAGTTATATATATATATATATATATATATATATATATATATATATATATATATATATTCATATATATATATATATATATATATATATATATATATATATATATATATATATATATATATATATAATAGTGTGTGTGAATGAATAGAGAGCCATATAATTTAAAGGAAAAAAATACAAAGTAATAGTAGTATATGTAATAGTAGTAAATGAGTATAAATAGAGTGATAAATCAAGGTTGGCTATAGAGTTAAGAAATATTAGACATTTTACAATTATCTTCCAACTCTTATATATCATTCTACTCATCTAAAATTAAATTTATGAACTGTTTTTCCCTCTGCTGTATACAATAAGATTCACATCGAGAGTAGCGTAGTATTTTTCCATTTTTTTCTCATATACATCAGAATCTTGATATTCAAGGCTTATCAGTAGAACAATTTTGTATCGGCACTTCTTTGTTGCTCAAGACTTTGAGGTGATCTTGTCACCAGTAAAAATAATTATCTATGACCATTTCAAATAATTTATTACCCGCTCGACTAATTTTTATTGACTCACTTGTATTATTAATCATTTTCTGATATTCATTGCTGATTCAAGCTTATCCAATACATTTTTCTTATCTAATACTCAGTATTTCATATATTTTGTTATTGATAATTTCAGTACTGTTGAATAATTCCTAAAATAACACGGTTCCCGGTCGACTGTCAGCTACGTGGTGGGAGGAGTGTTTGGGGTTGGTTATGGGGAGGGGTAGGATCGAGGTACATGAAAACCGTGGCAATGCAATGTTTATCTCAAGAATAACGAATCACAGACTCATAGTATTGTTGATTTCCACGGATTTTAAATTGTTCGTACAAATATATTAAAAATGCAATTGAGCTTTTGTGTTGGTAGGTTAAATACGGGGGTACGAATGAGTAGGTGATAATGAAATGCGGACGAAGTAATGAGCCAAGTGGAAGGACGGTTAGAGAAAAACATGTCTTATAAGGACTCGAACTGACGCCCAACACTTCAGTCTCTTCAGTTTTACCTTTATACTTCGAACTTTAGTTTCTAGAGCGGCACCTTAGCTGAATGAGACACGGAGGGCGACTTTGGCGCTCGTTTTTTAGATAGCTTTTTTGAAGATACTTGTAATTGGAAATGTGTAACTTCACACTACTCCAGGTATCTAGATAATTCTTCATATATTCTTCTACGTATACATTAGGAAGAAGTATTTATTTTGTACGGAAAGTTTAGCTTTTCTTCTTAAGCGTAGTGTATATCGATCATTTCTGTATGAATTAATCCGTGTTATAAATCGTATGAATGTGTTTGAATCAATCATCATTTATGTAAAATATCCTCACAACACAACAATCATTCAAATATTGAGATGACAGTGGCGCGAAAAGCAATACTACAATTCATTATTGGGTCTAATATAGTATTGGTAACCATAGTGTTAACCGGTTTTAACTCCCAGTTGGAAATATATTCATGTATGTTTTCGGGAAGTAAAAAGTATCAAAATTGCAGTATGGCATATGCAATATGGCAGTAAAATTGAGTGAATTAAAAGCATAATTCCACCTAAAGAAAGAAATTATATCAACAAAGTATGAGAAGTAGAAGTATGATTGGGTTTCAAGTGGGAAAAACATATATTTCTGAATATATTTTAAACGAAACTGATTGTGACAAATGAAGATCAGAAATTGGGAAACTTCTGAAATTTTTGAACGATGCAAAAAAATCCTTTCTTACCACAATTATAACTTTGTTGAAATTTGATATATTATGTTCAATATAAATATTTATAATATGTAAATATATATATTAATATGTTGATGTATGTTTTTAAATTGTAGTTTAATTGAGCAATTTTTAAATTCCATTTCGCCGTTTCGTTATACGAGTGAATCTGCTACAGTTGCTGTGATTCTTGTTGGAAGTGTGAGACAACTTTTCAAGGTTCTTGCAATAGACCCAACAGTAGGGATGATTTCTAAATAATGAAACAATAAAGAAAATAGGAGAGATGTGATTAATCTCCGTAAACACATTAAACCGTAGCATCGATCGTAAATGTATTTTTAACGATCCTGGCTATTTTATAACAATGATATCATTCGAAAGGTATCTTAATTGCTCTGAGAAAGAAAATAGACAATAAATGGAAAAAATAAACAGTTGACTACTTGTAGATGATATCATTATTGTAGCGGGTTCTTCATCATACCCGCCTACACAGCGGCAAGGGCAAAAAATCAACAGAAAAAGGTATTCCATTATAAATTGCTGTCAAGTTTTATAAACAATGTTTTTTTATGTTGTCACGAAGCCACGCTCATACATTGAATATTTATGACTAATACATAGTTATAGGTAAAATATATTCTCAAATTTCAGAAATGTATATAAATTTAAAAAAAATGTCCATATATAAATTGCCAATATATAATTAGACGAGCTTTAGCGAGGATTCAATTTGACATACTGAAAAAAATTGGTGTTCGTTTTTATGTTTTTTTTTTTTATGTTTTTTTGTCGGTTCTCCACAGGTCAAACGGCTACAGCTATCAACTTCAAACTTTTTTTCATTATGGTTCCTTATCTAGCTTAGATCTGTATAGTTTTGTGGCATTATCGGGTGGTAACTTTTATTTTTATGAATTTTAGAAATTTCAAAAATACTCATTAGAATAACACGGCGGAAAAAAATTAAAACATTTTTATTTTCAAAAAAATTGAAATTTTGTGTGAAGTTGAATAACATCTTGATACACATTTCTGAAAATTCTCAGCTTGATCGGGTCAGCCATTTTGAAGAAAAAACATGAAATGTGCTAAATTGGTACCACTAGAAGCCGTTTTTACCCATTTATAACTAAAATGTTACCCTATTGGCGAATTTAGGCAAAAGTTTGGCAATGAAGACGACATACTATTACTTTCCGCTCGTCTAACAACGCGTATATAGCGTTTTCCTAGTAATAATAATTTATATTTCCAAATTTTTGTTCACAAAGTTACCCTTATTACAAAGGTGTTTGTAAAATCATATTATGACAAATTATATAGCTAATACAAATGGAAAAAATGATGAAAAAACTTATTACATACACTTTACTCCAACAACAATATGAGAAACTAATATTAACAATAATAACAGAATTAAAAAAAAAATGAAAAATAATTACAATGAAACAGTTACCTCACCCCACGAGACTAGAATCATGTTGAATATTATACAATAATAATGATAGAGAATGATATCGAATGTTTTCAATCTAGAAAAGGAAATTCATGAATGAAGAAAAAAACTAAATTAAATTATGAGTGTAATTTATTTTTATTTTTATTTAAATGATGAAATTAGTTATTTTTATCGCTTTTTTTAATATTTTGATTATGTTTGTATTAACTTGAATTTTGATCAGCAGGAAATTCCTCTATATTATAATATGCTTTTTCTAATAATAAACGACATTTCAATCCATATTGAGAAGTTTCAAAATTTTCAATATTTTTAATATAACTTGGAAGTTTATTATATAATTTTTCATTCATATAACTAGAGTTGGTTTGTGTCAATTTGGATAGATGTTTTTTAGAATGGATATTTTCTTTCTGTCTGGTATCATGTTCATGTATGTTTTTATCTAAAGTTTGACTGTGAAGAAATTTCTTTGTAATTAATATTGACTACATTACATATATAATCATCATACATATCATTCTGTAACTGTACACTCTTCTGGTATTAAATAAATATTATCATTGTTAAGCCTGTCCAGGCTTTGTGGAAAAGAGTTCAATTTTATTTATATATATATAATATGTTCTATGTCTTTTGTTCAATAAAAAAATAAAAAGTATCTAACATCTATACTTTGTACTCAATTTACCACGATTATACCCTAAAACTATAATGGATACATATATATATATATATATATATATATATATATATATATATATATATATATATATAAATATATATATATATATATATATATATATATATATATACATATATATATATATATATATATATATATATATATATATATATATATATATATATTTATATATATATATATATATATATATATATATATATATATATTTATATATATATATATATCATATATATATATATATATATATATATATATATATATATATATATATATATATATATATATATGTATATATATATATGTATATATGTATATATATGTATATATATATATATATATATATATATATATATATACATATATATATATATATATATATATATAATATATATATATATGTGTGTGTGTGTGTGTGTTTAATGAATGCATTATGGATTGCTAGTATCATGTGGCATTAGTAACAATTTTTCGTTAATTCAGGTTACAAGTTACAACTAAGAATAAGATGTTCGAAATATTATATGATCCACGTGATGAAACCATCTTAACTACTGAATAATATTGCAAGTGAATTAAACGATTTCAAAGCTATTATGCTATTATATACAATCATGCAGCAATTAAATTGCAACTTTATTAGCGTCTATTTTCATCCGTTTATTGAGAGTAAAATAAAATACTTCATTGCCAATATCCATGTGAAAGAATGTATGATCCGATGCACTGTGCTCGAGTTTACGCTACTCGAGAAGGCTATCTGTCCCCTGTAACTTCCAAATATCAGGTAAATGAGAGTCAGTTGATACAATCATATATAGATATAGATATGTATATATATATATATATATTTATATATATATATATATATATATATATATATATATATATATATATATACATATATATATATATATATATAATATATATATATATATAATATATATATATATATTTACATATATATATATTTACATATAATTGTATTAACTGACTCTCATTTCATTATATATATATATATATATATATATATATATATATATATATATATATATATATATATATATTTATATATATATATATATATATATAATTACACATATATATATATATATATATATATATATATATATATATATATATATATATATATATATATATATATATGAACATATCCATCTATAGTTAGATTCTGAAGATGAGTGATGTCATCCAGCCGAAACGTTGGCCTAAAGAGAAATAACAAGTGGTCATGCAGTGAGACGTACTACACTATGTTTTAAATGCTAGTCAAATATGCAATTGCATGGTTAAAATAATAAAGATTGAAAATTCATTCATATCACGAACTATAAACCTCTCGACTCAAACTTTCACTATCGGCGCTAATTGATTGTACTAACGTTCTATTGCGTTATAGAACAGACGTACGTAGAGTACGGCATTAGGTCCTAGAGAAGCATATAATGATTATGTTAAATGAGTAAGGAATGTAAGGGATGCTCACATTTGTGAAGATCGTGGCACGTATCAATGTTGTGTCAATCAATCATTTTGGAAGAGATTGTGTTCCAGTCACGAGACTAATGTAAGTGAACATTGTTAGTATAATTTAATTGGAGTGAGTTTCATTTTGAGTGAAAAAAGAAAAGAACAAAAAATAAAAAGAACAAATGAGAACCATAACGATTAACGAATGATGAGCGCGTGATCGAAAGTTATATTCAATATTTTTTTGGGGTGAATATTTGAGGGAGACCGTGAATTTATTGTGCACTTGGGAAATTGCTATACTCATTTCATTTATGACACTCTCAGAGGAATTGATATGTAGTAAATAATTAAAAATTACTATAATTGTTATTTCTCCCGTGCACTTTCCGTCTGGCTGTAGGCCTCAGCGTGATTCTTCCTCACGTCTTTTGTCCTTATGTTGCTGACTAGTCCCAATTGGCTCTGAAATCTAGCAGCGTATAGCAGTACTGTATACCAAAGTTGCCAATATTTTGATCGGAATTGTAAGGCGCGCGCTTCTGTCGCTGCTCAAAAACTTCAAGATCGAGTTTGACATTCTTCAAAATTTCTATAGTTTCTATGACACAGGCTTCGTATGACAAATAATTGTTTGTTGCCTACAAAAGATATAAATTCTGTGAATAAATAATTTGGTTCTGAAGCACCATGACCTGCACATTTCTAATTGCAATAACGGTTGATTGCGACAACAATTCTCAATGTATGTAATTGAATGAGCGAAGCAAAGACTTAATTTCACCATACTCGAAAAAAACGAACCTGTTTTTTCTTTCTTCTTTTTTTCATTCGCGCTCCACAGGTCAAACGAAGACACAGATTGTTTTCAAACTTGGCATGCACATGTGTCCCCATCTAACTCGATATTGTGTACTTTTGAGATGGAATCGGTTAAACCACTTTTGAGATAAAACATTTCAAAATGTTTGAAAACCTCGCAAGAATAACCCATAGGAGAAAGTTTCGAAAAACTATTTCCTTCGAATTCATTTATATTCACACAGAATTAAAACATAAGAATGGTACACATTATTCCGAATTTTGATATGGATCGGATCAGTCGTTCTATTGGAAATAATTATAATGTTTTTTTTTTTTACCATTTTAGATGGGCGTGACTTATACGAAGCAGGGGAAATTTTAGATACCTTGATTGGTTATCTCCCTATTTCCCCTGCTTCACTGTCCACTTGATTGGTTTTTATATTTTGTGACATCACGAGGGCGGACGATCTACAATGGTCAATTGAAAAAGCTTTCAAGATCAAAAGGCACAACCAATTAAATCTTGATCGTTTGAGTAATGAGCAACAATCAGATACAAGGAAGTCGTGGATCAAATTGTTCTGAAATGAATGGTGGCTGTAACTCTTTCATCACATTTCAAATAAATAGGCCCACATCGCTCATCCTACAACGCATATGCTGCGTTGTCCCAGTGAAATTACTTGAATATTATTTAATATGTTGCACCCCATACTTCCTTCCCCCGTGTATCGCAATTTTTAGTAAGGTTGCTCCCCCCCCCCCCCCCCCCCTTCAACTTCTAAAGTGTTCCGACGCCCCTGATTGCAAACATACTCAGTGAAAATTGCATTTCAATAGCATCACAAGAATATTTCACAATATTGCACAATACCAACATATCAAAATTTCAGACACAGATTATGATGGCGCCAATATTTACTTATAAGCATTCGAAAAACAAATTGTCATGTAGTCATATAATAATATTCATAATTGCACATAATTAAGTATTCTTTATTGTTTATAAGAAGATTCCTTTAATATAAAATATGTCATAATTTATTAATAAATCCCTTTCTTCTGAACCTTTTGAACCAACAAGACTCTGGACACCCATTTTGCACTGAGTATTCGCCAGAAAAAGTCACTGGTACGCTATATCTGTTTTCATTTTTAGTGTAAAAAAAGGAAACTATAGTGAAGTCACAAAATGAATCGCGCGCATTTTTTAACAATAACGCTGATCAAAATATTATTGTCGACCGGTTTTTGTATTCCATTGTATCGGAAATATTGCATTCAAAATGTTGCAATCTGTTGTTACTTTCGTGCAGAAATATGTTTCATGGAAAATAAGTAGTGAATTATTATACTTATTCACGTATACAACCATAATAATAATTATACTCAAGCTATACTTGTGTCATTTTACAATTTGTTTTCTTCAAAATTCGAAGGTCAACAATGATCAAGAAAATAATGCCCACATAATTTTCAGTAGATGTGAATTATTTGAATGAAATTTATGGAACGGTACGTGAGTCTATCTGTATATTGTGTAATAATACGAACTATAGGCACATTTATTTTATGCCAACACAAAATTTAAATCTATTATATTTGCCAAGTTTTTGAGCACTCCAAGTCACTCCATGATTGTGGTTCAGCTCAACAAGTCTAAATGATCGAATATCTACATTTTTGAATTGGATACATCCTCTCAAATAAACATATTATTCACAGCTGGACCTGGGATTATTGTGATCTTATAGTTTCTTTTCTGTTATCATTTTATTACGAAGAATACTCATCCATCCACTAGGTCCGGGTGTCTTTTATATCTTTGCGTCCTACTTCCAGTTTAAGGTGGAATGTGTCCAGAGAGATGAGCCGGTTAGAAAACCAGGTTATGACACTAGCTCAGAACCATTCTTGCACAAACCTGTATATTGTTGTTATAGAGATCAAGTGCAAAACATCAACAATGAGGAAAATGTTATTTTTATCTAGTTGTTCGAATCGTTTAGTTTCTATATAAGCACATTTAATTACTATCGTATTAAATAAATTCATCCTTCGTCTTGGTTTGTTGAGTAAAACATACCTTATTCCATAATGATGATAGAATAGGTGAGTTGGATCACTGAACTACCATATAGGCCTACTCAGGATTCAGAACTTCTACCACTGTTCTGTATGATTGATAAGTTGTATATAATTTTTAACATTTTCGCTAGTGTATTAATGTAATTTAGTGTGTCTAATTTTAGCTATAGCCAGCCATTCTAAGATAGTCGTAATTAGGTGGTTTTCCACAGTCGGTGAATAAATATAGATCACCCGGTTGAAACAGGTCAGGTCGGGGGGTGTTGACACCATTCATTTTTATAGGACCTCTCAAATGATACCGGCCCATCTTGTAGCATCATCTTTCTCGTCTTTATCCTCTTCTTCACTTTCTTCCTTCATCTCTACCAATATTCGTCATGCTTTCTGTTCATCTCACAATATTTCCTTTTCCACATCTTCCCTTGAACCTCCTCTTCTCCTCACGCTTCCCCCAGACTCGTCCCACCATCTTCCTCTTGGTCTTCCAGCTTTTCTTCTAAACTCTAATACCCACAGTTGGTAAAAATAAAATTTGTATTGTTCCTTACCAGGGCGCAAGTATTTTTGTTAGCAAACAAACAGCTAAAGCACAATGCTGTATTATTGTATTTCCTTTTTGTACTTTTCTCAGGTTTGGTTGAAGAAGGTCTATACTAAATTTTCTTTTGAGAAAAAGTTATATTTTACTGATTATTCTGCAATAATTGAAGCGAGTTTAGCTATTGCGTTGGGGCCTTTGCGAAATTGTGAGGACACATGCATCCAGGCCACGACTGAGGCTCAATTCCCTATTATGTGAATCTTCATTATTCGTTTTTAATATAACCTGTCCACCCACATGTCATAATGAAATGTTACGCACTGATATGATAGGATAATGATATGCACTGCTCAAACTTTCAAACTTGAGACGCACTGAATCACCAAAGCGACACCAATTTTGAGTTACGAATATGGCACCAAATACCATTCGCGTCAACAATATTAATTAACTACAAATAAATTAGAGCCAAACTTTCCTGAATGAAATAAATAATAAAAAAAATATATGATTTTGTATGAATTAGTAAATATACAAAACAATAACAAATTTTTTCATCGATATGGTCATTGACTCATTGGTATTGTATAATATACCTCAAAGATGAAATCTCATTTTGTTTCATGATTATTGCATTTTTCAGATTATGATCCACATAAAAAAACTTGTAACCGAGTCAAGGATTGCAAAAGTAGGATATTTCGGAAGGGGACACCACATGACTGGATAACTTCACAAAGCTAGAAATTAATAAGTGCAATATGTGTGCATCTTTAAACACATAATAAGTGCAATATGTGTGCATCTTTAAACACATTATGTGAAGAATAAATATATGTGCTGTATGTTCAATCATTAAACTATATAATTTCTACGTTTCTAATTTTTTTGCCATCTAAGCTAAGTAATATTTTCCTTGACCCATAGCTATATTGTTGATAAATTGTCTCTACTCACGCCTTGCTCCAAATAATTTTCAAAGTATGGCATGAACATAGCATAATAATGAATGACAAGGGTTTTCAAAAAGCTGTGATTCAGTTTCCAAAGGAACACATTCTTATTAATTGTTACAACAAAACTGCACTGTTGACTATCAGACCGTATCAATGCGAATCTAGGTTCCTCTCCATCTTAATATGTAGAGATTCATTCTGAGTAATCACTTTGCAGATTGGATAATGCTGCAGCACAGTTATCATAATTGCATACAGAAACGGTATATATAATAATTATAGTAATGATAATTATATA
This sequence comes from Brachyptera risi, assembly GCA_964007535.1. Lineage (NCBI taxonomy): Eukaryota > Metazoa > Arthropoda > Insecta > Plecoptera > Taeniopterygidae > Brachyptera > Brachyptera risi. The sequence continues at coordinate 27,721,224 of OZ023329.1, read as the reverse complement.
ATTGCAATTTAAATCTGAATGAAAAAATACAGAAAATTCGTTTAAAAATATAAGATGGGTTTTATGTAGATATATTTAGTATATATATATATATATATATATATATATATATATATATATATATATATATATATATATATATATATATATATATATATATATATATATATAATTATGGAATGAGTTACTACACTCTAATTAGGTACACCTCTGTTTATTTACTTTTCACTATTTACCGGTCAAGGCAGTTTTTCTCATTATAAGCCCTACATAATATACCGTATGTCATACCCATCTTCTTCTCGGTACTAATGGCGTTAAGTGTTGAGTAATCATTCTAGATTTGCATTGTGATATGATGTCAAGATGTGTATATGCATTTTTCTATTGTCATTCTCTGACTGCAATGCCTATAACCTTCGTTCTTAGCCATCAAAATATTATGATTAATTAGCGGGCAAATAGTTGCAGTGTTCCAATAGCTAGAATCAACAATACCCTGTATTATTTATTTTCGTTTTTTCCCAGAGTAGTTGGCCTTCCATTCAAGATGTGTGTGTGTACAAAGTCTAATAAATTGATGAATATATATATAATTATAAATAAATAAATAAATATATATATATATATATATATAGAGAGAAATTAAATCATTGATGAATACGAGTCATGAATTTTAAATAACCTATTAGATCTGTGAAATTCACATTTGAACAGGTGAAGACAACCGGGTATTGCGTAACCCCACTAACAGCCAGGCTATTCTGGGATACGAGTGAATACATCCAAGATAAACGTGTTGATTGATTATTGTTTGCTTAACGACCCCACCAACAGCTAGGTTATATGGGGGTACGAATGAGCAGGTGATTATGAAACTATGAAGTGATGATAAGTGATGGGACATTTACAAAAACCCATGCCTTATGCAGGATTCGAACCAACGCCCAGCGGTAACTTCAGTTTCTGAAGCGGTGCCTCAGCTGACCGAGCTACCGAGGGTGGCGATGAACGTGTTATTCATAAAATCTCCTTATGTGAGTGTTGTTATCAATAAAGCAGCAAATGTTTCAAAATTAGGCCTACCTGATAACTCTTAAATAAAATAACAATTTTTCCGTCAATTTATTTTTTAAATAGGGGCCCATTTTGAATTTGATATTCAGACGTTTTGAGGAGGGTGGTTTTGATGTTTTTCTACAAAAAAAAACTTTTCAGATATTTGAATTTTGCTATTTATCTTCATTCTGTGACAGAAAATGTGTATCACAAGTTGAATTACTCAAGCGTACAATGATTAATTCATTTTAAATATTCACTTTTTCACAATATGCTCAAACTGTGCAAGTTGGTGAAATCTATTAAAACAAACCGTACATAATTGCATAATCACAATTATCGTTCTATCGTGAATGCAATTTTAAATTATATTATATGAAGAATAGAACTCTATGCGATATGATAATATTCGATATGCGATATGCGATCTGAAATGTTGAGAAAGAATTGCCTAATATTTATTAATGGCAGATTAAAATCTCCAGTAATCATACCTTGCATGTCGTTACGTGCAACTTGTTTGGCTCCTGGTATATTATATTCCCATTATATGCATCTCCTATAATTTGTTGCTGCATTTTCATTTTAAATTGAGTGGCGTGAGGGCAACAAATTTGACACGATAAATGAAATATTAATGTATTAAAAGAAAATAGGGCTTCGCACAAAAAATATAATGGATAGTGCATTCGTGCAGTAGTGATCTGCATTTTGTCTCTATTACTGTGCTAGAAAATAATTGGCAATTTTATACCGTTGATAAAAAATATCATCAGCTGAGATTTCAACTATACTCGAATAATCTTGTTGACTCTTCTTCATATTAACATATCACCGTCATCTTTGGCTTATGAATAATACATTTCAAACTCTAAGTTATGTTTATGTACAAACAATAAAGCCTCAATAATAGGCCCTACATTTTTATCGAATTGTTTGTCCTACTCCTATTCTATTTGATATACAATAGGCCTACTGAAAATTAAAAAATAAACTCAATCAAACACATAACTTTGCATTTACTTTCCATTCTGGAAACCAATTATGAGTGTTAAAGCCACAGCCTTCTTTATTCAAATCATTCATTTCTTATACTGCCCTTTCACTCGGGCTATTTTGACGGATTCGCGCATATTTGCTCGCGCAGGCAAAAATGACGTCATGGTCTGGTATGTACTGCACCCTAGTATCTAAAGTTCCAACTTCGAAGAATTGTCATTCTTTTCAACTGTCATCCTTGTCACAATATTCTGTCAATTTCTTGCCACGTTATTGAGGTTAAGTCATTTCTACATTTTGGCTAGGGCCTATAGGCTTACCCAGATTTAGACGTGAACGATATTTATGTTGACCCAAGCAATGCACATCATTCAAGAACTTGTTCCGGTGATATTCCGGATCCATTATAGTATTGAATAAAATATTTCATATCATTTACTATCATAAACAAAATTACAAGTCGGTGACCTCGCGAAGTCACGGCCTAATAGAATGCGTGCGTAATTTAAATTATCTTACGGAAATTCCCAAAGTTATTCGTATCTTCACAGATATGACACTTCAAACAAACTGATTTACTTGAACATCTTTGGAAAGTGACGTCATGGTCTGGAAACAACGGCACCATCGGCGATTTTGTGAACTAAAATAATTGGACATCGGTTAACATGGGAAGCATACCCCGAGTGAAAGGGCAGTATCAGAGAAGAATGATCTGAATAAAGAAGGCTGTGGTTAAAGCACTGTTCGATGGCCTGAATTAAATTCAGATTGAACTCATTCAAAGAATGATCTGTATGAAGAAGGCTGTGGCCAAAACGATATGGCATGTTGAAGATTTTGGTTTAGAGAAACTGATTCAAAGTAAATAAAAGTAATTATCATTTCGAGAAAGAAAACAATGGCTAAAATATATTGAACCACTTCGGGCCCATTCTGATACATTTAATTGAAGCAATGAATGATAATAATGGAGATAATGATAATGCTTTTCTTGATAATTCGCCATGAGAATTAAAATGTATATAGATATACGATGTAACTGCGAAGATTTCCTAATGTTCTAGGGTTCATATCACAGGGTCGGGTGCATACTAATATTCTTCATGAAATTTTACTTTTATTTTACGGGTGTTAATACTTACATTGACATATATTGGTCCCTACCATCTTATAAAATGTGTAATATGAATAATTAAATATACAACGTAAATATTGAAGTGAACTTGATTATTCTTATCAACAGTGAACGTAAGAAATACATTTTCAACAATTGATGGGGTGAAAAAAATCATTATTTGGTGCAAAAAGGTGCCTATTGATGCAATAGTATTTGCAATAATGGAGTATTATTTTTCTAAATTATTTTGTCAATTAAATTCACTCAATTAAATTTTTTCACTCGTTGAAGTGGCCTCTTACGTTACCGTATTATATGTCCATGTCATTTATCGATGGTAAATATTCAAAATATTCCATTTTCGCTATTTTGCTCCGTTTTGGCAGCGTCAAAAGTTTGAATATAATATCATTCACTCAAACATTATGTAGTTAAATTATACGCACTCTAGTTTCTAAAATAGGAAATTTTACTTAATTTTTCAAGTAAAATGCTCAAATGCGTCTTCAAGTTAAAACAATATAATTTGTGTTATGACAAAAGGAGAACCAGGAAGCCAGTATAGGTCCGAACAACGTCTTACACCCAGTAGCACGTGAGTATTTCGCCCAGCAGATTTAGGAAACAACAATAACAAAAACTTCACAAATCTATCAAATGAATGGCAAACATTATTTCTGAACATCTAAATGAGTTTCCGTTCAATTTTATCTTCTGCGGATTGTTATAATCTACTTGAATATTTATTGACCGTCCGCGCATTATATAGTTTTAATATCCGTATAATAATAACAATCTGCATGAATTACTACGATAATCAATTAGAAGATTCTCATTTCGTATCAACTTGTATTGTACGTCATCAATTGTGAGTAAATAAGAATTGTGTCCACATGAGGGTTACGTAGGTTGTTTTACGTCATTCTTGCAGTATATTTATTCAGCCTTATTGCGGTATAGTTTACTGACAGACCTCGAGGATTCTATTTCACAAATTGGATGCCTATTAGCAAATAGTAAGACGACGCTTGTGACGCCATTCGTCGCGGCGCCGAGCGGATGTGTACATGGAATAAACAAACAAACAGCTGTTTAATGGGAGATGATACTATACGGATGAGAAGAGTTTTAAACGAGCACGTTTTAATTAAAATGTGAAATCTTCAACACGATCTGAAGTATCTGTGATTGAGACACTTATTGATTTTTTTCTGGTGACAGCGACAGCTCATCTGGTCATTTCATCACCCTTGTGATGACTCTTCATTTGTACGGTTGATTGATCGGAGGATACTTATAATATTATCGTGAGTTTTTTAATGCGCCAAAAAGAAGATAAACGCTGAAAATGTCGATGTATAAAATGAGTGATTTTATTCCCTTTCCACAAAATTGCGCATCGCTATTCATTTGACCAAATAGTATTCATAAAATTTGAAATGAATTGAATTATTTTTCATAAACTAATTATCAATTATTTATGAATCATTTCCACTAATGGAGCCTCATTCGCTCATTAACGGAAAGCGAAAATGTGAGAATCTATAATTATAAGATATGTATATATATATATATATATATATATATATATATATATATATATATATATATATATATATATATATACATATATATATATATATAAATATATATATATATATATATATATATATACATATATATATATATATATATATATATATATATATATATATATATATATATATATATATATATATATATATATATATATATATACATGTTCATATATATATATATGTGTGTATTTATGCTATTCATATTTATATCATTTAGGATGAATATTCATTTATATATGGGTCGGTTTCAAAATCACCTATCTGAATTATTCAACGTCAGATATTGGTTTTCATATATGTATCATCTTTTTGATGTAAAATTTATTTTCACTTCGAATTCTACCAAGGAGGTATCTCTCAATACGTCTGAATCTCTCCAATGTAATAAGTAACAACACAACATGTCCCATTGGATCGACTCCCACACGCTCTTGAAATCACTCATGTCAGAATGATTCGAATGATTTTCAATTCGTTTTGCACATCCAATTATTTGCTACCACATCGCAAGACAATCTGTACAAATCTTGAAATCTAATTGCCACAACTCGTTGTGTATTGCTAACGCGGGTTTGTCTACCTGTGAACGATGCATTAAGAGAGATAGCCTTAACAAGGACGCAAGAAAATCGAACAGTCATCGTGCAACCTTGAATCGTCCTCAACCAACATCAACAACATCAACAACAGCAGCAGCTTCAACATCGTTCGCTAATTACTTTCTCGTGGATGGTTGGCGTAATTGGTTAATTAATTCCACTTGAGGTAACTAGTTCATTAGTACTTCGTACACCTATACGTCATATATGAAACAGTTCGGCGAACATTGATCATTAGCTATAAGGTTAAAAGAATAAAACAATACCCAATGAAAGAATAGACGAAAATTTGCAGCAAGCTAAATTCCAAATTAAACTTTCTATGCTTTTTAATTTGTGCCTTTCACTCGGGGTTACAATGAAAACGAGAATACTTTATTTTATTATTACGATCAATTTACTAGATGGTCGTTATGATGATTCTTGCCTACATATACACAGGAACAGGAAAAATGTTTTTTGTGATCTTTCTTTTTTTTTAGAACTAGGTCGACCATACCTCGAATGTGTATTCATAGTTCGACCATTACTTTTTGTACAGTGTTTTATATTTCATAAATTCACTATGCGAGGTGGTAAAAGTAGTTCCTGTGAGTCCCCGTCAAAAAATAACGACTTCTCATATTTGGATCCGTTTGGAAAACACAGAACTCGTTAGTTTATGTTTTGTGAATATTTTCGTCTCTGGATATAATAAGATCACTGGAAAATATCATCTCGTCGGGGAATCGAACCCTGTCAGCTCAGATGGTTAAGAGCAGGTGCGTATCAAGTAAAAGATCCGGGGTTCGATTCCCTGACGAGGAGGTATTTTTCAGAGATGACAATATCCATTCTATCATCATCTGCTGCTGTAAGTTTCAACAAAAAGTCATTGACTCATATATATATATATATATATATATATATATATATATATATATATATATATATATATATATATATATATATATATATATCTATATATATATATATATATATATATATATATATATATATATATATATATATATCCATATATATATATATACATATATATATATATATATATATATATATATATATATATATATATATATATATATATATATATATGAATATATATATATGGATATATATATATATATATATATATATATATATATATATATATTTATATATATATATATATATATATATATATATATATATATATATATATATATATATGTATATATATATATACATATATATCTATATATATATATATATATATATATATATATATATATATATATATATATATATATGTATATATATATATATATATATATATATATATATATATATATACATATATATATATATATATATATATAAATATATATATATATATATATATATATATATATAATGTGTATATATATATATTTATATATATATATATATATATATATATATATATATATATATATATATATATATAATATATATATATATATATATATATATATATATATATATATATATATATATATATATATAAATATATATTATACATGCGCCTTGACGATATAGTCGTTAAGCAGCATGAGGAGAAAGAACATTACACAATAAGTCATTCCCTGGAGTGGAATCTTCACAATCTATACAAATATTTCATCGGAATGTTATAGTTACAAGTTACAACTCGGACTCCCACTCAACGGAATGAAGAAAGCTTGTCGAATCAATGCATAATTAAATTAAAATTATGTTGTAATTATATGAAATATGTAATATCCTTATATTTTTTAGAATTTATCCATGGCCATTACTCGGTATGTCATTTTATTTATATAGTAAATATAATGTGTAAGCTTATTCATGATCTATAGTTGGGGACTCAATCAGATCTTACAACTTGTTTATTCTCCTTCAACTTCATACCATCTTTATTGAGAACATTCATGCTTCTTTCAAGTAATAACCGCGATTGATTACAAATAAATACATTCGTTCAACTCGATTCCATCATTATTAAGATCATATGAGCTCCTTTCAAGTAATAGTCGTGATTGGTTACAAATAAATACATTCGTTTTCCCGCCCATTCGACGTCACAAAACATCCAATAGTACCCAAAAAGTGAGCTGTTTAAATCATGGTAAATTCAACATTTTATTGGATATGTTATCAACATTTGGATGGTAAGATCGCTCTTGTGATGTCCCGTCCAAACGATTCTGTCTCATTCATAACCTTAATTGGTGAAAAATGATTTTGTATCAAGTTTCGATGTTATTAGAAAAAAAAATCCAATCAGGGCATCTATGAATGACCACACTTGATATAGATCTAACTATCTGATTGATAAGCCACGACTATCTTTAGTCGTCAATTTCAATTTCAAAGTTCTAGTGTACAATGCTAATTAACAACAATCCAATTCCAAGTAACAATTGGCTAGCAACCGTTGGCATGATAGTTCAGCGAACTGGGGAGCAAATAAAGTTGGCGACTGGCTCAATAGTCGATACAAGTAGGCCTACTTCTCTTGTTTTCGAATCAGAAGTATAGAAGCCCATAAACGATAGATAATACACGATGTAGTGACACCAACTTGTTTCATCATAATATAAAGAAGGTGCTCCAACTAACATACTGATAACATGGAAGGCATTTGTGGTTTCTCACGGACGGTCCGTTCAGAGCCAATCGTCCCGATTGCCTGTCACGATTTAAGAGTGGCTAAATACGGTACCGATGGCATTGTTGATCTAACAAAATCTATAATTCTCGTAATCTACTGGGCCGTGTATAACATTGTTGAGCATTGTTGTTCTAAATAGTTCGATATAAAAGCGAGGGTTGAGCTACAGGCAATCGGGACGATGGACTCAGATTCTGAACCCGGAAATATTTCACTTTCAAGACCCGAGTTGGGTCACCTCCTTTATATTATGATAAAATAGGTTGTTATAACTACATCGTGGACAGTACTTATCTAATCAAGATTGATATTTAATAAGGATATCTGTTTTCTATAACAACTAACAAGCCTTCTAGATAATCAACTTTAAGTGATGAATCGAAAATGTAAGTATATACAGACTTCCAGCCCTTCCTAATCTTTTATCACTTTGTTTTCCCTAACGACCCCACCAACAGCTAGGTTATACGGGGCAACGAATGAGCGGGAGATAATGAAACGATGGAGTGATGATAAGTGAAAAGACGTTTACATAAACCCATGCGTTTGCGGGACTCGAACCCACGCCCAACGTGACTTCAGTTTCTAACACAGTGCGCGCTAGTTAAATGAGCCACGGGGACGGCTCCTTCCTATGCGTGGGAAAACTTGAGGAGGCAATAGTTGCTTAGTTTTTTTTTTATATTGGGTTTTAACGACGTACTATACTGATGGCTACGATCTATTGGCGTCGGTGGATGGTGAATGCGATGATGGGATGATGAGATAAAAGGTTATTTTGTTGGTGTTTGGGATGGTGGGAAGGAGTTGGTCGTGGTCTGTTGTTAAGGAACCATCCTAGTATCAACCTGAACGACAGAGGGAAACAGCGAAAAAACCCTGTCAGGATCGTCGACCATGGCGGGAATTGAACCCCTGTCTCCCGAATGACGGCTCAGTGTGTGGCCACGCGTCTTGGGAGTTGCTTAGTGTTTCCTAACTATGAACTGCAAATATTAAGTGGGGGGCTTTGTCAGTTTGTGCAACAATGAGTGACATCGCTTGAGAGAAGCCTATAGAGGGTATACTTATGTGACATTGACAAATCTTATGTAACGTTCCGATTTTCCTCAAGTCATTTATATTAAGTAGAAATATTTTAGTAAATTACTTCAAAAGTGTATATAGGCCTAGGCCTACGACTTATTTGATACGTTTGATACTACTATTTCAGTTCATGCAACAAATATTTTATAAACCTTATAATTTTTACCTTGAACATTCAACATACAAATGAACATACAACATTTATAATTGCATATTTTCCTTATTGTATGATAATAATAATTTTCGCCATGTTAATATATTATTATAATCAGGATTATATTTTCATAATGATGGGCCTACTTGATGTATTCAGACAATAAAATGTACATTTATTAAATATACAAATAAATTCTATGTAGCAATGAAGGCCTAATAATGTGAAAAATAGGCCCATACAACAATTTCGTACATATAATATAATGATTCGAATTTTGAAATTGAATTGAAATGTATGCAGGTTTGATAACAAGTAGGCCTACACCCACTACTATTTGCGATATAGTGCTCACTCTATATTTGAAAACGGCTTTTACCTAATGCATAGTTATTGTCTTCTGTAACTCAATTATCTTGTAACATAATACAGCATCGTTACTGTTATCAGTTTGTCAATACAAGAAGATGAGTGATGTACTCCAAGCAATGGAGTGGAAAAGTTCTCATTAGTTCAATTGCTATGGAAACGAAATAAAAACAAGAACAACTCAATCTATCGATCGGAGAAATAAACGCAGCACTATATATCCCGTCATTATTTTTTAATAAAATGTAATGGCGATGTACAGGAGAGTATAAGTTATAATGATGGATATAATGAATACACGAATGTTAGGGTTTACAGGCGCGTCGACAGCGAGGTGATTTTGTGTCTGGGTTCATATCCGTGCACTTCATCATAGTTACATTTGTGGATGTTTGAAGAGAAAAGTGAGGCAAAATCAGAAAAAAGGTTGAGACAATAAAATAAAATGGAATGGAATAAAAACGCAACGCTTGGTACTCCATACATATACTCCGGTCACCAAAAGGCTTCCACTCGATCGAGGTATGGGCCCTCACTACAGACCGTATCACCATGGGTGACCCTTTTGGGAGCGAATAAATTTCTCCCGACGACAGCTCTGAAGATCACGCTAGCCTTTACTAGTGGTCTCCTTTTATCCCAAGTCAGGGTAACGGATTTCGTTTGACATTACAACCACTCACAACTCACTATACTCACATATGTCCAATCTTCAAATGTCCAACAGAATTTGTTAATACTTCGTTAGTACCTGTTAGTACCGTCAAAAGTTTCGTTAGTACTACTCTGGTTACGTCATTACTATACTGTCTTCACTGTAGGAGCTGTGTCATCTTCTCGCCAGACTCTCACAGTGAAACGACGTAATACCGTGATAAAGGAGTAATAACGAAACTTTGTCTGGTACTATAACGAGACGAAAATATGAAAATGTAAATTGAAAAATAAATTGAAAAATTTAATCACTTTAGCAAAATAATGTAAATATTTTATTTGTCACAAATATGTTTATTTTTCACAAAGTGTAGTTTCCACCCATGTGTTGTTTCATTCATATATACTTCATATTTCACAAGTACCTACATTCAAAAGTACGGAACCATTCGACTATCGAAAACCTTCGCATTTCAGAACATCAACCATCATTATTTTTATTTGTGAGAAAAGACTTACATCATCACTTTTAATCAAACTTATTATCGCTTTGTTGAATATTTATCAATTACTTATGAGGGCCACAATATGGGAGACTTGAATACAATATTAGTTGAATATTAATGTATGCGCAAACTGATAATGATTATCATTTATGATATTATTAATCTTCTCGTTTATGACTGGTATGGGCGTGGGCCTGTATGCAATAGGAAACCTGCATGAATTTCGAATGTAGTTTTAATTCATACAAATCGAATATAATGCTTGGGAGTTTCAGAAATTATTCAGTTAAGCAGTTATTTCATTTTGTATAATGATAAACTTTACATCTGCTGTCAATGGAAAGAAGAGATCATTGCTCAAGAGACTTAGTTCGAAGTGGAAGATATCAACATTCGTGTGTTTATACTGAAAGACTTTTATCTACGGCGAAAAATTATGGTCACAGACAGCGCAATCCTGGTGTTGAAGTTCATTAGTTTTAAATAATCAAAATGGGGTGGTAAGATCGCCTTTGTGGTGCCCCGTCCAAACGATCATATCTTTCATCCATAGCCTCAATTGCGGAACAATGATTTTGTATCAAGTCTCGATGTTATTAAAAAAAAAAGTTAAGCAGGGTTTAATTAACGATAGGAATTAACACAAATATTTGAAGTACGTATTGATGTCATCTATATTTGTTTATTCCATTCAAACCATATCGATTTATCCAATGTATCTCATATTTTACCTTGAGTTTTACTAAAATAAATCCTTCCAGATTGACAATTATTAAAACTATCTAGTGTCAATAAGTGTAAATCAGTAATAGTCAAAAATTAATAGGTGACTCTATTATGTATCGTATACCGGTATTAGATGAGATTTTGAATAAGCATTGCATAGATGTGCTTTACTTACGCCCATATTGAGAGGAATGCACCTTAACCTCATACAATATCGCTGCTTCCATGGCTCAATTAGCCAAGGCACTGCTTGAGAAACTGAAGACAAGTCGGAAGTGGGTTCCTGTCCGTCATGAGACGTTTTGTAAACGTCCATATCACCATATATCACGTCTTCTTTCCATTGCCAGGCGCTTAGTTGAGTCAGCAAAAAATGAATAGTATTCGTTATACAGATCAAAACTGGATTTTAAAAGATAGAATTGTTCACAACCCACAATGTTACTCACTCTCACTGATTTACAGTTTAAACCAAATGTTATTGGAGTTCAATGTTTTAGCGTATCCAAACCCCATGTCAGTGAAATTCATACGTAAAAATATAAGTGTAGGCTCTACTGAAAAATTATCTGAACAAAATCATAGAATCAGAAGTAGGTCGGATTCGTTTTTAAATTATTATTAAAAAAATGTGCAATTATATTATCCTCATAGTATATACTTCTAATTTCAGTTATTTTAAAGGCTATATATTAGAAGGATCTTAAGGCTTAAAGGTCAGTTCGAGCAATGAAAATAAAATTGTTCAGTTTTAAGTGTGATTAGTGATATGATATGTTAGTGAAATACGTTACGACATATTTCGAAAAATTTCTGCTTAGAAATACTTATGACGGTATCACAAAAAAATTGTTGAGCATCTCATCTTTTAACGAGACTGGAATAATTAAACTCGCATCAGTATTTGCTGTAAAAAACATGTTCACAGTATTTTATAATTACTATCGATGACACAATAATCATCTTTGAATTAGAACATAATTTTATATAATAAATATTTGGCAAGTATTTTTCGAGAGAATGTCCGTGAGAACTGGGTTCGATTCCAAAGACGTCGTTTGTTAATCATCGCTCAATAATTATAAACTGCTCAAGACATTCTTTCTCCAGGATATTGCTTGTATATAATGTAAAATTAATGCATTGAACATTGAGAAACATGAAGAGTAACATGAAAAACTACGTGCTGTGCTTTAATAATAAAAATAATAATATAATAACAA
>OZ023329.1:27670960-27700960 GCA_964007535.1 Brachyptera risi | reverse complement strand
ATAATGGCTAATAAAAAGTAATACCCGCCTACCGGCCTCTACATATTTCTATGCAAATTTTACTGTTTTTATAACACTCACACCTGACTCTTCCAAGTTTCATTTTCATATCAGCCGCTTAGCTTTAGGTGAAATTTAGATAGACTAGGAAAACGCGGGATGCGCGTTGTTAGACGAGCTTAGGGGTATAGAAATCTAGAATGAAAAATAATTTGTCAACCCAATCTACATCTACAGACCTTGGATCACTCCAAACGTTCAAAAACCTTACGAGAATCAGTTATGTCACGGCCTTCCTCTTCATTCATTTCAATCGTTTTGAATTAATTGGTGACACTTGTTGCTATAGATTTAATTGGTTCCCGTAATAGCCTAAATTGATGGGAAAATGCTTTATAAATGCGTTTTCTTCGTTATTTCTCATCCGATAGATGCGAAAAATCTCTCAAAATGTGCTTAATAGTTTCCTTTATATTCGGCGAAAATTTGAGAGGTCTTGAAAAATTTGATTTTTCAAGTATTTTCCTCCGGGTTATTCTAATGGGGATTTTTGAAATTTCTAAAATTCATAAAAAAAAAGTTACCACCCGATAATGCCACAAAACTATACAGATCTAAGTTAGATGAGGAACCATGACGAAAAAAAGTTTGAAGTTGATAGCTGTAGCCGTTTGACCTGTGGAGAACCGACAAAAAAACATAAAAACAAACAAACACAAAAAAAAAACATAAAAACATATATATATATATATATATATATATAAAAAACATATATATATATATATATATATATATATATATATATATATATATATATAGACAACAGAGAAAAACCACGGAGAAACTCTGTGAAGATGAAATGTGGCGGGTTCGAACCAGGTCCGATGTGCCCCTCACCTCTTGGATCACATGAATCATTGGATCACGATTTGGATCGGAAAGTTATGGTCACCAACAGCGCAGCCCTGGTTTTGAAGTTCATTGGTTTTAAATAATTAAAATGGGGTGGTAAGATCGCCCTTGTGGTGCCCCGTCCAAACGATCCTACTTTTCATCCTTAGCCTTAATTGGGGAACAATGATGTTGTATCAAGTTTCGATGTTATTAAAAAAAAAAAAATAAAAAATAAAAACGAACACCAATTTTTTTCAGTATGTCAAATTGAATCCTCGCTAAAGCTCGTCTAATTAAAATTCTATGTATGATAATTCCCATTTATAATATCTAGAGTATAGGCCTATCTAATTCATCATTTAAATGTGGGCATATTTGTTATTCTGTGTATTATAGGCCTAGGCCATTTTTATTACTACTATAGAAATTGAAGTCAAGTCAGGAGTGGTGTCGGCCAATATGTTGCCTCGAGTCACGCAAGGGCATGGGAATGAATGAATATTAGGGTTTTAAGGCGCATCGACAGCTCTTTACTTTTTAAACATCATTGAAATTGTCATTCGTACCCTCTAATATCACCAAGCTGTTGGTAACCATAATCATAATCAAACAATGAGAAACATGACCACGCTAAACACCTTCCATACCTTATGGTCAATTAAGGTACCGCTTTATAGACACCATGAAGTTACCGTATAGGGTGAATAGGTTCGAACGTTCGCATCCAGCATAAAAGCATGAGATTTTGTAGAAGTCCTCTCACTCATAATCACTCCATAGTTTCATTATTTGTACCCAGATAGGTTGAAATATATTGGCTGTTCGTAACCCCAAATAACCTAGCTGTTGGTGGGGTCGTTAAGCATAGCGGGTATTTTGTGTGGTGCAAACGTGACATCACAGAAAACTCGATTGATCTCGAATTCAGTCAAAGCAGTACGAGACGAATGACATTGCAAAAATAATTGGTCGTTTAAAAAATCAACCTGTCCCATACCGGTAACTCATGGCCAAAATCGTCTAGTTTTGTACTGTTTTTAGTTCTATTGTTTTGGACATTGTGTGCATAAAATGCAATTTTGCAGCATTGCGGTGTGCATGAGCTATGCCGAAGAAATTGAATACTCGTTTTTTATCTTTATTTCAACTTGGTTACAGCAAAAGATATGTTAGAATCAAGAAACATCCTCCAAAAAATATCGGAATATTCAGAATTTGTCCAAAAATGTATGATTTATGAAAAGATTAATAAGATTCAATTTCAAAAGATTTATGAATCAAAAGATTTATGAATCAAAAGATTTATGATTTGTTTATGAACATATGTTACATAAACATTCCCATTGGTTTTGGGACTGGAACATTTTGTTCTGGAGACCGACATTAAAAAGACTATTTCTTTAATTTTTTTACTCGAGTTTTTCAATACGTGTGTCTGTGACGTCACAATTTAGCAAAAAGTTGCATGCTGCTGCTCGTGTTGGTGATTTGAACTACATATAGTTGCGCGCGCATCTGGTAATGACTTCAAGACTTGCGTAGTGATGTCCCATTTGAAAACCTTCCTTTATATGTGATTCAAATGATCAATTACGCAATTCGAAACGGTGTAAAGCTCCTTAGACGTGATTGGGCATCTAGCCTAAGTAAATTATAGCTATTATAATTTAAAAGTCAAGTCTCAACTTGACAAAATTTGGTAACTTTCGGACCCGTGCGGCGTGCCCCGTGCCCCTATGTGTGTGAATATTCGAGTTCGAGATGATACTCGATATTAATCGAAATATCACAGCCTTCATAAATAATTTGTAGAATTTCTTCCGAAATTTTACCGTTTTCGTTTTGACGTAATATCGTAACTTGACAAGAAAACTATTGGACGTCGTTGTATTTTCTTTCCAGATTTCCACGACAGTATTTACAGGTAAGAATTGTACTTCGTCTCAGTTGAATATAAGCTTAAATGCTACGTTGAACATATTATTTAATCTACACTAGGCTAGTCTAATCCAGTGATAGCCTTGACCACATTATGAGAGTAGAAAGAATGCGAGCATCACATAACCTCTACGGTCAATGTAGGCCTAGGCCTAGGCATTATTCAATAATACCTTTAGGGCCGCGGGCCTAACGTAAACTTGATGTAACAAAAACACTTTACCGTGTTGTGTACATTCCACAGAGGTTACTCCGGCCTCAACAGCCATATTTCACTCAATAACATCATAGATAACATCTAGGCCTAAAAGGTCTAGGCATTAAGTATATAGAGTTTATATACTTAATGGTCTAGGCCTACCCTTCTTTAAGTAGGGCCTAGGCCTACACTTCATAATTGGCCTAGCCTGGACCAATGCCTAGGCCTAGACCTTGGACATTGATGCCTTGGACTAGTCATTGACTTGAGCCTTACATTAGCCTAGAGGCCTAATCATTGAGTTTCAAACTCGATAGCCTAGTGTAAGTTTAGGCCTATAGCTTATTTCAAAGCTAAAACTAAGCCATTAGGCCTAAGCTACAAAATCAATTACTAGACCTAGACCTAAGCTTGTCGCAGTGGGCTGAAAATTGGCGCATAGACCTGTGCAAGATGCAAGAACATGATGATCTTTTGATTTGATTGGTGGTTGTTTTGTATGGTATTGTATGTGTGTTTCAGTTCATTATGAGGAATAGTGATGTACCAAGACACTCAAAGCATAAGAAGAGGAAAGCACGTAGTCCGTCAGTTAATGCAGAAGAAGATGTTAGTACCGGTAACTCGGACGATCAAGTTTCAAGAATTGTTGAGCTTAAACGAGGACATTCTTCAGCATCTGAATCTAGCCCTGAGAGAATTAAAAAGCACAAGAAAAAAAGAAAGAAACATAAACGCAAGCATAAGCAGTCGGAATCGGAATCTGAAAATGAAATTATTGAAGAAGAGATACAGGAAAGTTCCGAACAAGCAACACAGCGCCAAAGGACACGTGAAAATCTTTCAGACGAACACGACTCGAGTGCAGAGATAGAAACTATTGGTCGTAGGCATGGAGACGACAGACCAGTGAAACACCGTATCTATGAACGTGGTCACGGCTCTAGTGTCGAGATAGAACGAGATAATGGTCGAAGACGCTTGGAAGATGATCGGAGGCGAGATAATTATGGCGCAGTAAGAATAAAACAAGAACCAGATGATAGTGATAATCTTCGATCTCGACATGTGCATTCCTCTTCAAGGCAACAGCCACCTGATAAACGACAGAGAGACAGAAATACCGGTACAGGCAGAGGGGAAGAAACAGACTACCAATCTTCAAGGTTTGTTGTAGTTTCAAGTCTTTGAATTTTAAAAGTCCAAACAAACTATATAATTAAAGATGCTCTCTCATTTTGACTCATTAAGCCTAAAGTAGAAAGGTCTAAATAGGAAATCACATTTCTGGTTTCAATCAATATAGATTGCTTCTGACTCTAGTCATCCACCCAGGCATCCCTTACGTATAGCTCAATTAAGCCTACAAGCCTCAAGCTTTACATAATTGTATCAAAGTTGTTTTCGAGGTTATATGTTTAGACAGTTCTTGTGTCAGTGGACATATACGATTGATAATCATGGGCTTGCCTTGAAATATTCTGAAAATAGCTTGGAATTAGTTTGGGTAAAATGCAAGTCTATTTGGTAGGTCTACCATGATTGTTTTCATTGTAAGACCATGATATTTCAATTTAGCTACCGGTATAGATTTTTTTGGACCGTTTAATTTCACATTGTTCTTTGACTCATCAGGCGGCATCGGCAAGAAAGTGATCGGCCTAGAGACGGCGATCGGCACAGGGATGGAGACAGACCAAGGGGTGGAGACAGACCAAGAGAAGGAGATCGTCCTAGAGAGGCGGAGAGACCTAGAGACGGTGAGCGTCAAAGAGACGGTGAGCGGCAAAGAGACGGTGAGCGACCGAGAGACGGGGAAAGGTCAAGGCAACATGGGAGGGGAGAATATTCTTCAAATCGAGGTGACCGAGACGATTCGTCTAATCAACGAGAAAACCCGCGGTACAAGGATGACCGCCAGGCTGGCAACTCTAGGCACGCTCAGGATCCAAGAGAGAACAGACAAAGTGAGGAGCCAAGTGATCGACGTCCAGAGGCGAGACCTGGAAGAGGAAGAGGAAGAGGCAGAGGTGGCCGAGGGTGAGTGACTTTTGTAGAATGAGATAAACTCCACCAAAAACTTGTAAAAAGAGTGAGCCAAGTCATTACTATTAAAACACTTTGGCATATAAAAAACGTCATGTAAAAAAATGAAGCCAAGTAAAGTTTTTGAGAGAGGAAAAAAACGTTTGCATTATATTATAATGCAAACGCATTTGCAAACTATATTTTATTTTTCCTCATCTTTGAAATCCTGTTACACTTTGTGGCATGTTGTGAATTTAATTTTAATTTGGGGTGGTAAGATCGCCCTTGTGGTGCCCTGTCCGAACAATCCTACCTTTCATGTATAGCCCTAATTGGGGAATGATAGGCCTGTTTGTTTGTGTTGCACCAACCTGAACTAAAGTGTTGCTGGTGCAGGAAGGAAATGCATCATATTACGGGTTTGGTGCAGGGAATGATCCCTAAATGTTGAGGTACAAACAAACACGATAGTGCCAATTTCAACTGTTCCTAGACGCAAATTTTGAAAATGGGAAAAGTTATTTGGGTAAAATCACCGGAGACGTAATTCTGCATGTCAACTTACTTGAAAATGATTACAACCCTTATTCAGATATACAATTTTTCATTCTCATCGGAAGTTATCTAAGCGTCAACAACTTGTAAGCCAACATAATGTCCACCTACAATTTGATTTTAGCGCCTGCCATCTTGAACTGAACTAAGCACACCAGCTCCGTAGCTGGTGTAGAACTACTTGAACTAGTGTAAGTGAACTGGGACAAACAAACAAACAAACACGAGTGTGTAGCTTTGGTGCAGCACCACGGTTACAAACAAACACGAAAGTGCAAGAACTGAAGAACTAGTTCAGGTAGTTCAGGACAAACAAACAGATCTAATGATTTAGTAGCAAGTTTTGATGTGAATTTAATAAATATATAGGCATAGTGTAGGTTTGATATTCAAATTACTCATCTTCATATATACGGTAGTAATAATAGTTGTTGAAAAATCCAATTCTATAGGTATACTAACTAGAAGTCTGAACCAAAACTATTATAGAGACTGAATATTTCTATACGGTATAAATATTTCTTCAACAGGCATTGACCGAAAGACAACTTCATATGAGTATGATCATGGGTGTATTAATATTTGATACCATTTTAGATTAAAATGGTTTAAGTACATATTGTAGCCATAATTAGTTCAATAAAATTGTTGGTACCAGTGGGTCTACTTGAAATTTTTCAAATTTTTCTATCCTCAGTGGAGCTGGGAGAGGGGGACGATGGAAAGATGGTCCAAGGGATGAGAAATCCAGCGACAATGAAGGCACTTTTGAGTGGGGTAAAAAAGCTGATAACATAAAAGTAGAAGAGATAGATCCTGCTGACAAGGAAAAACCAAACTTCGGCACATCTGGGAAGTTGACCGAAGAAGCGAATATGGTGAACGGCGTCGTCATCAAGTACAGCGAGCCACCCGAAGCTCGTAAACCCCGTCGCCGGTGGCGCTTTTATCCGTTCAAAGGCGATAAACCACTTCAAGTTTTGTACATCCATAGACAGAGCTCTTACCTTCTCGGAAGAGACAGAAAAATTGCCGACATTCCTGTTGATCATCCATCTTGTTCGAAACAACACGCAGCTTTACAGTATCGACTTGTACCCTTTGAACGTGAAAACGGAACTTCAGGAAAGAGAGTAAGGCCTTATGTTATTGACCTTGAATCGGCAAACGGCACGTTTGTCAATAATGTGAAGATTGAGCCAAAGAAGTATGTCGAACTTCTTGAAAGAGATGTTGTAAAGTTTGGTTTCAGTTCCCGTGAGTATGTGCTTCTGCATGAGCATAGTAAAGATGATGATTACGACGATGTTGGGGACTTGGATGAACCGGGAGAAGTCGCTGTAGCTGAATGAAACTTGAGTTTAATCTGCTTAGAATATTCAAATTAGCCTGTCATTAATTAATAATTATGATTAATTAGTAGAAATAGCAGTGCAATTGACTGATCATCAATTCTGTTTCTATGACTATTTATTGTACCATAATCCTGTTTTTATTTTATGTGTTTGAATTTATTTTATATGAAATATTTTCATGTAGGTTAGGTACCTATATTTTTTACTAGGTTTATGTATGTCCGAGGACAACATGTCTGAGTACTGAAAGTCAGACCTTACCGGTTGTGTATCATATAAAGTGGATGTGAGAATAAAGATGTGGAAGAACTTGATAACAATTAAATTCTGTGTTTTTAATTCATCTGTTTACATTTATGGTTGGCCTACTGTTTTAGGCCCTATATGATACATTGAAAAACGTACATTTTAGCTTATATGGTTGAGAGGCATCTTGGTTGTTCGTGTTGTCAAATACTTGACTAGGCTTTATATCATTATGCTAATGTGGACATTTTATTGGTCTTCTTTTCGTTTATAGGCATTGCAGTCTTGTATATACAGTATATGTAGAATTATAGTGCAGTGAAACCTTGATCCATCATTTTCCCGATTCTAACATTCATTTTTCTCCCACCCTACTGCCATGTGACCTACGTTAATTTTTCCAGCATGATGGTCTTTCTCCTCCTTGTCCCTTTTAAAATGATTGATGAAGGTTTCACTGTATATATAATACAAAATTATGAATTTACAATTTAATAATTACTATTTACTAGCAATAATTTGAGGTAATTCTTCTATTTGAAGCTTATGTTTTATACACGTAGTTTTTGGAAGTAGGCGTAATCATCATTATAGACTAGGATCAGTTATCTCTGCAATAAATAATTATTCATTTTAGTATAATACATTGTAATAGATTTCTTTTTATACAGACTGAAACCAGACTTTTATGCAAATGGTTACAATTATATTTGATGCCTTAATATTTAATAAGAGACATTGAGAATTATTAGTTACATTATACCGGTAATTAATTACGGTACGTACATTTGACGTGTACTTGCAAAGTTGTGAACGGTAAATCACAAGACTTAACTCATATATCTTGACGTTTTTCTGTTGACGGCACTTCATACTTTTCATTGAATACTATATTGTAACATTTACAAATGAAATTAACTTATTAAGATACAGTTTGGTTTTGAGCATTACTTTCAATCACTTTCGTTATTGTCTCCGTTTCTAAGTTTTCCATTGAATTATTTATCGTTTCATCATTCAACAATGACTTCTTTGCTACATTTGTGTAAGGAGTCACTTGCTTGATGCTTTTATCACTTGCACTTATAGACTGGTTAGTATGGCTTCTCTTAAGTGGCGGTAATAATTGTTCTAAACTAGATAAGTCCTTATTATCTTTGCTATTCTTTCTAACTTCCGATAGAACATTTTTCCGTAAGCTACCCGCATTACTTTTAGTGTCTACTACTTCTGAAATGTTTTCCACAACCTCGTCAATTCTACCAACGGCTGACACTTGTTGATTGGATAGAGACGTTGAAGCGCTTACGTCACTCAGTGTTGACGATGTTGAGAATGTTCTGGGCCTGTCGCCGTCGTTTTGAATTGTTCGATGACTGCTCGTCCTAGGAATCTCGTAACCGTCTCGAACAGTTGGTGAGTCACTGTCGTAAAGTAGTTCCAGGTACCTGGGTCCTTCACCTGGGTTCATTGGACTTGCATTACGACTCCCGTCGATCCCTCGGGGTGTAGATGAAACAGTGCTCTGACGAGGTGCTAAATCGGGAGCAGGGGGGAGAAATGGGACACGATCCCTACTGCCACCTTCACTTTCTGTCTTCCAGGAACTTCCTACAATTGAAAACATCACATTTATACATGCATACATTAAAGATATTTGTGTTTCTACAAAGAATGAAAAAGGTTTGAGCAAATTATGTGAAAAATCCACAAGTACTGTAGTTGATCTATTGTTGTCATTATAAGCACAATTTCATTTTCTCATCTCGTTGATTTATGTTTTTATGCGACAGTTCAATGTGGAAATGATGGATATAGTTACAGTTTCAATTCAATTGCAACCATGCATGTCAGTAAGTTAATAATCTATGTTAATTAGTTACATCCAAAGTGCCTTCAAATGAGGGTAAAAAATGTACCTGAGCTGTTATGATTTTCGTCTTCAAAGAAACCTTGGTTTTCAATTCCTCCTGATGAACAACAAAACAAAAGCACCATGCGTAGTTAGTAAGTTAGTTAATTCTTTAAATGCCATGCCCAATATTGATTAAAATCTCCCATCATGTTTCATTGTTATGCATTCACGTACCGTTTCTTGTTCTGCTCACATAATGACCAATATGAACCGCACTTAGTGGAACAGCCGGTGTCTTGTTCTTTAATCCTTCTAACACGTCTAAGCAATACTTGAATGTTGGTCGACATTCAGGATTGTAACTCCAGCATTTTAACATAAGTTGATGGCTAGAAACATAATTGTTGTTAGTTTGTAGTTTATACTGCAAACAAGTTTATTAGTGAAGAGGGCAATATAACCTACATAGAAGATTGATTTTTTTTTCATGAAATTTTATATTAAATTACAATAAATTAAAAATAATATAATTTTCTCATGCTGGAAGTAAAATGTAATGTTTGTGTCATGTAGGCAATCAGTCTAAAAGCAGGAAAATGTATTGTTTGTGCCTACATTAAGTCGGAAATAATTTCAAACATGTCTGAAACGTGGTCAATTAGGTACACTTGGGCAATGTACGTAACATTTAAGCATATTGTCAATCATCAACAGTGTATAATTCAAGTTGTGAAATTCAACTGAATTTGTAATAATAATGTTGGATTAAACTTACAGTTCTTCTGGGCAATTACTTGGTCTACCAAGTCGTCCCCCATTTCTCACATAATGAAGAACTTCCAAATTGGTCCGTGCAGGATACGGTTGTTGGCCCAACGTCAGTATCTCCCACATTAGTACACCAAAAGCCCATACATCCGATTGGCAAGTGAACACACCGTCAACTAATGATTCCGGTGACATCCACCTTACTGGTAACAGTCCTTCTCCTTCTTTACGATAATAATCATTCTTGTAAATGTCTCTCGCTAGACCAAAATCACCGATTTTAACTATTCTAGTTGTTGGATTGTCGGAAGAAACTAAACAATTACGGCATGCTAGATCACGATGAACGAAATGCATTTCTTCTAAATATCGACATCCTCTTGCTACGTCAACACACATAGCTAGTAGATCGAGGAGTGTCAGTGCATTAGTCGAATAAATGAGTGGACGACTTATACGTAAATAGCTCAGTAAATCACCGCTTTCCATTAATTCCATGATTATAAAGTTGGGATCATTGTCAAGACAGACTCCTAATAATTGAAGAATATGTTCATGTTTGAAGTTACTCATTAGCTGAGCCTCCTTTAGAAATTCGGCTTTTTCTTGGTCCGTTGCTCCTTTTCTCAACGTCTGAAACCAAACAGATAATTTGTCATGGTTCATCGTCAGCATTTTGAAAACAGCGAGTAATAGCACTATAAATGTTTATTTTTACCGTAATTTAGTGTTGCAGTAATTTATAACTTGTGAACACATATAATTAAGAATAACCAATTGTATTTGGATTTATATTACAGCAAAACCTGTATAGAAAATATTTTACCACCCATTAGTTGAGTTTTATTTTTCGTTTCATTTTGAATGCACTTGAATGAATTTCAATAGTTCCGTTAGTAAGTTTTTATCTTGAGTAAGTTTTTCACAATGTTTCCTTAAAAACATTAAAGGCCTAAAGGGCACTGGAGCAGTTTCTTTGTCATTGTTTATGCATACATACAATACAATTCAGCAATACTGATGTAATAACATTATTTTCAGATTGCTTTGTATACTAATTTTTTCTCATTACATAATACCATAATTTTTTCACTACCGGTACTCCTTTATGTTACAATTATTATTAGCATCTTTTATTTTATCATTACTCTTTCATTAATTATTTTATTTTCCATTCTTTTTTCAATCAATCATTCATAAAATATTTTAATATTATATTTAATAATCAATATATTCAATATAGGCCTGATAATTTTATTGAATGAAATATTAATTAATTTATTAATTGATTGTTATATTATTATTATTATGTGTCTGACAACCACATATCGCTGCCTTGGTACTTATTTGTCGTATATCCATTTTTCGTATTTTCGGAGTTGGATGTTGTATAATATTTTCCAGGGCTGGTTACCCTATATCCGTCTTCCTTTGCGAATCAGGTGACTCTCGCGTGTTAGATCGAATGATTTCATGTCCTACATGTAGTTGATTTGGCCTGCTAATCCCTGGATTATGGTATACAGCATCTCACCACGAAAATACAAAAAATGGATATGGGACAAATAAGTACCAAGGCAGCGATATATTAAATTATAGACTTTCTTTTAGTCAGAGTACAGCACTGTCGAGTCACGTATTTTCCTGACGTCATGTAGCGCTTCTCATTGGTTAAAATTCAAAGATGATAATCAAGGTATAGGCCCTATAGGTATATTTAAAAAGAAGGAAACAGAAGTTGGATAAGAAGTATACCTTGACTGCGACTCTGCTTTCTGTCGTGCCCAGGGTAGTCAGAACATTTCTTGCCAGCCCTTCAAATACTTCACCAAAAGCACCACTTCCTAGAAATTTGGTCAGGGTAATCTGATCTCTTCTTATGTGTGGTAAAAGAGCTATTTCCTCGTCGGTCGGTATCTCATTACTCGAAGTCGTATACAGTGCGTTGGTATTGTGTACAAAGTTACCGCGTCTTGGTAACTCACGGAGTGTTGCTAACTCAACGTCAGGACCGCGGATTCTTGTCGTGCCTTGGAGAGCTTTCTTGTCTTGTTCACGGCGACGAAATACTGTCGAAACAATAGGATTTTCAAACAGGTGTGCTCTGATATAACAATTAACAAATGAATAAATAAATAAATAGAAAATAGATGGATAGGAGAAATGGATACACCCAGTGTTTGCAAGAACTTGAATTCAAATAACTTGATGGATCAAATTCAAATTGAAAAACGACAAATGAAATGATACTGTCTGCAATTTTCTTTGCAGAGATTGAATATACGTAATTAAAAACATGATTGAATACATTCTGTCTGCAGCCTTCAAGACCTTGTGAATTATATGAATTATCCATTCATACAGTATGAACGTATAATTTGATATAGTACATAGTACTATGTACGTATTTTACATAGTACATACTAACATATTATCTTACCAAAGGTGAATGAGAGGATGCCCACAGTGCATGATATCAATACCAGGATTGGTATTAATATACCAAGAACAATACCCAATTCTTGCTGGCCTGCTAACATGGCTGCTTCTGTCACGTCAAAAGATTCACTTTGACCACTGAATGAACTCCACCCGTAAGCATTTCGCGATCTCACTCGGAACACATACTTCAGGCTGGGACTCAATTCTTTGATAATCCAATAATTATCAGATCCATTGTAATAAATGATCCAATCTTCTTTATAAACTTCATTATTATCTTCCATCGTATAATTAGCTTCACGTTTACTTCGTTTGCCTCCCATTATCAATCCTTCGAGGCTGTATAATTCAATCTGAGCTCCATTCTCTCTTGATATATCCCAAGTAAGTTGGTACACATCTCTTTTAACATGCTGGATGGCTGGTATACCTGGAGAACTTGGACAGTCACCTGTAATTCAGAAGAATTCAACACTTAAAAACGAAGGCCGCATTTATATTTTCCGGGTAGATTTTTTGAAAATGATATTATCAGCAAATTTTTGAGAGAACAAATGGATTGTGTGTATGAATAATTATGCGTTTTCATAAAGGAATGACTACGGTTATGATCAGCGCTCGAAATTTGTAGGGCCAGCTGAGATCAGATGCCACTGAGCAACGGATGCATGACAAATGTAAATTAGGTTGACAACACTCATATATACAAAACAACTCGGAGGTAATTACAATATTGATCGGCACTCATTTTAAGGTTGATGTTTTACAACGGTGAGTAATGGGAGGATATATTTGATTACTTACCTAACGTTTCAAATGTAAATCTTTCATCTTGTGGCCAAACATATGGAATTGTTGAGAGATTGTAATCAAGGGACAATCTGAATACATATCGTGTCTTTGGTAATAAATTCTCCAAAATGAAGCTGTATACACCATAGTCCATTAATATTAGTGTTCCAACTTTCCAATCTACCTCTTTCAATTTTCGATACTGTATTTCTTGCCTCACGATACCATTGCCAACTGATGACTCCCAAGTGACATTCAAATACGACGCCGTTGCGTACAATAATGTGATATTATTTGGTTCATGAAAAGTTTCAATTGGAACAATGTTGCTCTCATTGTAGGCATGACTATGTTGCGAGTAAGCTCTTATCCATATGGAATAGAGTTTACCAGGAAGTAGACTGTAAACTTCTGAAGAATAAAGTGTTTTGTCTTCTTGTTCCATAACAACTTGTTCACCAGTCTGACGTACTCCAGCCGTTGTACCGTTTGTGCTCCAATGTATTTGATAGTAAACTGATTCGTCGTTTAGCTCGAGCGGTGGAAGCCATTGTACGAGAAGGGTGTTTGGGGTGACCACGTGGGCTGTGATGTTTCTAGGTGATGACGGAGCTGTAAAAAAAAAAAAAATTATGTTAAACTTCAGTACATTTGTAGAACCGGAACTTCTGTTTTCTGCAAAAAAATCAACTTGAATATATATATATATATATCTTTCCCAGATGACCAATTAAATTGGGCCAGGGGGTGTTTCCACCGATTCATCTAGGGCAGGATTCATCTCTCCATCGGTTCCTGCCAGTTCCGACCTCTTCCTCTTCTTCTTCACCACTACTTTCCTCTGCTTCTTCTTCTCTTCCTACGAGTTCCTTCCACCGTTCCCTATCCTCCCACCTTGAATATTGTTTCCCAACTTGAATATCAAAATAAAATATATACATGTTATAGCCGGGTTTAAATGAAATTGAGAACGATCAGGGAGTTACCTGACATAGTGCAAACATTCTCAGAATTCAGAACTACGTATATAGTATGATACATGAGTACAGTATAATAAATTAATAATATGGCAAGAGATCGTCTTCCATAACAATAATATTTAAAGCTTCATTAATGAAGGTTTTTCTCACGTTTTAATAATAGAATCTAGTGTTGCATATCAATCCGCTTCAATTAATGAGTTTATGAATATTGTAGAAATACACCTCCCAAATGAGATTCAATCCTTCTTGTTATCACAGACAATTCTCACGCTTTTTGTTTTTAATTTCACTACAGGTGATAAGTGCTTACGACGTTCGTGTTATTTCAAGAAACCAATAATCACGTTATCCACCAAATTGATACAGTAATTCAAAATCATGAATAGTGAATTAATAAAAAGTTACATTGCTTTAAGAAAAATAAAGACTGTTGAGAAAAGTTGGTAGTAAATACCTCCAGCTTCAGTGGGAAAAACTGTTGGTGGTCCAATCATTGGTGAGACTCCTTCCATTTCACTATAATAATTCTTGAGTCCAACAAAGAACACATATCTTGTGAACGGTTTGAGTCCAGCTATTTCCAACTCCTGATTATATGTTAAAATCTTCGAGCAATTGAGTAGATTGCTTATACATCCTGTAGTGCCATTATCGTCATCCTTCATCGGTCCATAATAAACCGAGTATTCTATGGTTGCAAGGGAAATGTTTTCACACTCATGATGACGGATTGCTTCGGGAAGTGCTAGAGTCACTGACTCTGAGGTTCGACTCAAAAGATTTACAGCTGTTGGGAACTGCCGTGGTGATAAACAGCGAGGCTCTGAAATACATACAACCGTTTTTCGATTTGTTTTAATAGAGAAATCTTTCTATCACCAATTTTTAACAATATTCTTGTAAAATGTGTAAAATCGTTTGAAAATTGTTTCTAAATTAGCAGTCAAACGCTCCATCAACATACTCCTTTATTTCATATTATCAGTTCTATCAGTTAGAGATATCTATTATTTAAATAATAATCATTCATTTCAGCTCATATCTTTAGGCCTACCTATATCAATTTGTATTTGTATTTTTTATTATTCATTATTATTTTTATTTTATTTTTCAACGCATATAAAATATATTCAACTTCACTCTACCTGGATAAGGTTGTAAATGTGGGCCAAGAGCAGCAATGCCTCTCACTCCTGATAGTTCCAAAGTAGTGACTCCCTTCACCAAACTAGCTACCATTGGGTCATTGCCAACTTTAGCCACTGAATAAACTCTGCCCATTGTTGCATTCGACCAATACAGAAGTCTTTGGTCACTTGTAATCGAAGTTGGTGGTAAACCTGCTTCTGCGTTCATCGTAGCGTTCACGACAACCATACATTTACATCCGTCAAGCTCTGCAGAGTAGACATGATTCTGCCATCCGTCAACCCAAAGGATCTTTGGTTTGGCCAAGTTTGTCTGATCAATTGACATGGCCTTTCCGACAGCCAAGTTTTCTGGGCAGTTACAGTCGTCAGTGAGACCACTCTGACGTCTGAAATGTTTCGTAGTGAATAAGAAGTTTAAATGCATTAAATGTTATACCGCTACTACTAGGGGTGTAATGAATTTTGTTTATATCACTGTGTTTCTTATAGTGTAATTGAATAAATAAAATAATAAAATATTGAAGGGTACGCCAGTTATAATACACACATTTAATTTAATTATTGCTAGATTACAAAATTGGTACCGGGTACTGGTATCGTAGTCCCAAAATGAAATAGGTAATGCAGTGAACAAGGACATAAATGCTTTAAAGGGAATCCATGATATTTTTTGAATTTAAATCAAAATTAATTAAATTATGCAATAAATACTTTTGAATAAAATTTGTTTACCTTTGTCTGTTTTTATTTTTCATGAAGAACGGTTTTACATGTTTTCCGTCTGTTTTCCCTGTCATTAGATATCCAACTTCATTGCGATTTATCTCTATCCAGAAAAGCATACTAAAACATACAAAAGAGTTGTAAGCGTTTCTGTAAACATGAATAACATCCAAGCACAACTACATTATGTAATCAACTGTACAATGTACAATGTAATTAACTAGCTGTACATTTGAACTTACTCAGTGACAAAATCCAAAGCAGCAAAATATAATTATAATGTGTTAGTACTACTATTTACACTTTCACAATTAATTAATACAGTATTTGTATATATATGTATCTTCATTAAGACTCTGTCTTACATTAAAAGATTCCAAAAACACAGAATAAAAATCAATTAATTAAAATATAAAACAAATCATCAATAACAACATTTTAGAGAATAACAAAATAAATATAATTTGACTAGGTTTGAATAAGAAAATGTAGAAAAAAGAAATAATTAAATGATGATAACGAAATCATACAAAAATTAAGAAGGGGAAAAAAAGGAATACTACCATATTCTGCCAATTGTGATAGTGGTTGATCAGTAAATAGTTACTATCAAGACAATTATTTGTAAATTCTTAAGAATACCTTTTGTAAGGGGAAACTTCTAGACTGTGAATGTACTTTGGTCTCTTTAGTACTCTCGTTGCTTGAATCGATCCCTTCTCGACTTGATTCAAATCCAAACGGTTGATTGTAGATCCTGAACCTTTACCGTCAACTTCTGACCAGTAAATATATCTTCCCACCCAGTCAACAGCAATACTGAGGCCAGTATTATTCAACGTTAAAATCTTTGTTCGATTCATTCCATTGATATTTGAGCTTAGTAATTCTTGTAATTCGTTCAGCCAAAATATCTTGTTTTCGTGACTTAGAAATGCGAGATCTATTGGTGGGCCGCTGCTTCGAGAGAGAGTTTGGTTCTCATATTTATCGCAGTCGGTTATCTTGACAGCATCATACGTTGATAAAAGTAATTGTGGTATTGGCATTTCTACGTCAGTATCAGCTCGTATTGGAGATGTTAGTTGGCCTGTTCCCACCTGAGTATATGCTTGAACCTGCAGATATAAAGCATAGGATTTGTTTCATCATTGAAGTAAATACAAACTGTCGATGATAATTGACATTAAAAAGACAATAAAAACCCATTCATCATTCATGATTAGCAGTTACTTTTTTATTTAGATGGTCATGTGACTATTAGTGACTTGATGGAAGGAATATTTTACAAATATTTTAAACATCATCTGCAAATACATTTATACTTATTTAACCCACACGATTCACACAATAATAATAATAATAATAATAATAATGATATTGGTTGACTCAAGTCATTGACCAAACTGAACAAGTTTTCATAAAATATCATTACATTATTGATTTTGAAAAATAAATTTAATCATTTTCAAGATACCATAATTGGTACTGTTACATAGGGGGCATAAACAGGTGAATAATGAAATAATCTTACTTGAAAATAGTAAGTTGAGTTCCGTAGCAAATTATAAGCTGTAAATTCTTGTTTCTCCGAGTTCAAGTCATAAGAATCACATATAGTCAGTTCGTCGTCTGCAACTGTAAACCAGCATTTCACTTTATATCCTTTTATTATTCCATTGGGTTGAAGTGGTGGATCCCACCGTAAGGCAGCTTGAATTTCCTGGCTATCTTTCACCGGGTTCCTCATGTACGAGACAAACACTCGAGTATTAGTAGGGATTGAGGGGAGCGACGGGGGAGAATGTAGTACAGTACGTACTTGTGGCGAAACCGCCCAATACGTAAACGCTTTGATTGTGATCTGAAGGCGAGAATACGGTGTCAGTGAACGTGGATCCCAGTACGATACGAAAGATTCTGACGTGATTAGTTGGTTGTCTTTTCTATTGAAATCCTCAATTTTCACTTGATAGAATACTTGTCCGTAGTTAACGTTTGTGACTGGATTCCAGACTATTTTGAATGACTTGTATGTTCCGTTGATTCTTATTGACTGTTGAGAAACTGACTCTGGTATGACATTTATTATCTTCAAGAAACTTGTATCTGAAATGAAAATTTGTATCATTAGAACAATTGAACTGTTGTTTTTTTCACCAAAGATAGTTATGTTCAACTGTAGAGTGTGAACTTGAAAGCATTTATGTTGAGTTGCCATGAGGTAAATTGAATTTTCTTTCACTGTATGCACTATTACAATTTGTTCAATGAATAATTTTTGTGTAAAAAAAATAACATGATACTTCCAGATTGTCTGGCTTTAAATTCTATTCTGACTTACTGAATATCTGTTGTATGGCTGGATCCATAATTGCAACCATATTAAGCCCTGATAAGCTCATTCCACTGATAACAGCTGCATTTTGTCCGTTTAAATCACCAATAACTGCATTACGATTATCCTGAAGCCAGAGTAGATGATCACTGAAGTAGCAAAGTGGCCCTTGCATATCAGGCTGTTGCAGGTTCGATACACTGAGCAGTTCAATCTCTTGGCCGTGCTTAAAACGTTCAGCCATCGGAGCTTGGAAAAGCTTCGACCCTTCGTAACTCCTGAGTGAAATAAAAATACACAAGTTAGCAATTAAATGGTTCATAATATGTTTTTACTATGTTTTCAGAACAAGCTACATGTTGATTTCATAACCCTGTCCTGCATACTTTTTTTCTGTCAGGGGTAAAATTTAGGTACACAATGAAGACTTGGTATTTGAGTTCCATAAAAAGTGAATAATAAAATAGTAGGTCAATTTGACACTAATAGTTTAGCTTCCCTAACTTGATTAAATTGTATCTAATTGTAATATTATCATGATATACTTGTTGAACGACTTTGCTACACAGGTTGAAATAAAAAACAATATACGCTGCATTAGCCGTACCTTACAATCCAGTAGACTGCTCTTTGATCAACGTCTAACGTCAATCCCATTACTTGTTTACCAGAGAACAGTTCAGCGGGGTAATAAGTACGTCTTTCTTCCCCATTGAGTCTAGCACACTCGACTGCATGACCTGTGGACCAGTAAATGTAAGCCTGGACAGCGTCGATGTTCAACTCTTTAGCCACTGTCAGGATAGGAAGAGGTTCCTGTTGACTTCCATTCAAGTTGCCGCGGGTGATCTAGGGAAAGAAGATAATTCAGAAATTAATTAAAGAAATTCATAATTTTTACGTTTGTAGAATCTACAATTATTTATCTTTGATTCGATAATTTCGAAACTTGATAGCACAATAATAGTTTTCCATACACGCAATTATGGACTTGACGTTGCAGATCATTATTATTGCAGGTCGAGTGTTGAACACTTCAATGTAATTATAATGCAGTTCTATACTTTTATAGTCACTTGGTTATATAACATTTTCAACATACCAATTGCTGCTTAGGATTCGACCAGTATAGTTTCTTCCCAATCCAATCCACAGCAATACTCCCGACTGAATCAATCTCCGTCAATTGTCCTCGTTCATGACTTGTAACATTGAACCAATCAACATGTGTCGTATTCGTGACTAGATACAATCGATCTTGATACCATGCAATGTCCGTAATATGATAATCCTCGCTGTCATCTTTGAGATTTGTCATATGTATTAATGTCTCCACATTTTCGCCAGTCACATCCGATTTCAGTAATCCTTCCGCAGCAGACCATATTATTGATGCGTATTGACCGTCTTGTGGGAATCGCAATGTTTTTCCTCGGAACTCTGAAGACCAAGGGCCAATCCCTGAGCTGGTGTAAGCAGCAGTTTTAATCACATACTCAGTGTTCTCCATCAAGTTTTGTATAGTATATGACGTAGTGTTTACGTCCGTTTTGAATATTGTCATTCCTCGAGTTTCATCTTTGATGTGTAATTCATATGACCAGTTCTGCCAAGCTCCTTTGCCTTGTCCACCTAATAAGTGAGGAACTTGCCATGAGGTTTTAGCAATCTCTGCCCCTAATATAGCTTGTACGTTAGTTGGTGGATTTACTGGGATCGGCATCGGCTGAGAAGAAGGAAGATTCACGCTTACACTAACGAATGAGCG
This sequence comes from Brachyptera risi, assembly GCA_964007535.1. Classification (NCBI taxonomy): domain Eukaryota; kingdom Metazoa; phylum Arthropoda; class Insecta; order Plecoptera; family Taeniopterygidae; genus Brachyptera; species Brachyptera risi. The sequence continues at coordinate 27,680,925 of OZ023329.1, read as the reverse complement.
GTCGGATAAGTCGGGGTATGCGTTGTGGAAGTAACTATCTTGAATAGGATGATATTCTTCCGTGAATATTTCCTTCCCATTTGTCCAGTAGAATAAACCATTCGCAGTTGCGATTGAGGTGACGTTATGGAACATCGGTTGTTGAGTATTGTAACGGAGATCTAGTTTTTCGTGCCTGAGGAGAGTATTTTATTATTTTTTTTTTTTAATAACATCGAAACTTGATACAAAATCATTGTTCCCCAATTAAGGCTATGGATGAAAGATAGGATCGTTTGGACGGGGCACCACAAGGGCGATCTTACCACCCCATTTTAAATTATTATTAATTTTATTATTATGAAATCATTTATAAAACACACAAATTTTACTTGTTAAAGTTTTTATTGAAAACAAAATCTTTCAAAGATTCATTCAGAGGGCATTTAGACAGCTTTCAAAATGTAGTTACGTATGGTCAAAGTTTGAATGCTCATATGAAATTCTGTAAAAGTATGTCCAATCATTTTTCATCATTTGGGATTTAAAAAAGACATTGAATTAGTAGTGCCTAATGGATATAAACTGAAATCCTCTGATCATTGTGAATAAAATGAAATAAAATAAAAATAAAATGTACAGTGAATAAATCATTAAAATAGAAACTGTACAATATTTTGGCTTGAATAATACTGTAGGCCTGTATTTCCAATTTTAGTTTCTGTACTGATCAAAGTTGTAAATTTCTATCAACTCACCCATCCAAGGAAACTGCAATAACCGTGTTCTGATTGTGATTTGGAACTAGCAACCTGAAGTTGGTGTGATCAACAGTGAAAGAGCCCAAACCAGGGTCTTCTAGGATAAGTTCAGGTTGTATATCATGCTTCACTCCATTGCTAATGTCAGACAAGTCAAGACGATACAGACCACCTCGGGGACCGGAGATCACCCAGAACAAGTAACTGAGGAAGAAGAGAAATTGTATAATTGGAGTATTTTTAACCAAGATATATGGTACTCTGGAAATACATTGATAGACAGACTTACATTATAATATCAGGTTGAAGGACATCTCAATGATGTTAAATTTATAATTAATAGTGATTTTTTAAAGCACCGGAATGCATATTACTATTGGTATATGGATTGGTATAACAATTAAATTCCAATAGTAATGCAATGCATATCATTATGCAACTATAACATTTAAGGTGCCTGTTAATTTCATTTAGGCATTTTATTTCATTTTGCATGTACTGTATTGGTATAATTACATATTCTGTATGGCAATAGTTTGTTTCATAAAATTGAAGAAAATATACGTAACGAAGTATACCGTTATCAATGAAAGGAATAAAAACAGAAATTAAGTAATAGAATAAATAAATGTGAAGGTCCAACACAGAAATTTTATTGTACAGAGGTATCATACAAATTCTATAAACAGCATGTTTATATGGCCACTATAATTATATGAATAATTGATTTTTTCGATAACATTTAACCGTCACTTTGGTAAGTTTCAGATATTAGGAAATATAGTAGCCTATATAAATTTGAATCTCAAAGAATTTAACCTTTGCACAAAAATGATCCAAGAAAGACCACTGTCAACTCACACAATAATCACTCAGCATGGACCAGCAGCTTACCTTGCTGCCAAATTATTGATTCATTTCTGAACTCTTTCAGTGGAATGCATGGCATTGAAAACACAAAGAAATATCTTGTGATTTAGTGAGTATTTATTCACTTATTACTTACCCATTATATGGATCCACTTCAATGTGATGTGGCTTGCTAAATAATCCGGCGACTGCAATCGTAAGCCCTCGCCCGTCCAGTTCGCACCGCGCCACCTGCCATCTCGTACCAGACGAATGTTTCACCTCTCCCAGCATGTAAAGCTGATTGTTGAGCCAGTCAACGCTCAGGTCCAGGGGGAGGAAGTTGGTGTGTGAAGGCGTGAGAATAGTGCTGGGATGTTGGTATCTGTTCAGAGACGTGCGGTAAACGTAACCAGCCGAATCGGATACGAACAGCATTCGCCGGGATATGTGAATTGCTACTCCTGAAGACATTTGTAAAAGTGGTTAGTAAATGGAATAATTTAATTTGTATAAATAAGTTATAACCACCGTACTACATCAGTTTATGAGATCACCTCTTGGGGAATGATACTGAACAATTTTACTGCAGTGGAATCTCTTCAGTACGTTTTTCAGGGGACCATATAGAAAAAACTTATGAAAGAAGCTACTGTATTCAACATGTAAGAACGTATGGATAGGATCAAAAAATAAAACTTACCAAGGTGAGAAATATACTAAAGAGAAACTTACTGAAGAGGTTCTACTGTAATGGCTATTTCATCAAATAGAGACACGTTTATTAGAACAAGGTAGGCCTACTAGAATTCACCTTCAAAACCATTGTTCCTTATTTACTATACTTGAACTCAAAATTGAATGAATTAATAGTTTATTAAATTTTTAAAAGAATAGTCTGTCACTTATCAAAAAGAATATTCCATTTATCAAATAGTTTTATATCGATCAAGATGAATGTATAGGTTGGATCTATTTAAGTAAATCTCTTGAGTCTATTCACAGTAAGGCCAACTCTGCCGCTAGATGGCACTAGTGTTTCTGACATTGTTGCAAAATTAATTGTAACAGAGCATTTCTGTCTATAACTTGAGTAGCTAACGGGCCCTTTTTTCGACACTTTTCCTGGTTTTCCACGCGAACGCATGGATAAACTGGAAATCAAAATGGTTCAAAACGAGCCAATTTTCGGCCCGCATCGAATGGTATCAGTTCAATAAGTCCACTCTGTGGCAGCTACGACTGATTGAGCGTCTTGGTCCACGCCAACTTTTGCATCCCATTAATCCCATTACTATAAAAACAGCAAGAAACTGCTCCGGTAATGCTCAAATTATTGTGTACGCCTACCTTTGATCAGATGTGTTGTGTTGTACATGACTACGGGTTCATCCATCATATCGGCCACTTGTCGGATAATCGTGTGATGAGCTCCCAAAATAAGTACTGGCTGTTGTTGCGCATCTTTCACTGAAATTATATTGTAGAAAACATTCATAACATTCATCTTGTTATACTTTCAATTACTCTTTAGCATTTTGCTCAGTTTTCCCATACTTCTCTATAGCTGGACATACCAGTTTTAATAATATTCATGATAAGCTATATCCTACTTCAAAGAAATTGAAATATAAGAATACCGAAATTGATTCAAATGATGGTTGCTTCAAATTTATCATTTGAATCTTTAATGGAGTGGACAGAATCTAAATATCTTCAATATTTAATGAAATGTTTTTGTATCTACAAAGTATTGTTGATAAATAGTCTATAAGAAAGTATCATATGTGAAACTCAAAATGTGAATTTAGTTATAAATAATGCATCTACAGTACTAGTTCATTTTGAAACATTTTTGCAAATTATACAAAATTAAAAAATTGATCAAGATTAATTATTATGTCAATTATATTTCTTCTTTGTTTACATTTTTTCTTGATTTCTTTAATTTCTTCCATTGATTACACAAAAAGAGAATTTATATTTGGACAATTGAATATGTTCGGTGATATGTTGTGATATGTTGGAGCAAAATAATTGATTGTTATGCTGGAAAGTTTTTCAAGAAATATGTAGGGTTTATTCTTAATTTATTTTCCATTTGATAGAAAATAAACACCAAGGTGGACATTCCATTAATTCCTCACCAGTGAGCTCTGCAGGCGTAGAAACTAGAATGGCTGAGGCGGGTCCCTCTCCAATGCCATTTCTCATTGTGACTGAGAGGGAGTAATTTCTACGTGGGAGCAAGTTTTTAAACATATAGTGTTCTTTATTTTCGGCAACAGCAATATCCTGGAAATACAAACCATCACAATTATTATAGAACAATTTCAAATGATTCACTATCGCATAGCTATAATAGTTATTTTGTTACGGTACTATAAATAAGATTGAAAATTGTACTGAATTATCAAAGCTTTTTTGAATCTTGTTGAATACTGCTATCTACATTACCATTCATCAGCTGTTATTATGAAAAGTATTATTTTTAATTACAACTTAAACGAAATATTATTCTATACTGTAACTGCCAATAAGTATTTCTAATCAGTACTATAATTAGCTGCACATTGAAGAGTTAAGAAGAAGAGTAAGTGATTGACAAAATAACTAAGCATTGCACTACGAGGATATATAAGCAGTGGTATATTCATATTTTTCTTGAAAAGTAGTGATAAGTTATGTTAGAAGACAACACAAAGACAGTTAAGGAAGGGGAAAGAGATTCGTACAATATAGAGCAGACTATTTTATTCTGTTAATTTATAATTCAGTTTTTCGCGTTCAGAAAGTGTTTTGAGGTAAGTTAGTTAAGCGAACATGGCATTTAGATAATTGAAGCAGCATGCACAAACACTTTTTGAACAGACGGTACTCAGTTACTCTTACTCAGTTGCTCATTTTTAAATAAGATCCAATATTGAATTTTATAGCAAAATCAACTGATCAGTCAGCATTGAGATTTTTCCATTCCGAGCAAATATTACCAGTTTTGATTATTTTGGTATCATGTTGGTAATTTAATTTATATTGAATTTAGAATTAATAAAAAATTAATATGAAAGGTGCTAAAGAAAACATGTTAAAGGGCCCTATTATGTATAAACTAAAAACTCAAGCTAGAAAAGAAAGAATTGAAACATTTATTTCATAACCATTGAAAGCTTTCGAAAAGATTGAGCATTATTTTAGATTCATTCATTAGTTGAAGTGAAAGAAAAAGCTTCTCTTTTGACAACTAGAGAGATCTACTTTAGACTTGTTTTCACCTTGAGAGCCGAATAGCCCTCGGGTAGCTCACTGATTTGCAACTTGTAGGATAGAATAGGGCCGTTAGGAAAAGGTCCGGGTTCCCAGGACACAGATATACGAGACGAGTCTACCGCAGTGGCTCGTACGATGTTTGGTGGTGAAGTTGGTATGCCACTTGCTAACGTGCTGATGACGACGCTCGGCTGAGATACGATTGGCTCGCTGTGATGCGGAGATAGAAGTAGCGCGATACGGAACTGAGGAAAACAAAGGAGATGGTTTTTGTTCAAATTTATTTTACTAAATTATTTGAGTTTTTAATTAGGGACTTGCATTTATGTGTCAGAGGTGAATATTTGGACTTGTAGTACGGTAGTGGGTTTTTTCACCAACTTGTTACTGCTATATACAGTTTCAATAAATATCGAATAACAGTTCAGGGGAACTTGGAATTCCTTACATATTAACTACAAAAATGCGCTCCACATGTTAAAATATGAATAAAATACTAAAAAAGAGAATAGAATTTAAAATTCACCATGAAACTTGTCTTTAGCCGCTTCTTCAGCCCAGCCACTCAGCAGTCGAGTGTTTGACACAATTTCAGGGAAAATTGCTGATTATAAATAGTGTAGATATAATGTAAACAAAAAAACACCACAGAAAAACACTCCACAACCGCAATTACAATAAATACAACAAACTTGAATGCAGATGCTTATTATCACTTCAATTTTTTACACAATTTCAAGTTTATAATCAATTATTCTTAAATATATTTTTTTATCAACATCGAAACTTGATACAGAATTATTCATTGTTCCCTGATTGAGGCTATGAATGAATGAAAGTATGATCATCTGGACAAGGTACCACAATGGCAGTTTTTACACTCCATTTAATTATTTTGAATAAAAAACTGTCAACTTTGACACCAGGACTGTGCTGTCTGTGACCAAACTCTTTCGCCGCATATAAAGTCTTTCACCATTCAAAAGTCCGGAACACATTTCAAAGATAAACTGTTTGTGTAATATACTAGTATCTGGATATTATTATTATTATTATTATTATTTTTTTTTTTTTTCAAATTTGAATTATTTTTATTTGAAACTCTTACAACTGCACATAAATGCGTGGTGAAAAGTTCCCTAACTATCCCTATCTCACCGTCTCCCTAACTCTCTTACGGAATAACTTTAACCACATTTCATCCCCCCAAAAAACACTTACCAGCATTGGTATTAAGAATGAATGTTAACATCGCCACTCTGAACTAAGTCTCTTAGGCAATGTTTGTCAAAATAATGCAATAGTTCTGTTTCAAGTGACACATTAATAAATAACGAAGTAGTGTACCACGAGAACTGTATTAGACCCTAACTGTTGGACGTGTACGTGGTACTTGTCAATGAAATAAAAATAAAACAGACTAAAAATATTAACAATATTTCCAGAGCACTTCAGCTCTCGTCCTCAGGTTGTTGAATAATGAACATTGTTGAACATTGTTATAGACAAACTTGGATTGAAAAATAAAAAATTTCCTATATATGAACCATATAATTTTCATACCCTATACTTGGTATACGGTTGTAGGTTGTCGACAAAGACAGTTGAATGTGGCCCCCAACTTTGATTTCTACAGTACTGCCAAGCACCAGCCAGTTCTTCGTAGCGCCACTGCACCAAGTAACTAATGTTGCTGTACCGAGATCCTTCCCACTCCAAGCTCAGCGACGTGGCCGTTAACGTGTCAGCCACTAAAGCAGGAGCAGACGGGGTTCCGATCTCGTCTGAAATATATTGTTTGCTGATTAATTATTATCAGAGTATTTAACATCCAACCATCAATAAATGGTTCTGTAATTAAGATTACAATTAAAGTAAATATAAATAATAAATAAATATAGAGAAAAAATTAAATAATATAAAGTAAATATAGTAAATTAAGTAAATAAATAAAATAAATTAAATTAAATATGAAATATAAAATAAAATAAATTGAATAAAGAAAGATCGCCCATGTGGTGCCCCGTCCAAACGATCCTATCTTTCATTCTTAGCCTTAATTGGGGAACAATGATTTTGTATCAAGTTTTGAAGTTATTAAAAAATAAAAAAATAAAAATAAAAGAAATAAAAGTAATTAACATTCGATATATTGGCAAATTATCCAGTGCACGAATCTGGTTATTCTAATTATTATGTTGATGAATAGATGTATTAACAATAAGGAATGTAGGATTTTTAATGTTTTAATAATCTACATAAATGTAGATACAGGACTGGTAGAGTAATCCATTATAAGTTGTGGGCAATTAATTTATGGTTACCAGTGATCATTTTAATACAATATATTCATCTTGATCAACAATAAAACAGCAGTATATCTAATTATTTCCTTATCTTTTGTTCATTTTTTATTTATTTCATGACCAAATAATGTCATCTTCATAATGATAGAAGGATTTCAAAATGACCAATTTCCCACACATAGAATATTTGGATATTTATTTGAAGTCAAGCTATATGTTTGATAATGTACTTAAATTTCTTAAAAGGTAATAAGAATTATTAATAAGAATATTTGAAAAAGAGGTTGACTATAGGAAAAACAAATCTTTTAATAGCTCTTCCATATTTTTGATAGGCTACAATGTACTAATTATATATGGGTAACACCGTAATGACCAAATTAATACTTTCTTTGATTTTGATTAAAATCTCAGATTTTTTTTGGCCCTCATACTTGTACAATATTACAAAACATCAATATTAATTTTGTCAGTTTTTGGTTTTATTCATTGAACTAAACGTATACCTCACCTTATTCATAGCTTCTTAACTATAATTCAGAATATGAATTATAAATAAAGAGTCCATAAATAATACTAAATCGTTTGCAATCATGATTCTGTAATAAATACCTTTCAATCGTTGAAAGTAGCGATTCACAGCATCATTACAGCCCATAATGCAATACAACTCTTTGGGTGGCAGAAGATCCTGGGTTCCATTCTGAAAGGTAAAATATAGTACTTGCCATCATTAAACTTTCAACGTGAATTCCTTGTTCTATTATAGTAGGTAATACTTAATTTTTTAATTGACATTTAAAATGATAGAAAAGGTGATCAAGGTTGATCTTACCACCCTTATTGGATAAATATACATTCAATGCAAATAGTAAATAAAGAAGTTGAGGGACATATATATGCCTGGAAGAAATAATCTTCAACCTTCTTAGGCCTATATTGATATCCATCACCTATTTTTAGCTTCTTGTTGTATCATTTTCTACCAGTTGAACATCTTATTTTTTCTACTTATTTTTCTAATAATTTTTTTGGTGATATAATGATGATTAGTCAATACTGAATGGTCATACTTTTTAATTTGTACTTTTAAATACTCCATTTACTAAGAATAAAGGACCTGATAAGTTTCCACCTGCATTCTTAATCGTGGATTGCGATTTTCTTTTTTCTTTCTAGATTTAGTTTTTGATTAGAGATGATAAAATGATTGGATGAATCAAATGTACTTACGCAGACAGTCTGGCAGTTAGTGTCCAGTGCTCGTTGCCACAATTCACATCCTCTCGAGCACTAAGAAACAAAAACCATAATACTAATTACAAAAACACTAATAATTATTAACAGTGTGGGGTGTCTGCGAAAGCCGCTGCTATATACCTTACGCCTACAAGTTCCGGCATAGACAACCCACATCGCGTTTTTCTGATTGCATTATTTTATAGGCTCTTCCTGTTTCACTTGTAATTAATGAGACACTATTTAAAGGGAGCAGATGCTGTGAAGAAGGTGGCGGGATGTTTAATTTGACATTACTTTCAAACTAGACTTATTATCACTGTCAAGGTTGAGTCAGATTTCTTTGTTTACGTTGAAGAGCTGAAAAGTGAAAACCAATCACTTTAGTGAAATACTTGTAATGCGTACACTTGAAACTTGAGGAAATTAAGTTTGAAACCTCAAGTCATAAGTGAAGACTTTCAAAAATTACTACTTATATATGTATCCACGAAAGAAGGTCGTCTACCAACATTGAATATAATCACCTTTAACATTAGTGTAATATATATATATATATATATATATATATATATATATATATAAAAATAATATACTATTTTGAAGGGTCAACGATTTTTCAGATCGAAATGCACGGTTGGAAACACAACTACATATTTCAAAGGCGTTGAAATATTAAACCTGCATTGATTTTATACCGAAGTTCTTACAATCATTCTGTTGTTAAAGAACGCTTGTTATCTCGTGGGTGTGAATATAACTATACTATTTTATTCTGTGTCATAAGCTAATATGAACCACCACGATTTGGCAATCATTATACACGACGACAATACTCATCCTTGGTATAATTACCTCGAATCATTTAACATTCAATCTTCATTATTGTCTAACCATTTCGATAATGTCCACCATATTTTTTGCTCTCCCCCCCCCCCCCCCACCCAGCCTACTGAAGTGCTTTTCTCATCGTCCTACACGTAAGAAATGTTGGGTCATTATCTCTCTCACGGAACGATGCTGGCTAGTTTAGGGACTCTAGACACGTTCTGTGCCGTGCGTGTGCCATGCGTGCACATGCCAGTTGTCTCCCGCTAAATACTCAATTAGCTTTATTGACCATCTTGGTTAGTAATCCACTTTTAGATACTTTTTTTTGGCACTTATTTTTCGAAATAATAACTATAGAGCTGTGGTATGAACCAACTGAAATCTACAATGTAAGATCATTGAGTACAAGTGTTGTTACTTGTTAAACTATATAAACAACTATTTATCAATTACAAAGAATTGTGTAGACAACTTTTAATAATCGTTTTGAATAATTGAGAATATTATTTGCAATTTCAAAGACGTACACAAATTAATGCTACATTCATTTTTGGAAGTTATGGAAAAGCATTTGTCACTCGAGATTTTTTCCTTCACGTCGAATGACATTATTGACTTCAATTACTAACTGTGATGATTATAAAAGTAAGTAATACGATAGTAACAATAACGGTTAAAAGTAACAATAATAAGATATTGGTTATTGAATGTACCGTACAAGGTAAGAAGCAGA
>OZ023329.1:27555960-27665960 GCA_964007535.1 Brachyptera risi | reverse complement strand
GCCACTGTAAAGAATCAAACTCTAATATCTGCATTTTTCACTCTGTTTTGTGTCAAGTTGAACTATATGAATATGTAATTTTCTACAGAAATGTATTGAATAGCATTTAAAATCCTTTCAAGTTACGTCTTAATTAAAATAACATCAAAGGTTTGAAAAGTATGGGTTGTTGACGCGCAGTATTATTACCCATCAGAATTATTCCTTGAAATCCAGATTCATCTGTATTATCCACATAAGAATGGGGGAATCGAGTGGTTTCCAACCCTGATTTTGGAGATCGAAATATTTTCGATATTCGCATCATTTATATATCCAGTACCGAACGTTTGATTTATAGAGCGAGATTACGTCGATTAACAATATTATTTTGTTCCATAAAGGCCTGCCGTTTCGCATCATTCAGAGTATAGCACTGAACGATTATCTGTGAGAAGGTAAAATAGAAAGCAAATAAGCATTTTCACAATCTAACGCTAGAATAAAGCTCTATCATAATTTTAATGTAAGATCATAATTATCATAATTATTTCAAATCATAATAATATCATAGATACCATAACTAATATGTATCATAAATCATAGTTCATCATAATTATTAATTTTAATCATAATCATAATTCAAAATTATCATAATTATAATCATAATTAATCATAATTATAATCATCATGTTGTATCTAAAAATGAATAGTAATTATTGTTATATTTGTTGTATGTTAAAATGTTGTATCATGTTATATGTTGTATATCAAGTTATATTGTATTTATGTTGTAAAAAAAAAATCAAGTTATAATCAATTTATAATTATAATGTTGTATGAAAATCAAGTTATAAATCAAGTCACAATCAAGTTATAATTTATAAAAAAATCAAGTTTTAATTTTAGTGGCATCTTAGTTTCTAAATATATAGACGATGAAACAAAATATCTAGTCAATCAGTCAATATAGATGAGAAATATTACTCGTTCACCCGCTGCTTTATATATTTCGACTGTATATATTGACTTTTCCTAATTTATTCACAAATGAAAGGAATTGGACTAATATGAATTAGTAAGTAGCTTGCCGGGTTATGCAGGCCAAACGGGTTGACATGGAATAAATTGAACAACCTATATGTAAGACTCGGTATACGAAGTCCAGCTATAGGCTTAATTCTGTCACGTAACAAATGACAAACAATCGTTACCATAGCAATACAGCGAACTTGTGGACTACCAAACATTCTGATTGGTCAATCCCAACTGGTGGACATTGTTGTCTGTCAATTTTAACAATGAGTGACGTCACTTGACAGAAGCCTATACTCTATCTGAGACTTGGCGAAAATAAATAGCATGGGTAACCATGGTGATAACAACTTTAAAATGTCAGTAAGAGTTCTTTCACGTTCGTAATTCAGACATTAAACCGCTGAGAATCTCAAGGTATTATTTTTTTGAAATAAATGCGCAGATGAGTTGCATTATAATTAACCATGATAACTTCTAGGAAACGATCTTAGCTTGTTACCTTTAGCCTCAAGTGGAAAACAACAACAATAATAATAATAATAATCAATAATAATGATAATAATCATCATACAATGACAATAACAATCACTTTATGGTTTTCAATAATAATAATAATACAAAAAAATCAATGTTTTTTTCAAACTGTATTCTTGTAAATATCTTACATCGTTTTTTTAGCGAAACAATATTTTGTTCATCTCGCTCATCTACCAGCATGAATATCGTTTTCCTCGGTATGGCTACGGTAGTTATTTCATATTATATATAATTTTCTATTATATTCAGAAGTTCTTCTGATAACAAAATTGTGCAACCGTTTGTTTGTCATATGTCCATGGCAAGATGCATTGAGGGTTGCGTTGGTTTGCCGGAAAACCAACGCAACCCTCAATGCATCTTGGTCCGTGGCCTCCGATTGATCCAAATGTTACCTCTATAACCTACCCCACCAAAAACAAAAACTTGTAAAAATAGGGAGCCAAGCCCTTGCTATCCGAATAGTTTGGAATATAAAAGTAGTGATATAAACAGTGTTGGCCAAGTTAACTCTTCAAGAAGAGAGGAAAAATGCATATGTGTGGATAGATATTGGGCATATAATGCAAACGTTAGGTAATTATAACTGGGCTTTTGACATGATCGAATGAAAAGTGCGTGGCAATTTTATTTCATCGTATCAAAATATATTAAACCCAGTTATAATTACCGAACGTTTGCATTAAATACCCAATATCTATCCATAAATATATATTTTCTCTCTCTTGAAGAATTAACTTGGCCTAAAACTTTTTATATCACTACTTTCATATGTCAATTGTCAAAGTGTTTGAACTACAAATCTTTTGGAGTTACAGTATGCTTAAAACCGTCTTGAAGCTCTTCGTGTAAATAGTGTAGCATGTCTTCGCGCGGGACTTGACTCCCGTCGAGCTACTGCTTGACTAGATAGCACCACGATCAGTTGTTTTTATAAGTCAAACTATTTTTAAGTCCAATTTTTATCTTCGATTTTTTAGGTGGCCCAAATAACCTCGCAAGTTAATGTATTGTAGATAGTCAGCGAGACTTGGGGCATAGGTCATTTAATGGCGCTTTATATCCGAGATAAGCTATATTTTTTAGTTTACACCTTCTTTAAATAAATAATTGAAAAACATCATGGTTTTAATAAGTCAGCAAAATAAAAAAAGATGATAATTGATTATATTTACTTCTCGGTGTTCATTTAATGATAGATAATGCATGATTTAGTTTCGTGGTACTTTTCACGTTGCTTCATTACGAAATTTAATGTTTCTTTCTCATTTTTAATTTGTATTCGGAAAATGATCAAATATTGTGTTTTTGTATTCTCTTTCTTCTATAACTTCCTTAATATCATCCGTATTAATTTAATTCATTTTCTTCTCTTTTACTCTCATCGTTTATTATTTATTGTTTTAAAAAGTTTGTCATCTCCTGAATATTCATTATTATGTTTTATTCTATATGATTGACTCTTTTATTTTTATCTTACAATTTTGAATTTCTTCATTTGGTGGTAAGGAATTCACAATCTAAATACAAAAACATTATTATAAATTATGATACAAATTGATATGCAAATGATATTGTGAGAAGAAAAATTAAGAATATTATGGAGAACTAGCAACTTCTGAATTAGTTTCAAAATTATTAAACAGAAATATGTTTGACATTTTCCTCAATTAAAGCTCATGTCCAAGCTGTATCGATAATTATCTGGATCCTTGAGTTCACTCACGATTGTGACCAGAATAAAAAATAAAGTTCATTTCATTCTCTGGTTCAATTACTACCTCAAGAAAGTTGGATAAAAAAGTTGGAATAACAATTTTGAAAATTAACATCACTTTAGGCTTCCGTGTACGCAGCTCTCATTGTAAATCTTCTATAGCTATACTATAATTTTGAATAACAATTTACTGTGCGACTAAATATATGATCCAAAAACCACCACTTCCACATTTTTCACAACATTTTATACAAATTAATATTTTTTAATTTCAATCAACTCTCGTTATCTCTATCGCTAGGCCTACATTTAGTTATTTGTACAATTGAATTTATTTCAATATTCAACTTGAAAATGTTGATATTTCTAAAAGATTATTATATCTACCGAAAATCACTAATAATATCTACTCTCAGTGGAATAATTCTATAATAAAAACTAAATATAACATAAAAACATGGATAAAAGTTGACTATCGTTTCTGTTTACATTTTTCCAAGTTTACACCAATATAGCCAAACGATCGCATCTGCGATGATGAGTCTGATATAAATGAGCGTCCTAGATCTCACTTCAACTTGTTTTAATTGTTGTTGATTGCTTTGTTGATAATATATTACATTGCATGCTGAACGGTGATGCAAGTGCATTATCCAATGCAGTTACACACCAACATCTGCAATTTAAACTGCAGTTGCAGTCTCGCCTATATTGTATCAAGAACCCCGACTCGCTATATATATGCATATTGATTGTTTCCTTATTCACACAAACTAGAACATCTAGCTATACCAACATTTTTATGAACTGAATTTGTGATGGATATCAAGATAAATAGCTTTATCAAACTCATTGTGATCTACTATTAATTTCAATTTACATTGTATTATCTGTAATAACTGATTTTAGTCCAAGTACACTGAAGCGGGACCAGAAAATTAATTCGATTATAAAATGATATTTTTAAAATGTAATCAATCATATAGCGTAGTAGTACATTATTTTAAGTAGCCGTTAGATATTTCATCATGGAAATTCAATATTCATATATATATATATATATATATATATATATATATATATATATATATATATATATATATATATATATATATATATATATATATATATATATATATATATAAATATAATATTATATGGAAATCTCATATTACACTAACATAATAAAATTGAAAACTCTAAAAATAAAGAGCAATTCATTTTTTTTCTATAACAGTCGAGTCCTTTTTTTAATCAATCTGAACTCGAGGAAGTCATGTAATTAACCCATGTTTTATTCTTAATAGGAAGTTGATGTTTTGACGGTTGTCAGTGATTGTTTTACATTGAATGTATTGTATGTTCTACAACGAAGCTTGGTTAATGCTCGCTATATAGAGCTACAGACATAGCTAGGAAAGGGGCATTGGGACCTCGGACACTAATTCTCCACTTCCTCATTATAGGACGGGCCAGGCCAAGTTGCTATGTACGCGTTGCTGTTCTGCATTAGGTTTGTCGATCTACATGGTAACAGACCAACTCGCAGAGACAACATGACAGAAAAAAAGAGAGAGAGACATGCTCAGATCGAGTAAATGGAATGCTATTTCAACAACAGCGTAAAGTTCAAAAGGTTGAGAGGAATAATTTATCACTGTGAATTTTATATATGCTTATAAAATGGGTCTTACCAGTTTTAGTTCCCAAAAGCATTATATTTTATGATAGTTAATGAAAATGACAGTATTCTTAATTGTATTTTATTTCTGTATATGACAAAATGCGTCAGAAAACAAATTGCAGGAAAAATATTTGCATGCTTCAAATGATTATGTTCGGAATCAGATAGGACAAAAATGATGCTGTCAAAATATGAATGATTTCAATTATTATCTCATAAGTTATTAATTAAATTATATTATAAAGATTGGTCTTATCAGTTCGAGGTAATTGTTATAGGATTTAGATCAGCGTATCGTAGATTCTGTTTTAATTGGAGGAATTATAATCTTAAATATACTGTTCGGTTCTATGAGCTAATTCTATGAACATTGAATTAAATCACCATTAATTTCGTATCCAAATTAATTCTTGATTGGGATAATAAACAGTCGAATAACTCTCACCTATAGTCAACATTTCTGATGTGAAAGAGAAAAACCGATACCATTAGAAAATCAACTGTATAAGATTTATGGATTCTATTATTTATTTTACATTTCACACATTGCAGTGATATGTAACAATTGCACGTATATGTATAGATAACAATTAGAATCATCAGAGATGATAAATAATAGAGACATACCAAATGTTGGTCAACAGCTATTTGCCCTCTAAATTAGACAAACTCTGATATTGAAACTTTCATTTTCAGGAGTGTTTCTGATTGTCTTATCTGCTTTTATATTGGATATATATTTTCAAGTCATAAGTTCTATAATTTTATTATTATTTCATTATTCCCACGAATATATTGCCATATTTCTCTCACGATATTACTACTTTTATTATAGTGATATTATTTCTAATTATTATTGTTCATTCTTATTGTTATAATGAGCCCGACTGTCGATCGTTTTGTGGGAAAGGTTAATAAAAAATATACATTTTTAAATAATCAAGGTTTGAGGATGACCTTGAATATCTCTATCAAACTAATTTCAGATCTCATGAACATATACTACTCTTTCTCATCAGCTTATTCAGATCACTTTCTCTCGTGCTTGTGAGTGATATCAATTATCATTATCAAACTCAGCAAATCACATGCAACAGATTTCAGGACCGCGTGTCAAATTGTATTAAAGGGTGCGGCGTTTCACCTACAACTACACTAGACTTACCGGAACAGGATTCATGGACAATGATTGTACTGATAATTCTATTGCATTCATACTCATTTCACCCCCGCCTCTCCACTAGTCTCTCTCCCACCCTCTGCTACCTGTCACGTCCGCTACCATGGCGACACATTCCTATTCATATCACTGAATGAATGAAAAAAAAATGCCGTTCGACTTGAACATATTAATATCATTTTATTGTTCGAACTTTAGAATCCCAGCCCACTTAAAGAATGAAATAGTTTGGAGGTATACGAAAGGTGTTGTGTGTAGTAAAAGCATTGAAAATCCATAAACAAATTCCGTCTGAAGTCTAGACTCAATCAGCTCACTTCAAAACGTGTATTTCAAAATGTTATTTTAAACAATTTTTCATTATATTTACATGATATGCTGATTTTATTACTCATCGTTATCAATGATGCCACAGTGTATAGTCTATTTATTAAACTTAGTTTTGAACACACGAGATATACCATTTCAATCTATATATACTTTGATCACGAAGACGAATCTACTAAATTTTAATTCACAGGATATCATTCCAAATATATATATATATGTATTTATATATATATATATATATATATATATATATATATATATATATATATATATATATATATATATATATAAATATATATATATGTATATATTAATAACATTGAAACTTGATACGAAATCATCGTTTCCAAATTATGGCTATGATGAATAGAATTATTATAGTATCATCAATATATTGATGTATAAATCTTCATTCGCCTGCCACTCAGTCATACAATTACAATTACATGTATCGTACATACAATTACAGTCATACAACACAGAAAAATAAAAACCATGGGTCTTATCAATAAATTGACTAATTTTAAAAATTTAAATATGATTTCTCAAATTGAAACTTGAACCTATTATAGGAAACGAAAAGAGATATTCTTTCAAAATCTAGTAAGGCATTAAATCACGTACATAAAAATGTAAAAACAATTATTCATCAAATATAAATGATTTTTGAAATATGTGAGCCTGCAGATCTTGTACCGGTACACATAAATGAACATATAAATATACAAAAAATAAGATGTAAGTTCAGATTTAGATAAATGAGAGAAAGTAAAACAATTTCCAGTGGGGGAGCCAGGTAATACTGTAGTTTTTAATGGAGGGGCCGTACAATCACTTGTCATAGTTCCTATTATAAATCCTATACAATGGCTTGGAGTCAATAAAATATATATATATGACACTATATCTACAGTCATAAAAATTATACCTGTGGCTGAAGTAATAATATTTTATGATGTATTCTCATCATTTTTAATGTCCATTATTATCAGTTTTGGCTGGAATTGACAGTTTATTTCAATTATTCCATTTTGAGGTTGTAATCATGACTTATATAATTTCTTTTGTTTCATTAAACAATAGAGATATATCGATTTAAAGTCAACTGATGGTCACTAATATATTATTTAAGGTTTCTATTGCATTTACATTGAACGAAACACTACACAATGCATTCAGCATTATCCGCAAACAACAACAACACCAACAACAAAGGAAATGCGGATGTCCGATGCAACTGATGTCTACATTATTGACATTGATATGTGGACATGGCTTCCTCTTGTTCCATCGACTAGTCGTTTCCGAACTGATGTACCATCAAATTGTTTGGAATGAATACGTTTAATTCGTAGTTGAAGTCTTTCATTCAAAATAAATACCTTTTTTCAATGTTTTCACTATTAACTCATGCTGCAACTTGGAAGGGTTGCAATGAATAATTACTATTGACAATTCAATAGTATGTAATAAATAAGGATGGTATAGATGCACTAAAAACTGAATGTATCGAAAAACAGCTGTCAAATTTGCATGCATTAATACAATAGAAAGAGGCCCAATTCCAAAGAGGCATCATTCTTAAATAAGTGTACTCGGAATATATATTTTGAAGGGTCAAGTGGTTTGGAAAACCTAAAAAAGGTGTTGTGTTCATGGATTTGGATATTTCCAATAGACATGCACAGATGTGCAAGAAGGAAGATTCTTTTAGAATCAGTCTTAAGAAATTACTTCTAGATAAATTTTACTATAGTATAAAAGAGTTTTTAGATGACACATGAGCTGTTTTTTAAATTATGTATTGATATATCTTTTAAACTTATATGTGTGTAAATATGTATGTACCGTAATGTATTTGTTATAGGCCTATCTTGTGATATGTGTGTATATGTTGTGTGTATTGACGTGTCAAATATCATGCAATGATCAATAATGACAATAAAAAATAATAATTGGATGAGCTAAGCGAAGACTCAATTTCACCATACCCGAAAAAAAGTACTTTTTTTTCGCGCTCCACAGGTCAGACAAAAATTTGAAATCAGTTGAAACTTGGCACACAGAAGTATCCTTATCCAATTCGATACTGTATAGTTTTGAGGCGTGATCGGTCGAACCACTTCTGAGAAAACTCATTTCAAAATTTTCAAAAATCCCATAAGAATAACCCAGAGAAAAATATTAATGAAAAATATTTCATCCGAGAGAATTCAAATTCTTAGGAAATTTCAACCTGATAATGATACACATTGTACCAAACTTTCATTCAAATCGGATCAGCCGTTTTGATGTAAAAAAATATATAATGTAATTTTTGTGAATCATTCAAAGCTGCCAAGATACCTATTACATTCAAACTACAGGTGTCACCACTTAATTGTAAACGATTAAAACAAAGCCTTCTTTATTATTATAGAAATTAATAATGAAAAATAAGATGGCAGGCAGTGATGTAATGGTTTGGATCTCAAAAAGTATATATATATATATATATATATATATATATATATATATATATATATATATATATATATATATATATATATATATATATATATATATATATGTATATATATATGTATAAATATATAATAACCAATCCAAAGATAAGTCGATTTGTTGATATGTTCCAGCTCATCCATCAACGCGGCAACACAACGCGTTTGCCTGATAAAATTATGTGTCAAAAAGCAATCATGTATACCATGACATAGTCTAATAAAGATTTATATATAATAATGTTGACATTAAATACTGAGGTCTGCTTGAAGTTGATCTCCATTACTTAAATTCGTATTAAATAAATATTGATCTTTGGATGTTTATCAGTTCCAATTAGGAATATGCATTTCCATTACTTCGATCATATCCTCAGTCATTTGTATTTGTTGTTGGCATGCTGATACTATTTGTTTAATTCATAGATATTCGTCTGAATTCGTAATGAATTGGAATGATGCTTTTACTTTTGCTATATTGACTTTCAAGTATTTTTCTATGAAACAACAAAAATGAACGACAAAATAAATATTAATATCCCGTAAGAGTCACAGCGTAAAAGTTAATTTCCGTTTAAACGTCACTCAAAATAGAAAAAGCAATATTGCTATCAAGTTTTCAATTTTGTGTTTGGCTGTAAAGACAATAGTTCACAACAAACAAATGTCACAGGACATTATTATATGGAACGACGAATTGATTTAATATTGATTTGTTTCATTTTTTCAAAAAAAGCCATTCAGAAAGCTATCCTCCTTAATCTTGTTATTGCATTAATTGTGAGCAATATTTCTGTTATCAGAAATTAATCGCTTATTCAGAAATTATCTAATAATGAAAACGAAACATCTGTGAATTGATTGTTTAGCTAGCATCATTATTAGTTTTTTAGGCCTATGTGCCCCGCGCTTTGTATAGGCCTACTCGTATATTAATAAAGGTACGGTATTCTAAAAGAAAATGTGTTGATATATTCAATAATCACATAACGTGATAATTCAATTATAATTGTAAATGTAATTGTAATTGTATGAAAATAGATCATTTATTTTGCTATATACCTGTTCTATTTTACATTCGCCTCCACAGCCTACGTCGAAGTTGCCTTCTTCTGTTTGGTTCTGAAACAAAAAACAATAATAATTGGATGAGCGAAGCGAAGACTCAATTTCACTATACCGAAAAAAAAGTGCCTGTTTTTTTTTTTTGTTCTTTTGTTTTTTTGTTCGCGGTTCACAGGTCAGACGAAAATTCAAAATCAGTTGAAACTTGGCACACACATGAACCCCTATCTGACTTGATGTTGTATAGTTTTGAGGCGCGATCGGTTGAACCACTTTTGAGAAAACTCATTCCAAAGTTTTCAAAAATCCCATCAGAATAACCCAGAGGAAAACATTCGTGAAAATATTTCATCTGAGAGGATTCAAATTTTCAGGAAATTTCAATCTGATAATGATACACATTATTCCGAACTTTCACTCAAATCGGATCAGCCGTTTCGATGTAAAAAAATATATAATGTTATTTGTGTTAATTATTCAAAGCTATTAAGATACCTATTGAATCAAAGCAACACGTGTCACCACTTGATTGTAAACGATTAAAACAAAGCCTTCTTTATTATCATATAAATTATTAATGAAAAATAAGATGGCAGTGATGTAATGGTTTGGATCTCAAGGTGTATATATATATATATATATATATATATATATATATATATATATATATATATATATATATATATATATATATATATATATATATATATATATATATATATAATAACCAATCCAAAGATAAGTTGATATGTTCCAGCTCATCCATCAACGCGGAAACACATAACGCGTTTGCCTAGTAAATTAATTCAACAGTCTGCTAAAAGATGTATCAATTCAATAATATATTAACACATATTTTATATCATTCATGAATCATAATTACTTAACTGATTCATTAAACCTTGGAATTAAATGTATTTGTTTATAAACTGATAAATACCAAACACACATAAATTTATGATCCATTTATCTTATATTAAGTTATAATAAATGAGATGAATAAATCATTCAATCATTAATCACACCATTTGACATAATTGATTCATAATATCGGAAAAATTATCCATTCATTTTCAATTTGCTGGCAATTGTTGTGCCCAGTTCGAACGATCGCCATCATACCATGTTCAATTGGCCTTTATTAGGCACAAATGACTGTCAAGTTTTTGATATCGATAAAAACGAAAAATTTAAACATATTAATAAATCTTCCCGTGTAATAATCGTATTACAATAAATCTTCTAAGAATTACATACACAATTATGACCACCAAACGTTGATCAAGGACATCAAGGAAGAGCCAATGGGTATAGTTTCCTTTCAATTCGGTTTAGAGGGAAAGAGAACATTGCTCATTTATCCATGAAGCCCCCAAACACCCTCCATTTTCATACATTGTTATATAATTTAATGGTTTAATCACTAAAGGTAAAGGTAAATCGTTTCCTGTTGTTCACGTTGATTTCTTCAACAGATGGTTGACATAGTTCAGGATGAGGATGACTTAGTAAATCAGAGTAACCGTCTGTTCTTCCGGACCTCAATTATTATATAGGCCTTTTTACTTCCATTTGATACGCCCACGTGGTCACGTGGTGTGATTTCATTCATAACAGTTGCGGTGGAAGCTACGAGTTCCTGTCGTCATGGGTGTAGAACCCGGGGGTTGAATATTATACAACTTTTGCAGTGAGATACTTGGTTAAAATATCTTTTTTTGAACGATTGAATTTAGAGCGAGAACTGTTAGACGAACCACGGTCAATGATAAACTGACTTAAGTAATCAGAATCAATATTGCATTCGTTGGAATGACGTGTAATGAATTATTTTGCTGGGGTAACTTGCATTTGAAGATTTTAAAATGAATATGTCATAATATGTCTTTGCGAGAGAGTATCAACTATTATTGGCCTCTTTCACTACAATTTAGACATATAGGCCAAAATAGTGGACTGATTGATTTAAAAAATATACTCTTGTTTACTTTTGGAGAGATTGATTAATTTATTGCATAACCACATTACTAGATTAATATTGCATTTTTAACTAATTAAGAAAAATTTATGAGCGTAAAAAACTCTATACAGAAATGCACAGTAATTTCTACATAGAAAAATGCAAAGTTTCTCCTTTTCTCTTCCCATGAATATATATGTTTGATTTAAAAAAACGAATCAATTATTCACGATATACTGATTGTTTTTAATAGTGTATTATATCGAAGTATTACGAGAAATAAACATATAAATAGTTTGTTGTTGATACTTCATTAATGTTCATTAATCCGTTCGTTCAACATTTTCGAATAGGCCTACATATTTTGTCAAATATAAAAAAAAAAAATTTTGGTAGGACAATCGACCATCACTATAATAATTATCATTATTCTAATGAGCTGAGCCAGTAGTTGGGAGGTTGGAAGGACGGGGGGGGGGGGGGTAACACGAATATGAGATTGTTTCCTCCATGTAGTTGTTTTTTCCCACGTTGGTAAAGGTAGGTGTATCGGTTGAGCAGGGAGGGTGGGAGGGTGGGAGGGTGGCAGCTCAGTGAGCTGTGATGGAATGGAATGGCAGGAGCTAGAATCACTAGTTGGCCAGGTGAATACCGGACATCCGGTCTATCCAGAGATCTGGTTCTATACACACTGTCTCGTGTAGTACGAGCACCCCGAACAGGTTTCATCAAATTAACTCACATTGCTGATTTATTGACTCTCGTGTAAATGTGGAGCAACTCTAAGTGGCCGCTGTCCATTCGATTCGCATTATTTATTCATTTATATAAGGTTTAACGACGCACTTTGATGATGGTCAAGATTGACGTTGGTGAATGAATGATGCATGAGATGATTGGGAAAAGAGAAGAAAGGTTATTTTATTAGGTAATTTAAACATGGGAAAGGAGGCGGTAGATGGCCCGATTCCCCATATCCCAGTATTCGCGTTGACGGCAGAGGGAAATAGTGTCAGGATGGTTGATCATGGCAGGAATCGTACCCCGGTTCCCTGAATGACGGAATGCGTCACTTGCGAATGCGGAATGCGTCTTCCCGTCTTGGTACGATTTGTGTTTGTTCTATGAAAAGCATACACCATTTTGAGTTTATATGAAGGATGAAGGATGTAGATATAATAGTGATGATATATAGTAGTGAGTAATATATTATGAATATAGACAAACTCAATAATGATCAATAATACAAAAAAAGAAGCATTTGAATAGAAACTTTATTCAATACTTGAGTGAAACTATTTTTTTTTTTTAATTATATATCGGCCTATATATATTTTTTATAATTTACAATTTTTATTTTTATTCATTCTATTTTTATAACATGGGACTATGCACTCGGTTTCGACAGTAGTTTTATTTGATCGAAATCATAATTCTTAATCTCATCAATCAATTTTTGATTAGTGTAATACGAAATACTCATAATTATTTCTATGAATATCAATCATCGGTGATATTTAACGTTATAGGTCGACAATTTTGTATTCCATATTAATTTATATGAAACTAAATTTATATGAAATCAAAATTCATCTTAAATCTTAATTAAATATCAGTCTCATCATTATGAATCTTTATGTACTTCACGGTTTCGCGGCAACTCAGCATCTGCCACAATAAACCATTTGCTGGGCGGGATCACAGTTGGTTACGCTCTGAACAGTCATTCAGGAGGACGGGGTTCTATTCCTGCCAATCTCCTAATCTGACTGAGGCTGGCAGGAATGGTTCACTGCCACCAGGCCACGACCGATCACTTCTCAAGTCTGCAAGACTTGATATTCTCAGTGAACTTATGCATCCTTCTCAAGGAATGAAAAAAAAATGTGTTATCTGTTATAGGAGAGCATGCATTTCCCTAAAATATTCCGAATTTAATTACTTACAGTGCAACAACTTCAGCGACGATTGATTTTACGAGATAATCGAGATATCATTTTATTATCCCATATCATTCTGATAATGATAAAAATATTCTAGTGTAGTCCGAATAGTCCGAGGCTGAAAGGTTCCTGCATGGCCATTAATCTCTGGGTCGCTAAAACACTTAAAAAGGTTAGACTTGGATGCGGCATCTTTGAAGTGAATGGACCATATAGGGAAGATCTGAACCATAAGATGATATTAATTCAAGAATTAATTGTTTACTTTAATTCAGACAAATTAAGATACGCATACAACTAAAATGACAGCAGAACATGAGTTTAATTTCAGATATTTCTAAATGTCTCTCTCGAAGCTATAATTAAAATTTCATATTTATATAAAACTTGATAAACTAACTGTTATAACCATGATATTTCAGATATGTCATTCCTCCATTATGACCATTTCTCATTACTGTAATGTCACTGAAATGGTTATCATTAATGTCATAGGGTGTAATAAAACTATCACATGCAGGAATCGACTAATGCCTTCCAATTTGTTTTACAGTCTGTCCTGATTGTCATTTACTGTCTTTTCGTGGTTTGTTCCCTCAAGTCACTGAAGTGAATTCTAGCTGGCTCAATATTCGACCGCGACCGTCTCCTTCCCACAATTTCACTCAGTCAGATGAGCCCTCTACTCATCTTTATTCCATAAAATTCAATAACCAAATCGAATTCCATGTTTATTATGTAGGAAGAGCCTTCATTGCGGACATTATAGCCTATGTTGCCATTATTGTAAGTATGGTATGCATATCTTTTTATTGGTGATTGAATATTCCATCACTTAAGTATCAGATTTGACAACATTGACTATCAATTAAATAGTTTTCATGTAAGTTATGAGTAAACTTATAAATCATTGATAACCTTTTATGAGTATCATGACGTGACCTTTATAATTTATAGCATTTTCTAATCGAATCCAAGTCAACATTCAAATCAACATCGATTAAATTTTCATAAACTTGATTGTTGAAAAAGATTGTAGAGGTATAGTAAAACCTACTACTATACAACCGTAAAAGATACCATAGAAATGTTTGTGATCACAATTATTTGAATAAAATTGACCAGAACCAGTATGTACCAGTCTATGTAATAGAATTGATGGCGTTTGGTTCAACATTGTGTGGGTGTATTTGTAATCAATCTCTGGAATATCAGTTTCAATCAAGTATTGAATAAATCAGATATGCCCTTTTAACTTATACAGAAAGATCGATGTTTACGTGGAAGGTATCGTAAAAGTGATAATTAATTGGGAAAATAAATATTGAAAAAGGAAAATATGTTTCATGAAAAGTAGTTGTTGACTTGTTGAAATATATTCAATATGTCCATTCAAATATCAAATTAGATTAACATTGATGGAAGATAAGTTTGTTTCAGTTGTGTTTGTGACTTATGAGATGATTAATCATAGTCCCTAAATTTATCCATCTCATAGTATCTTGCCTCCTGATTCTCATATAATTATGTTGTTAGGAATATTGAGGCAGAGTTGGACAAATCTCAGCTTCTTAATGACACCTTTTGTGCATAGTCCAAATATATTCTTGATTACCAAGAATATATTTGGACTATGCCTTTTGTGCGGTAAGTGATGCGAAAATTCTTTAGTTTGTTGAACAAATATTAATTTTGTTATTTGTAGCAACTATAACATGTGGTATGAATATCATCAATTAAGCTATACACAAGCTATATTTTCACAGATATCAGCTAGAAACATTTCAATTGACTTAATTTTGTTAAACTCCATTCGTTCATTTTGTTGTTGTATTAGATTGATATAATAGGACTATTGTATTATATGCATAAAGTTTTGTGGGCTTTCAAATCATGACCTCGAATACCGAAATTATGGTTAATCGCCTCTATCGATATCTATTACTTCTTCATTGTACATTTGTACACTCATGCCTTTAGAAATACCGGCACGATAATGTGTGACTTATAATTTTTTTTTTTTTTAATAACATCGAAACTTGATACAAAATCATTGTTCCCCAATCAAGGCTAGGGATGAAAGATAGGATCGTTTGGACGGGGCACCACAAGGGCGATCTTACCACCCCATTTTGATTATTTAAAACTAATGGTCTTCAACGCCGGGACTGAGCTGTCTGTGACCATAATTTTTTGAACAACTACGAAACTAAAACTAAAACTGATTCAAGAGCTTGGACCAATCAAGGGATAATATTTAATGAATTAGTGTCTTCAACCTATATATAAATATATTATTTTGAATAATATCTTGAATCCCAGAATGTTATACAGTTTTCCGGAAAAAAGTATCCCTAGAATTGTGTTACTTATAATTCTTATTTTAACATCTAAAGCTAAAATAAAATACGGTAGATCGTATAAACACTTTTTCTTTTTGTTTCGTTATAAATTTGTTTATTACGACATATAAACAAGAATTTACGAGCGAATAAAAATAGTTCAAAGAAAACATTTTTCTGCCTGAAAGTTTGAAATAAAACCTTGACGAAATGTTTGTTCAGATTGATTGGAAATTGTAACAACATTGGTTTAAGGTTTTTTAAAGCACACATACGAAGTGCACGATGGATGGGACATCACAGCTATAGAGAAGGATATTACGAAGATGGACAGCAAGTATCTTCAACTATCAAGTTGATAAAATGAAGGACTCTTGAAGTAAGTTGACAAGAGTTCATTCGCAAGTTAATAATAGCTATCGCATTTCAATAATAGAAGAGTTTTAAACAATTGGCAATTGACTATTTTGATGAAATGCACAATCAATTGTGCGTGGGGGTCAACAGAGAATGGTATAAAAGTGAATCGTTGTCACTCGGCTTCATACAACAGTATTAAAAAATAAAGTTTATTCATTGAAATTGAATCTAAAATTACTACAAACGCAAAAATATTCTCAACTAAAGGCCCGGTATTACCAAGTCTATAGTTAGCCTTTATCTGACAGTTCAATTTTTTTATCACCATGGTTACCTGTGGTATTTGTTTTCACCAACTCTCAGATAAATACTAACTGGACTTGGTAAAACTGGACCTAAATAACTATATATTTATATATCTTTAGAATGTTACAGCCATGTCATAAAAGATGCGAGACCTATCTCTCTCTCTCTCTCTCTCTCTCTCTCTCTCTCTCTCTCTCTCTCTCTCTCTCTCTCT
The DNA here is from genome assembly GCA_964007535.1 of Brachyptera risi. Classification (NCBI taxonomy): domain Eukaryota; kingdom Metazoa; phylum Arthropoda; class Insecta; order Plecoptera; family Taeniopterygidae; genus Brachyptera; species Brachyptera risi. The sequence goes on along the minus strand of OZ023329.1, from coordinate 27,648,804 downwards.
CTCTCTGTCTCTCTCTCTCTCTCTCTCTCTCTCTCTCTCTCTCTCTCTCTCTCTGTCTCTGTCTCTGTCTCTCTCTCTCTCTCTCTCTCTCTCTCTCTCTCTCTCTCTCTCTCTCTCTCTCTCTCTCTATATATATATATATATATATATATATATATATATATATATATATATATATATATATATATATATATATAGATATATATATAAGATATACGAAAAGTACTTGCTCTTAATATCATATCATACCAAACAACAGAGAGATGGAAAAACTACCTTCGTTTAGGGATGTTTTTGAGACAATTCACACCCGACCGATACTAATCTGTCGAGGGAGACGGTCGATTTGAACTGCAAACTTGTACTTGGGATTCAATTAGGCCTGGAATTACCAAGTACAGTTAGCCTTTATCTGACAGTTCAAACTTGTTATCACCATGGTTACCTATGCTATTTGTTTTCACCAACTCTCAGATAAATACTAACTAGCCTTGGTAATACTGGGCCTTAGAACCATAATCATTATAAGAGACGAATTTTTTATTCAATCTTCTAGTCTTTTACTTTATCTTATAAAAGAGATAAATTCATACATTGAATTAATGATGAAATACCTAAACAAGATCATTCTCCAATTAAACTTTATCAGTCGTTTTCCTCGTGCACTTAATTATAGCAACTATGATTTGCCAACTTCGTATGGTTTATACCTTTCATTCTTTAGTTCAGAATAACCATCTATACGATATATTTCAGACTAAATTTATCCTGAGCGTTATTTTGAAAAATGAATGTTTTCCATCATTTTCGTTCAATTGTTAATTCAAATTGCAGTGGCGTGGCCAGGTAGGTGCAGGCAGGGGGCGATGGCCCCGGGCACCTTTGCTATACCAGTGGCCCCTGACTCGAAAAGTCAGCGCCCACTTACTACTTCTGGTGCACGGCAGAGACACTTCTATATGTGAAAAATGAAATAAATGAACTTTGGACTCTCGGACAAACCAACTTTGACAGTATAGGCCTACTCATGATTCTTATTAATTGAATAATTAGAAATGAAGAATAAAGCCTACATGAACTAGAGTATTCTAAAACTTGTAACATATATATGATAATACAATACATGTACAAATACATATACAATACATATACAATACAATTTTGGTAAAAACCTACGGGGCTGGGTGAGAGGTCTAAGATCTGATGCGATTGAAATACAATTTGTCGATTCATTACCGACATTCAAAAAGGATATCTTTGACCATAGATACAATAGTATCGCAATATATAACATGAATAATGTATTTATGTAATTATTATTATTATGGTTACATATCAGTTATGAAATAACGAAAGAACACCTAAAAACGAACACCCGATCAATCTAAAATATCATGACACCCATCACTTCTCTCTCCACCGTACTAACATGTTTTGGCGCCCTAGAACATGGTTGGGCCCCCTAAGCTGCAAAACTCCGCTACGCCACTGCTGTATTGAATTAGATATTTGATTTTGGTTCCTTTAGGAATTATTGTAATTTAGATAGACTGAAGTCGGTGTTTCATTCTGTTTATTATTATTGTATGCGACTTCCATCTTTAGTAATAAAATAATTATATTTGGTATTTCTTATCAAGTTTGAACCTCATCAAAAAAAGTTTTGATACATGTCTTACACACTTCAATTTTGTCCGTTGTTCGATACAGCATATAACCTTTGATTTTTTACGAGAGATAAAGTCTAAATGTTGAATTATTTTGACGTTCAAATCGACGTAGATGAAGTACTCTTTTTATACGTGCTAGTGGACGTTGGAGTGCAAACAAATCTTCACAAGATTAGAAAATTCTAAAATATATATCCGAGAATGGAGTCGAACCCCAGTGCGCTAGATAATGTATTTATAATCAGTCATGTGATCATATAATGAAATTCACATAAATGATGTTGAATTGAATATTTCAAAGATAATATTAATGCATTTATATTTCTCGACTCAATATCCATATCAAAGATGACCCGAAAAGTGATTTTGTCGAAGTAATATTAAGGTTGTTCAGTTTGATTGGAAGTTAGTTTTAGATCACGCTATATAAGTTTGGGTTAGGTGGGTTAGGTTTGGTCGATTGGGTTATAGTTACGTTTTCCAAGGTATATCAAGCAGCCACACATTCACACTATAATGCACTACTTTTGTGAAAATAGAGGCAACATAATCATAGAGAATATTGAATTATTCGTAAAATTATTTCACTCAACCTTCCTCATTTAGCATCATGTGTGAAAACAGTAGAATTGAACGAGTTCGTATGAAATCTCTTCTTGCATTTCTTCCGTATTTCAACCATTTATCATGCATGATTCCATTGAAGTAATTAATCTTGTGGTAAAACATGAATAACAGGGAGACAATTCTTATTGTCTCCCAACATAGAACTGACTGGCAACGTTTGCATTCAGTCACATTCTTAATTGACTGACTCACAAATTGAGGATATTAAAATATATCAAACGATCCACATAATGGAGAAACTACAGTCTATCTGATGTATAGCTAGACTTTTATATTATGGATGTATCATCATAGACGAAAATACGAAAGCGAAAGAAGAGAGAAGTATATCTCACGTCTATGGTCATATACAATTTATTTCGTTTTGAAATGATATTTTAGAAGACAAACTAAAATCCTTCATTGAATGTTGAGAGCAATAATTGAAGTGTCCTTCATTAAGAGAAGTCTTAAATGAATGACGTCAATAATGAGCTCGAATAACACGCGTTCCATGTCAGAGAAACTAATTGAAATTTAAGATTAACCTATTTATTTTCAACACGTTAAATTTCAAATATGCTTTTTCGTATGCACAAGATTTTGATGTTCTATCAGCAATATTGGATCTTACATCAAATCAATATATTTTTTTAATTGAAACCATGTTGATATATTATTTGCATGTATAACCTGAGTATGGTATACCATACTTAGTAATAATTATCAATCTATTAAGTATTAATTTAACGGGATGGATTCTAAAATATGATTATCGTTTGCTTAACTATCCCATCAACAGTTTGGTTATATGAGGGTATCTAAAATATAGTAAATAAAATCAATCAATTATTGAAACGTGTGTATATAAATAATATCAATCATACTAGGAGGACAAATTATTTCAGTAGCGCTTTTCTTTGACCTAGACCCCCTGCAACAGAGTGTAAAGTCTGAAGACCTCATCGACCTTTAGTTACTATAAGCTTATAACTTCTTGTCTCTGTTTTGATTAATTACGGCTACACGCGACGTAGTTTGATCAAATATTCATTAGTTTCAGAGTTTTCTTGTTATTGGTTGACTTTCCTAAATATACACACAGGTTAATTAAATTTCAAGTGTACTCGTAGGACAAGAAGTTGGCTTACTGAATTTTGATTCAAGTTCCGTTGGAAGACATTTATCTATACAAACGAATTTCAATCTGATATAATAGGCCTAATGGTTGGTAGTATTTTAGTGGTTTAGACTTTAGATTCCCCTCCATGACACACTCAAAGTAAAGTTGAAATCTGTAAAAAGTTGATAAATTGATAAATTTATAAAATTTATAAAAATTGATGAAAAAAATCCACTCAGCATGTTTTTATATACACACAAAAATGAACAGATCTGGAGATTTTATATTTTTCTCTTTTTGAAAGCTAAGCTCATGCAGATTTATATTGAAGCATGGATTTATAGTTGTCCGTATATCCACAACATTCATTTGATTGTTTATTTAGAAATGAATTATATTCTGATGAATGAGTGCGTAGTGGTGTTATTTTTAATAGTGTTGTACTTGATTGAGAATCATTGTTCCCCAATGAGGGCTAAGAAAAACAAGGTGAACGGTGGATGCGGACTGAAGCTTTCAGGGCACCACAACTGCGATCGCTCGTAATTGAATCTGAAAGATATATATATATATATATATATATATATATATATATATATATATATATATATATATATATATATATATATATATATGTATATATATATATATATATATATATATATATGTATATATATATATATATATATATATACACATATATATATATATATATATATATATATATATATATATATATATATATCTATATCTATATCTATATCTATATCTATATATATATATATATATATATATATATATATATATATATATATATATATATATATATATATATATATATTTATATACAAATAGATGAAGAGAGAGAAAGAGAGAGAGAGAGAAAGAGAGATTTTTATGCATATATTTTTATTTTTCAGTTTCATAGATATTGGATATTATAAAGCGACTTTTTATAGACAGGTTATACATATTTCAAAATGACTCATAGATTCAAAATATTTGTACGTCTATTACTTTCATCTCAAATTTCATAACAAATAGAATACAAGTACAAATTATTTGAAATTTATATTTCACACGTCTATTAGGCTATATTTAAAGCATTCGCTACAAATTTTCATCTGAAATTACCTGAAATGGGCATCTTTGCGTACACCAGTCTTGAAAGTTAGCATCGAATTGTATTTGCTGACTAGATGTTGTCGATACTGCTGTCACCGGCTTTAGTAATAAAACGATGAAATTTACGCCTAATAATAGAATACCAAACAACAATTGTATCTTGGGGTAGGCCATGATCATCAGCACACTATCTTTCACTCAACAATACATGGTAAACACTCGATTGTCAACCACTTGTTGCACGAACACTTTCATGGTTGTGCATAGCACGGATGGTACTCCCGTCAATTAAACTGTCGAGTCAAAATATTGTACATTGAAGTCACTATATAAATATTATATAGTATTATATTTATAGTATATAGCACATATAATTATAATCAAATATTCTCTTCACTTTCTTCCTTTGAACTTGTCAAAGTTTCTCGTATTCGTTAATTCGATTTTTCGAAATGTCCTAAAATGGATCATATAATTTCAAGTTGTATTACTTGTCAGTATTTTGAGAATTTTAAATGAAACACAATTATATAAATATTTATAAAAATCTTACTTCTATCATTTTTATCTTTGAAAGTTTTTAAATAAAATGTTGAGTATTAATTATTAATATCATTAGTAAGTTATACTTTAATTGAGTTCGAGCACACGTTTGTTTGAACGAAAGAAAAAATGAATCGTGAATATTATTTAAAATGTTTAAATGAATAATTCGTATAATTTTTTTTTTCCTCGTTGCGACTAGTTAGTTAATAAAGCTATGGAGTTGATCTCTATACGAGACACCCGCATGGTTCTCACTCGGCACTCAACTGACAACTGACAGACGTTGTGTTTGTGTGTGTGTGTTAGTGCTCGTGTGTAGTGGTCGTAGTGGTACCACTGAGCCATGATGGTCCCGGCCAGTACTCGAGTACTAGTCGCTGATGAGGAGAGGGTGCTGGGCTAGAGTAACGTAATGGGTAAAGTGGTGTACAGAGGTACACCACTTTACGGTAAGGCTTGAAGCATAAGTAAAAGTTTGTTTCTGTCGTTTGATACCTGTTGAATCCTATGAAATATAACATGATCAACTGGTTTGACTTGGTATCAAAGAGAGTTTATCTGCTTCAAGCTGTAGATATTAAAAAAGGCACATTTTTAATTTTGCAATTAGTTTAAAAGATATTAGGATATGAGATTCCTTTTCCATAAGTTGAATTTTTGAAATTGATTTATTGAAATTATTTATATTCTGCGATGGTGAGTCCATTGGGTAGCTTTATATATCCAGTGGTAACTGTTGTGGGGGTCCTGTCCGAACGTTTCTTTCTCGGATGACAACTGTAGCCTTATGGGAGAATTGACTTTGTATCAAGTTTTCAATTTTAAAAATATCATTTGTCGCTTTGATGGATGTAATTCTATCTTGTTTCTTTTAAAAGTGGTCAAACAAGTCTTATAAAAACTACGTACAGCCCCAAGTTGGATGATACTCTGTTTTAATCAAAAAAATATTCATCAACTAAGCCGTTAACGGAGATTCCATCGAGTAAATCGAGTGAGCCAAATTATCTCGGAAAATAAATGCTCAAAATGCAAAGCAAAAAATATTCAAACAAAATATTCAAGCAATTTTCAGAATATTGTCTCTAAAAATCTTACGTTGTCACAAGAGAGAAAATATATATTTTGAGATGCGTGAAATAGAACTCTGATGAATAATTCATTTTTTTTTTTTTTTTTTTTTTTTCAATAACATCGAAACTTGATACAAAATCATTGTTCCCCAATTAAGGCTATGGATGAAAGATAGGATCGTTTGGACGGGGCACCACAAGGGCGATCTTACCAATAATTCATTGATGATTAGAGTAAATTTTTGATCAAAACCAAGTGAAAGTGCATTTTTCTCTTTGTTCATGTTAATAACTTTGAAATGAAATCATGAAATGTGTAGCCTACTTTGCAGCTATAACGTGATCAACTTAAATATTGGAACTAAAAATCAGAAAAATTATGGAATTATTTCGTGTAAAATGATGTATAATTTCGATTCAAATGAGAAGAGCGTAAGTTTTATTATAACAACCATGTAATAGATAGGAGACATATTTTGTTGAAATTTGAATATTCATATTTCGGAAAGTGAATCTGGAACAGCATGTTATCTTTTTATATTGTTGTGTAGAACTAGAAAGTAATATTCAATTATAAATACAAAACTACCAATATTGTACAAACCATGATTGAGCCTCCTCTGAAGACCAACAACAAAACCACAAAACAAAAAACAAGAGAACAGAAAAAAATGATAAGTTCGTGTTTTGTTTGAGAGGTCGGTCTAAAGATACGCACTTCGTTCATCCAATTAGATTAATTTGAACGCATCATAATAACTTTAATCCAATCTGAAGTTATTGATTTATTAATCAAACACCATTTTTATGGATCACATTGAAACTATTTTGTAGTTTGTTATTCTTCAATATTTTTCTTGACCTTCGGTCATTGACTTGTTTATTATTGTGCGTATATGACAGAATGTATGGCACTGATTTTACAAGCTGTAAGCTTATACCATAGTCTATGCTTTTTTTATATATTGTGTTTTTAACGACGCACTGTAATGATTACTGAGATCTATTGGCATCGGATGAATGATTAATGAGATGATGGGATGATGAGATGAAGGTTTTATCGGTAATGGAAAGGATAGTGGGAAGGAAGCGGTCATGGCCTATATTGTGGGAACCATCCCGGCATTAGCCTAGACTACAGAGGGAAACCACGAAAAAACCCTGTAAAGATGGACGGTAGTGGGGATCGAACCGGGTCCGACATGCCCACTACCTCCCGGGTCACATAAGCAAGTGCGTTAACCACTCAGCTACCTGTGCCGGTATGCTTATACTTAGAGTCCAAGTTATCTCTTTTCCCGCACGAGGGCTCAAGTCACACAAGAGGCAGTGAAATGAGGAATCGTACCCCCTTCAATTGTTCACAAACTTTTGACCACGCTTAGCGTTTGTGCCAGTTTGTGCCGTTGAAATTTGAAAAAAGGGTGCACAAATTTTTGAAATGCAATTTTGGGGCAGAAAGAGAAAACGAGCACAAACGAAAATTGCAATAGCACAAACAGTTACAAACGTAGCACGAACGATTGTGATAGTTGCATTCTCACATTTGTTTGAACGGGGTGCTAGCGTAGGCCTACCCCTAGCACCCTCTTTTTTGAAATGCGATTTTGTGGCAAAAGGAAAATTTCACAAACGAAAATTTCAATGGCACAAACTGACACAAACGTGGCACAAACGATTGGAATAGTGGCATTTTCAATTTGTCAAAAGGGGGTGCTGGCGTACCCTTAGCACCCCTTTTTTAAATTCAATTTCGGGATAGGAGGGCAGTACATGCCAACGGCGAAAATGTAAACGGCACAAAGCAGCACAAACGTAGCACAAACGATTGGCATCATCAAAATATATCAAGTGTTTCAATAAGAATAATGGCTATAGATAGAATACCGAAAGAGAGGAGTTTAATAAGAAAAAGATGGTATTAAAAAGGAGAACGAAGTGAAGAGTTGGAAGTTCAAAATACAATTGGTAGAAGCAATAGAAAAAGTTGAGAAAGAGGAGAAAATTGGAAAGAAGTAGAAGATATATGTTGGTGAAAAAGTAGAGAGAAATGAAAGAACTAGATGTATGAGGAGAATATAAAAGTAGTTTTGAAGATGAAGAACCGAAGAAGATGGAGACGAGAGATAACAAAACATGGGCTATTGGTTATTGGTATTCTGAGGATTGAAATGATAAAATCAATGTTTTTCAATGCTCACAAATATAATACCGAATAGTGAGTTATTGAAGTCAAAGGTTGAAATTGTGATGGAAATTTCGAAATTCCCAATTGAAAAGATTAAAATATCAATTTTAAACTCTCTTGATCAAGTAAAACAATGATAATGAAGTTTGGTTCTGATTTACTGAATGTATTGAATAAATCTTCTTTAATAATTTCATAATACGATGCAAGTATGTTTAATTGTTTTCACATTTCTAGTGACAATAAAAATTACATTTGATAAGTAATAATTCACTTTTCCCTCTTGGATTAGTCATAAGTTTAGTCATAAGTCTCTTAGATTAGTCATAAGTCCATATATAGGCCTAAGTACAAAATTACCGCTCTCTGCATTGGACGTATCAACACATGTAAACAACATATAAGTATTATGTTTCTATTCTATGAATGATTGCACTGCTTGCACTCCTTGAATACGTTATGAAATCAGCATAGCGTATAATTGTGACAAGACTACCTTCATGGTTTGTGATTTTACTGGTCATTTATAACGTCTCTAAACCGGGGAAAAATTGAATGGAGAGTGAGGGAGAAAAACTCCCGCCCGAAAACATTTCTTAAAAACACACCACGCCCCTTATTCTGGAGAATGAGTATATGTCGTCAACTGTGTTATTCTTTAACAAACAACGACAGTCGTTGGTAAAAACGTCGTAGAATATATAAGAACAGATTCAAGTATGTTTGACGATATCTTTGAAAAGTATGGCTGGGCTATATACAAATTGAGTTGAAATTGATATGGGGTGAAATGGATATTGTAAAGTTACAACCGTACCAACACTTGAGAGTATGTGTTTAAGGGTTGCATCAGGAACCATATATACATGGAACTCCCATTCTTTTATTATGAGTTCTTCAACCCGTAGACTTATGAAAAAATGAAAACAAAAAATATAGAATTAAACAATTAATTAAATGCTCGATGTTTTGTGTGATACATTTTTCTTATTTTTTTTTGTATTTCTCCTTATTATCATCTTTTCATTATGATTGTTGCCATAACGATTCTATCAATAATTGAGTTATTTGGATGTTCGAATGAGCGGATGATAGAAGTACGATGTTTAGAGAATCCCGTGCCATATGTGAGACTCGAACCCACGCCTGACTTGACTCAAGTTTCCCAGGTAATGCATTGAATAACTGAGCCAAACGCGGGCTGCAATTTTCCGAATTTTTCCAATTCTTTATTAAAATTAAACTTTGCCTCATATTTCAATTATTTTTTCAGTAACTGATATTTGTAAAATGAGATGAGATGAAAGCAAAATAAGATAGATGTAAAATAGCAGCATTTTTATCCGTAAAGTAAGATATTATCATCTATGACAGCTAATGGGGTACCAAACTATATAACAGTGTCTAAAAACGAATAGCACTCGGTTCTACAATAGATATATATCTTTTGTTTAGCTTTATGAAATCGGCTATATTTCCTTCAACATTCTATTATTTTTCTAAATAAAACAATTTGGCTTCTGCTACCAACTTTTCGTCTCGACGTCTGCAGAGTTTTGTTTGATGCGGTCTGAACTCTGAACTCTGGTGTAAACTTATTTCTACCCTCTCGTCCTCTCTCTCTCACCATCTCACCCTCTACGTGTATGTATATTTCATCTCATATTGTTTAGATACATCTAGTTTCATCAAGTGCAGTTTCTCACACGGACAAAGACAAAGTGTTATTATTTCCAAGTTTTGGTTACGTTAGAAGTTTGTGTGTGACGTAACATAATGCACGCTAATTCAATCACGTGACTTATCGTGAGAAAAATAACATTCAATTTTTGGGGAAATGAATTATTTTCAAAACATTTCATGTATTAATTATTATTTAAAAATCATGAATCATCGCAAATAAATGTGATGTATATTTTCTTGTTTAAACTCTTTCATCCAGGGATGAAAAGGGATCAATTGTGATGGGGATGTTAGATACTCCTGCTTATGAATGTGATGGTTATACCATCATAATAATATGAATAATAGTTGTGAATGATTTCATTTATCTGATCTTGATAGTAATGATTGTATATCAGTTATAACCTGGGCGGTGTATTCTCACCGTTATAGGCAACTCGGCAATTTGAGCTGTTTGTTGGTTATCTCTTACTCTTAGAATTTAGTAAGAAATAATAGACAAAATCGCAATAAAAGTATATAAAATAATATAATAAAATTATATATATGAATATATAATAATAAAATAAAATGATGTTATAAAATATTAGGCTTTTGCATCATTTGGTCAATCATTGCACATTCATATAGATTTGTGATTTTTAAGTGTTTATATATTGCTTGTTTTTCTGTGTCTTCGGGCAACTCTATTGCGAGCAGAGCCTTGATAAAGTTTTTACATAATACTAAGAACTAAGATAGAAGAACGAACAAGAATTTAATGCATAGAAACACCCAAGAGACTTTCCGGAGTCAAATCGGGAATAAAAAATAATGAAATAAAAGGAGAGATTATGTGTAATAAATCTTATTACAAGCTCTTTGTGCCTCTCATCACTATGACATTTAATTTGTTACTCATGCAGTGATTTGTCCCATGATCATATATTTCTATGATAATTAAGTCAACATATCGGTATTCGGTATACCGATTCAAAAATATGATACCTATTGTTGACAGAAGATAAACCACTGTATTTTTTTCTCGGAGGCTAAGATATTTTCATATGATCGCCCCACTTCGTAGCAAAGGATCATACGAACAGCTGATAGAGATGTTATAACGTCTAGGTCGAGTGTCGAACTTGCGTTGTTGGCTGCACTTCAAGTAAAATTAGGTTGGCCATTTCATTCATTTCACTTAGCAACATGAGGACAAAACGTCATCAGAATCCGACCACACAAAACAAAGAAGCAAATTGAAATGAAAACTACACTCACCATTATGAACCATCTGTATCAGTACTATTAATACTCTCTTGAGAGATAAGTTTGATATTATTTCTTATGATTTTGATTATTTAAATATTTTATATTCATCTTTACGCATTGTAATTATTGTTTTGAATGCATGATAAAACGCCAGTTATTCCACATTTACAAATATAATAGTATGCAGTTCAATGGCATTTTCAAGACTAGATAATTACCAATTCTACTTTCATTTCTTGTGATGTATATTTTTGTATGACAACATAATTATTAGACCCACAGACAAGTCTGTTTTGACTTTGGGGGTCTACGATATTTGTAAACAACTTATATTTTGTGAAATAAAAAATCTTCTCAAAGAAAAAAATATATATCTTTGAAAGAAACCATAGGTTATTTTCATTGAATGGGAAATAACATTTTTCTCTAATTATTGATAGCACCACAAATAATAATATCTATCACCCTTGATTGGTGTTGATTCAGTCATTAAAGCATTGCACGGGTAAAAAAAGCATAATATACCTGGAATGCTGTGAACAAGTTCTTTCAGAACCATTGTCATGTCCATTAACTTCTTTCTCTAGTCTCTACTCACAAGTCAATAGTACCAGATGCGTGATATTTACTCTGCTTTTTTTAAAGGTTTGTGTTAGAAGTTTGCTTATACCGGGTGGGCGTCTATTTGTGTTATACAGACAAGCAAGCCCACCGTGTAAACAAATCGGACCTGGCGAAGTAGGTGAACACAATACCTGAACGTGTGCTCTGAAGGTATATAGGAAATTCCTCTAAGAGAGATATTATGGCATAGGAATATCACCTTGATCGTTCACTTGATTCCTTAATTACCAATGAGAATGAGAGGATGATAGATGAGTGATGTTTTTAAAAACCTATGCCTTATGCAGGACTCAAACCTTCACTCCACTTGACTTCAGTTTTGATTGAATTGCTTAGACGGGAGCTAAAACGTTCATTCGAATTATTGAATTTGTTACAAAGAAATGGTTGAAGATAATGATGGATGTTATTTTTTTTCATCTTCACTTAAATACTTGTTGAATTGAAGTAAAAATTAAGGTAAGAGATAATTGAGGCGAAAAAGACAGTATACGTACAAATGAAAAGTACTTTCAGATATATAGGCCTATCTGTGAAAAATACGTACGATTGCGACATTGATTCAATTTTGTATGCATACCATTTGACCGATGGTTCATCTTCCATTAGAATTTAGATATCCGCTAGCAAGACATTAAACTATAGCAAAAAAGTGATGCTGCTCGAAAATTATATTGCACATTTTTCCATCACGCGGTGACTTCCTGGACAAATGCCTTTTGGGATGCCGTACACGGCCGCTAGAGCTGTAGAAAAGCGCTTTAAATAATAATACAAAAAAATCTTCATCGTATTTTGTACATGCATTATTGTGAACAATAATCTCCAAAAGCAGCCTCTAAAGTATTATTTCTCATGACGACTTATATTCACATTCATCCTGCTATTGACTCTGAACCTCACACTTGAATGATAACATTAACAACAAACAACAATTACACTGAAAAACGAAATTTCCGTTTTTTTGGTGCACCACGGTGGAAGGGAGAGAAGGAAAAGGAGGGGGAGAGGGGAGGGGGTACGCAGGATTTTGATTTTTCACCCAAATAAAAAAATACCCAGTTTTAAGCCCATCGAAAAACAGATTTATAAAATCATCGATAAGATAAATATAAATTCAATCTGAAAAGAAAACCTTTATATAGAGTTAATTGAATCTTGTCGAGATTATAGTTATTATGGTTGAAGAAACTTGACCCATCCAAGCCCTATTCAGATCCAAATATGAACTCAAAAATTGAAAAACATTTATTTAAAAATCAAATTACAACAAATTACAACTAATTACAACTAACCCCAAACTTTTAACTTGAACTAACAATATGGAAAATATGAAATATTCCTAAATAAATTGATGGAGGAAAGTTTACAAAGTATTATTAAAAAAATAAATCAAAATACTATTTTATTATCCATTTGAGCCATTACAATTATACATATGACATTATATACATATTATTATTATACTATATGCATTATAGGTATGAAAATATAAAAGTCTGATGATGAATCTAAAAACATCTGATGAAATCTGAAAAACATAGTGTGTATTGTGCTTTTCTACAATGGTTCTTAAAACCTGAATCCTACCTCAAAACTTCACGCATCCTACAACCTTTCTACATCAAACCTTTTCATGCACCTAAGCATGACTTTAATGAATGGACGCCAGTCATATAAAATGTACCATTTTTATAAATGTGTAGCCTAATTCGTTTACTATGTAAGCGGCCTCTCGAAGCATATATTTAAGCATATATTTTGCATATGTATTTGTATATATTTATATATCCATATATCTATATAAATAGTATTCATATTTATATGATACATAAAATAGTAATAAGTAATATATATATATATATATATATATATATATATATATATATATATATATATATATATATATATATATATATATATAAATAAATATATATTTAGCATAGCATACTGTGGCATATTATTAGTTACTTATGTATACATAATTTTAGATCCACTTTGAAGAATATAATTTCTTATAAACTTCGATCGTGGGACATGTATTTTACACATACCTACTGCATGGATAATAAAGTCCTGTTTACATCAGCATCCAAATACGAGACGATTTCTTTCAACAATGCCCTATGTTCTCCATTCATATCGAAGTTTGCAATCGAAGAAATAAATCCGTCTTCATCCGAACTCTGCGACTCTGTGTGGTTTTTTGCTAAGATAATATCTAAACTCGTCTTGTTGTTTGATGCTCCAGAAGTTAGAGATGTATCGTGAATAATTGATGTAATATTTACAACGTTTTTACCAAGATCAAGTTTAGTTTTGTTTTCATAAGACGAACTTTCGTGAGGAATATTATCACCGTTCGCATCTAGCGAAAATTTTCCGTATGTGTCCCCGATACTTTCTACACCAATATTTTCCTCAGTGTTTGATGTATCTTTCCAACTCTTTACTGGCAATTGCGGTTCGTAAGTTACTCCAGTAGTTTTGTACTTATTGATTTCTTCGATCTGACTTGGCTGAGAAAGTTGCCCAAAATTTTCTTTAGAGAAACCAACGTCGTTTTTGTGGTCATCCCCAAAACTAATATAAGGTATCATCGGGGAATTATAACTTCCTCCCATCGAAGGCATTTCGTATGATTCTCCTTTACTGTAAAATCCCGGTGTTGCATCGATAATTCCTCCGTGACTTAGATCCTCGTTGAAGACGCCTCCCAAGTTGTACACTCCTTGGTTCCACGTGACTTTACCTCCAAGCTGGTCCATGCCTTGAACCTCTCCTTTGTGCCAGGTTGGATTTGTTCCGGCAATCACTCCATGATCTAATCCGTATTCCCCATTTCCATTCAAACTTACCCCGTAAGTTCCACCTCCGTCTCCAGGACCTACTCCCTGCTGGATCCCGTATTCTCCTCCATTTCCATTGAAACTCTCCCCTCCATGAATATCTTCGAGACCATATCCTCCTCCATTTCCTTTCAAATTTCCTTCATAAATCCCTGCAGCTTGATTTTTTACGTTCCATAGAATTCCATTGTTGCTCGATCCGTATTTCAATGCAGTATACCCTCCATATGTGATTCCTTGGTCACCTTCAAACTTCCAGCCATTTCCCCAGGAATTCCCTCGTGTTTTTCCTGATTCCATCCATTTGTAATTCCATGGATTACTTCCATAGTTGTTGAAATAATTGGTAGATAAAGTAGGTAGAGGTTTCAGATACAATGGATATTCCTTATTGTAATGTTGTCCACGGCAAACACCGCCATCTCTGCATTCTTTGAACTGGTGTTGACTTTTTCCGGGTCTGAATACTTGTTTTCCATGACTAGCTCCACTTGCATAACCTCCTTCCCCATAGAGGCTGCCTTTTTGACTGTAAGTTCCTTTAGCCTCGTAGTCTCCTTTACCTTTTTGATTGTAGTCATTTCCCTTGTTCTTATCTCCGTGATTATATTCGTAATATTGACTACCAGATGCGCCATCTTTATCTTTCCATTGCACCTGTTCAACAAGAATTATACATTTTTTATTAATCATCTGAGAATATTATTATTTGAAAAATCGTTGATATTCATACCATTTCAATAGACTGATTCGTTATCATCTTAATTATCATCAAATGACAATCGACCATGAGAGAGTATCATATATATATATATATATATATATATATATATATATATATATATATATATATATATATATATATATATTATATATATATATATATATATATATATATATATACATATATATATATATATATATATATATATATATATATATTATATATATATATATATATATATATATACATATATATATATATATATATATATATATATATATATATATATATATATATATACACATATATATATATATATATATATATATATATATATATATATATATATATATATATAGGCCTATATATATATATATATTCATATATATATATATATATATATATATATATATATATATTCATATATATATATATATATATATATATATATATATATATATATATATATATATATATATATATATATATTCAATAACATCGAAACTTTATGCAAAATCATTGTTCCCCAATTAAGACTATGGTTGAAAGGTAGGATCGTCTGGATGGGACCCCACACAAGGGCAATCTTACCATCCCAAAGAATAATTGAAATAAGGATGTCATTTAACAAAAGTGTATCAGATCTTAGCAGAAGTACAACTTGAGTATACTTTATTTGTTCAGAATTTGCAACTGTATTGAAGCAATGATATTTTAGTAGGCACATATTTACTGCAATACCTATGAGTGAGAATAATAGCTATGCATGAAGGAACTTCAATATTGGTTTTAAATATTCCAACCCGATATTTCAACAGTTGTTTTCGATATAATGATTAATGAATTAACCATTTCCATGTATTTTTTTTCATAACCATATGTTTTCAACATATGCAATGAAACGTTACATTCAGTGGAGGTGCCGTTAAATTGTTCTCACGTATCTAACACATAAGAATAATGGAAACGTCCTCAGTAATCAGAATAGTTCACGTAAGAACAGTTCTCATTGGTCATAAGAACAAATACCAATGTGTATTCAATTTGTAAACACGAATGACCAAAGTCAGAATAACCGTTACAGTCAACATATGAATAATTATTCATACCCTCATCCATATGTTCCTATATACAGTCCTGCTCAGTCTAGTTGTAAAGGGTAGAGGCGACTAATTGTCTTGAATCATTTACATTGCCTTGATAAACACGAGGCTAGAGCTATATTATGACATGCACATTACCCTCTCGAGATCAAGGCTCGAACGACCGTCTGAAATCCTTTAACATCATTGACACTTGATAGTTTCGGACTGTTATCTTCTGTCGAGAGTGACTATAATCATAATTACAGCTTGTTAACACCCCTATAGCATACTATGAGCATACTATGCACAGAGTTTCTCGGTGACTCCCCCTTTATTTCTACGGCATCATTAATCATTAGAACAATCATCTAGTACGAGCTATTTTGTAATATTCATCGTGGTTATCAATCTGGGGGTGACAGATTATAGTGTGTCATAATTTATAACCAGGAAAATTATATACAGTTTTTATTAGAGGTTGATACGTGTGCAAACAATCAGATATTTGTAACAGGACCAAATTTAGTTCTTACACCGTTTTTTTTTTAGCAATTGTGTGTTTGAAGTATTTGAACATGACTCGAAGTTTGAATATTTATTAAAGACCTATATATGATATGATCAACGGTTTTTAAATTAAAATGATAGTATAGTACAGAATGAGAAATGTTTGTATTCGAGTATTCCAGATTACTGATTATTATTATTACTGAGGCAAAAGATTCATCGAAGATCCATACTGACATATATTATACGTAGGCCTATGGTGAAGTCATTCCACACACAATAATGAAAAGAAGAAAGAGATAATTATTCTTAAAATGAAACAGTTTGAATAAACATTGAAAAAATATATATCATCTCAACAAAAATGGTTATTTATTCAACCCTGAACATATTAGTATATTATTTACAGTTTTGTTAGATAAATTATATTTCAACTAATTGTCTTCTTTCGGATGGCAACACCACTCTTTTGTGGTGCCCCGTCAGAATGATCATATACCTTTTCAGCCTTGAACCCTTTATTGGTAAAAATAGACTTTGTGTCAATTTCGACTTGAATACAAATTTTCGATGTGGGAAAGAAAGATTAATGACCACATCTGAAGATAATAGTCTGTTGAGAAGCATCGTTAACCCACCCCAACCACCTACCTCTAATAACAGAGCGGTTACTTTAGTGAACTCGTCTGTGCCTATACAGTAACTGTCCTCGACCACCGTTTATTAAATGAAACTCACTGTGCACTACGTAGATAACAGGCTAACTGATACATTTAGGCGAATTAGAGAAGCGAGAGGGTAGGCTACAGTTGTTTCCCACACATAGTTAACTATTCTATTTTAAAATTAACATTATATATTATGGACTCAGAGTAGACGGAAAGGGAAATAGGCATAGTTTTTTTTCATCTGAGTGTCGAGTGGAATGATCGCATAGCATCCGATGGACATTGTCATACTCTGTCATCCAAGGGAGAAAATGATGCTCTTCATTTTACACGATATCATTATCACTGACAATACCATATTACATTTGTGCTCGATTTCTTGTCATGGACTAGACTATATATAGGTAAACTATCTAGGTAACAATTATTATAATTTTACAAATGTATGTATGTCTCGGATCTATGATAGTTTGTAATCGAACATGAATATTGAGAAAAAAATTCATATAATATAAAACATCTACATGTTCGGGATTTTTTCATATGATCATGTGATATATGATATGATTAATATATGATTTTCTCATAACACCATTGTATCAAATATATATATACATATATATATATATATATATATATATATATATATATATATATTTTATATATATATATATATATATATATATATATATATATTATATATATATATATATATATATATATATATATATATATATATATATATTTATATTTATATATATATATATATATATATATATATATATATATATATATTTATATATATATATATATATATATATATATATATATATATATATATATATATATATTTATATATATATATATATATATACATATAT
Source organism: Brachyptera risi (assembly GCA_964007535.1). Taxonomy (NCBI): domain Eukaryota; kingdom Metazoa; phylum Arthropoda; class Insecta; order Plecoptera; family Taeniopterygidae; genus Brachyptera; species Brachyptera risi. The sequence continues at coordinate 27,630,201 of OZ023329.1, read as the reverse complement.
CAATATATATATATATATATATATATATATATATATATATATATATATATATATATATATATATATATATATATATATATATATATATGGTGAGATGATTTCTTCGGTTGCGTCACGGGTGGTAGATGACGGAGATCGACGTTTCGAAGGAATTTTATCCTTCATCTTCAGGAGTCTAGCCGTGACGACTGACGATCATAAACAATCGAACAATGTTCGTCACGGCTAGACTCCTGAAGATGAAGAATAAAATTCCTTCGAAACGTCGATCTCCGTCATGTACCAGACGTGGCACAACCGAAGAAATCATCTTACCGTGTACCATCCTCCACGAGAATCTCCGTCAACACATATTATATATATATATATATATATATATATATATATATATATATATATATATATATATATATATATATATTTATATATATATATATATATATATATATATATATATATATATATATATATATATATATATGTATATATATATATATATATATATATATATATATATATATATATATATAAATTTATATATAAAATTTCCCCGATAATGCTTTGAAAAATAGACAGTCATAACCATCAACGTTTGTATAAGAAATAAAATACTGTAAATATTTGATTAAATATCTTACCTTAGTTCTGAAAGTACCATCTTTTGCTTCCTCGAACCGAGATATTGTATGTTCGTCATTGCCCCGTTTAAACCCAAAGTTATACTTGTACTTGGAGGGTACATTCATGTATTGAAAGCTGTTCTTTGGTTTCACATTCTCACTCATCATTTGGGGGTGGTTCTGATGCCGGCTAGGGGGGTGGCTATTACCAGTAGACGTGCTTTGCTGGGGTGGCTCACAGCAAACCAGACCTATGCCTATCAAACCAACCTGTAAAATAATAATGAAACTAGAAAAACGCTATAGTGACAGCAATTTTAGCAGGTTACGGTACCATTTTACTGGAAAAGTTGAGAGTAAACCGACTAATGATTATTGTTTGCTTAACGACCCCACCAACAGCTAGGTTATACGGGGTCCAACTAATACTATAGACGAAGATATACGACATAGTATATACTAGTATAAATATCTTTATTGAAGATTCTGCCCAACATTCAAAAATAACCAAACATTACTACTATAGGCCTACTTATAGTATTTGTAGTAGTGTCATAGAGTGCCATACCATATATACTAGAACGTATATATTCAACGAGATTACATCAAAACTTTGAATCCATTTGTTTGATTCTTTTCTTGTAGTAACTCGTTTTATGTTTTATTTGTATCAATGTGATCTTAATTATTGAATGTATTGTATTGCAATTTATAGTGTTTCCATTGTCAACAGTTCTATTTCCAGTAAAAATTATGTATGTAAAATTAATATGTAAACATATTATGAAGCTTGTCATTGAAGACGAAGTCTGGGTTAAAAAAACTCACCGAATAGTAAAGTAATCTTGAGATGTCCCATGAATACCTTGTAGAGAACATGCTAAGACGTGTTGAGTTCATGTACTGAATGTGAAAAACGTCTACCGTGATAAAAGTGACAGTTTCCCCTTTTCTGCTCCAGTTTTAAGAAATTTATAAAAACTGTCTTGTTACAATCATAAACCATTTAGATTCCATGATTTCACTATGTTTTGTAAAAGTTATTTATTTGACGTGTTAACGCATATGCGTGACAGTGTACTTATTATTCATGAATGATGTCGTGATACAATCGGATAATTACTGTTATACTCATTCAGTCATTAATATTTCATGTGAGCTCAGTCAGAACACGTAGGTATTGTCACGAAATGTAAATTGTGTTTACATTTAAAATTTGTGATTAATATTTTGGTATATATGTTTGTATGGTGACATAAAAAAATCTATCCCAAATATTGGATAAAACATGCATGCTTCTTGAATGTGTTACTGACTGAGCATTTGTTGAGCGTTACCGTAAAGATCTAGTTGAACATAAAACCACTAGGTGGCGCGATTATGTAATGCGCAGTGAAATGACATTTAAACACTTGCACACATTTCGATTCAGTTTGCGAAAAGTGTTGTTGACGCGGGGTTGTCAAAAAACAGGAGGACATGTGCTACCTTTTCTTTAGTGTTTAGGTATATTTGCAATATCTGTAATTTTTTCAAGTGTTCAATTACTATATTTTTCAATGTTTGGTCACTATTTCCAATATCTTGTTGATGCCACCGAGTTTTGCATCATTGTTTACATTGTGGATCTTCTAGCTCTAGTGAGTCCAATATTGATTTTTGTTTTTGTCCTGTATCTTACACCGCCAATATAGCCTTCTCGACGCTTCCTTGCACGCAGTGACAGCCAATTTCATTCCCCCATGCAAAAACTATTGTTGAAATAATGTACCTACACATTGTTTGGTTACCGTAATCTGGTTAAGAAAAAATGAGTGGCTACCCTATCCAAACCAAGCAGCCTAGGCCTACTGGTAAAAGCAAGCTTGCCTCAATAAAAACAGTAGTTTTGTATCTAATTTATAATTTCCTTTTTTTTTACAGGTTTTGTCAAGAGTTCATACAAGTGAAATAGTAACAGTTTAAAATGTGAGCATTAGCTGCATTTTGAGCTTGAAGTTATATTTAATGAAGACGTAACGTTACCAAACCTCACAAGAAGGTGATGTAAAAACTAAATGTTATTCTTGTACGCCTTGGCTGCTGCATTAGTCGAAGGCAGTGGCGACATCATCGATGGCTCCTCTTCTCCTAATTCTGCCATCAATGTCATGGACAATAACACTGCAGGCGTAACATCGTTGTCAAATCAAACTGCCAATATGGTTGTTGGTGGTAACGTAGATAAGATGCATGTCGTGCCCAACGATTGGCAAAACATTACGAATAATGTTTCATTCATGTCGTCAGTGTTTGGTGTTACGTCGTATTGTACTCAATGGGAACAATTTAATCATTGTTATTTCCAACTAGCAAACATTTTTTTCTTCCTATCGTATCTGGCCCCGAATGGAATGTACGGTATTCTATACTTGCGATGCACCCTTCTTATTGGCTGTGCTTTCTTCGCGCTCTGGGGATGGACTGTCGAATGTTATTTGGATGCATTCATTTGGAATTCAATATTTGTATGCATCAACTTCATTCACGTGTGTGTGCTGCTATACTATCTGAGGCCTGTTAAGTTCACTAGAGAAGTCGAAGAGGTAAGTTAATCAACTTTTACTCAGCTAAAATCAAGTATTTCATTTTCATCTGGCTCGAGCATCTACTGATCAGGAATCGTGAATCTAAAAGCATAGGTATGATACAGTTGGTACTAAAACTAGATGCCCGAGGGAAACTTCCCATACCGGTACCATTCACTTGAAGCACCAATTTTAATTACCAACCGTCTGGTGAACCTAGATTTCCGTAAGTGTAATGAAGGTGTAAGAAATTGAAATTTGCTATCTATATGTGGCAGCAAACTCAATTCCATCAAAAACAATAGGCTTATTTTTCATATGTTGATATATTTGAAATAATTTTATTCCATTTCCATGAGTTATGATCAATCATGATATTGCAATCACATGCGCAATCTATGCATCTACTGCCTCGAACATAATGATACTGTTACTGCAGATTGTACCTCAATTTTAAGGAAGAGTGGATATTAGTTCAACTGAATGTGTAAGTTGTAACTGCATACCTGAACAGAAAGTGCTGACACAATTATCTGAGATATATAGGCCTATAGGCCGACCTACTCATGAATGAATATAATTTCAATTACCGGTACAATAAAATGATAAGAGCACATTTTTAATACATTTCTGTATTTTTTAAAAGATATTTACTCATACCAGAGTTGATAAAGTAGCATACCGTAGTTACTTACGTAGAGAAAGTAGAAAGTACAGATGGTAGAACTGCATTATTGGCTCTGGCTCTACCTAGGTTTTTGCTTGTAACTTTAGCTGTGGAATTGATAAGTAGACAAGCATGTAAATGACTAATGAAACTGACAGACTTCACAAGGAAAGAATTACATTATGTTATGCATACATATACAACATTTTATTATTTCTTTCATCATTTATGTCAAAAAGCTAAGCTAATAACCATTGCTGTTCAGTGACCGAGGCATTTTTTCCTCCTTCAACTTTCATGGGGGGGGGGGGGGGGGTATGAAGAGTACCCCCACTAAAAGTTGTGTGAATATATTTTTCCTATAAATAATATTGATACAAAATAATTTCATCGTTTTTCAGTTGAAGCATAGCTCGCAGAGGAGAAAATTATTAAAAAAATATAAAAATATTTTTAAAAAAAATTTCGTAATTTATTCGTAAAAATATTTTCTTCAAATAATTCAAATTTTCACGGAATTTCAATATAATAATGATGAACATTGTTCTGAACTGTCACTCAAATCGGGTAGGCCGTTTTGATGTAACAAAATATATAATGTAGGTCTAATGTTTTTACATCACTCAAAGCTAATAACATTCAAATTAATTCCAAGCAACAAGTGTCACCAATTAATTAGAAATGATTAAAACGCCTAAGGCCTTCTTTATTATTAAAGAAATTCATTGAAATAAGTAATGGATGAAACAGGAAGGCAGTGATGTAATTGTTTGGATCTCAAGGTGGATATATATAACCAACCAAAGATATGTTCTAGCTCATCCATCAAGGCGGAAATACATTTATAAGGCGTTCTCCTAGTTTAGTTGAACCACATGAAATTGACATGAAAACATGCAATTTCTAACATTTAGTATAATTTTAGTATGAAAGGTCTCCTAGGTAGATAAAGGCTAGTGTTGAAAATTTTCATGAAAGCTTGAAATTTTCAATTTTTTTATTCAATTATTTTTTTATAGCATATAAGTCGTCTTAGAAGAAACTGGAGTTTGAATTCACTCTTAAGTGATGCTTAAACATTTGGTTGAACCACCACATTGAAGGTGCATTTGCTTACAAAATTGTCAAGAGGCAAGACCCTAAATGAGTAGGCCTACGGCTTACATAAAATAATAACTGGCTTTTTGAAGTTTGTGAACATGCATCGATCTAGATCCTCACTAAATGTGTTGACTTCTCGGCGATCACCTGTACATTGGGCCAGTACCCAATTTTACTGTCCTCTTTTGAAAAGTTCTTTGAAAATGATCTACCGTAATTGAAAAGTAAATGAGTAAAAATGTTGAAAATCTCCATTGAAAATTTGCATTGAAAATTTTCAATGTGCAAACTTCAAATAGTAAGAAATCCAATGATTTTATTTTGAAAATCACTGAAAGAAAATCATTGGGGATGAATTGGATGAATTAATTCAGTTCCATTCGGCCTAGATTCACAGAAAGTTTTCAATGAATTGGAAATTTTCAAAAATTCTCATTGAAAATTTCAATGAATTTGTATTAAAAATGTTCAATGAATCTTCAATCTTCTTGAAAATTTTCAATTCAATTGAAGGTCCCATCACTAGGCCTACCCAATGGGTCAGTGCCTTCTTGACCATGACATCTTACTTATTTCTATTCAAGAGAACTTTGGGGATCGAAAATTTATTTCTTATCACTCTTGTATATTTGACACAAAACGTAACAAGATAATCCCCTTCTAAGATATGCAGTTTTGCCGATGAATGGTCACAATAAAAATATCAACAATGCTATATTTTTCATCAATTGATGTCATTGTTGAAAATACGTAGGGCCTACGCGTTTTATTTTGTAACTTTTCAGAAGTTTCACTTTCCAACACTAACAACGTAGACGACCTGCAACTTTTTCTGTCTAAATCTTCTACTTTTTGTAAAATCGCTCCCTTCTCCTAGTTGATTGATCTAATTTCTTCCCACTAACTTTGAATTATTGTTCCTATGTGCCGATGTGTCTATATGAGCCCACAAAAAAGTTTAATTTCGGTTTCTGTTTACTCATGAACAAGCTACATCTGGTGATATCTAAATGTGACTAATGAATCAATATCCCACTAATAAGTTGGTTTACTTGCTCTGGTATCAATATAATTAGAGGTGCATAGTAGTTTTATGAGTCAGAACAACCTTGCCATTTCATTTGAGGAGTATTTTTCATCCATTCGAATGAAAATATCTGTAACAATTTTCTCTGTTTCTATATATATAATGATCAATGAATACCGGTATATTGAATAATGATAACTGAGCGTAATTTTAGTTCGTTCTCAATGATGAGATGTTGAAACTACCCTGTTTGATGTATGTAGTATTCGATGTAATCATTGTATTTTATATATTGTTGGGTATGTTAGACCGAGACGCGTGGCTGAGTGGTAACTCACTGAACCATCATTCGGGAGACCGGGGTTCGATTCCCGCCATGGTCGACCATCCTGACAGGGGTTTTTCGTGGCATCCCTCTATCGTTCAGGTTGATACAGGGATGGTTCCTTAACAACAGGCCACGACCGACTTCTTCCCACCATCCAAAAACATCCAATAAAACAACCTTTCATCTCATCATCCCATCATCTCATTCATCATCCACCCACGCCAATAGATCGTAGCCATCAGTATAGTGCGTCGCTAAAACCCAATATAAAAAATAAAAACACACACATTACACATATATACATTATTATACAATACTATACTAGCGTACTTACTAATTTAAACTTAAGTATGGATAACTTTAGTGAATGGTATGAGGGTACATTTTCACGTAAATTAATCATATGGATAAAATGATAATCAATTTGGTATGACTTGGCTTGGTCGCTTGGAAATGCATTCTTGACTGAAGATATTTTAAATTCTCAACCTACGTCTTTGTAGACAATCAGTAGATCGGGGAATCGTAAGATATGACAAATGTAAGTTCGGGTAGTCAAGAAGGCCTATAAACTATTTAACGTAATTACATCTCGTTATTTTGCTTAAATTTCAACAACGCAATATTACGTTTTGTTCTCAAAGTTATACCCTAAAGTCTTCTACAAACATGTGCTAGTTTACAAGTTTTCACGGGGTACAATGCGGGGCGGGGTCGGGTTTGGTATAAGTTGTTTCAGTTGTTTCAACACTTTGCATTATTCACATTGCCTCTGGCACATAGGCACAGACCTCATTACCGTCTCGTGACATTTTCCCAACATAAGAAAAGCCGGCCGTATTTAGTCACGAGTTACACGGAGAGGGTTGCATGTGGTGCAGGGGTAGCCACAGCTATGGGGAAATGTCACCTACAGGCGAAACTTGACTTTAAATTGGGTCATATAGTAGTAGTGTCTCCGTCAACGATGCTTGGAATTATTACACCCTAAGGTATAGTTTTAGATATTAAAAATCAAATGTCTACCGCAATGTACTTCGTATCCATCTAAGATATTCAATTTCCACTGAAACTATTGTCGTGAGTGAACTTCACTATCTCGTTTTAGTTGTAGCATCGTGTAAAATGGAAATGACAATTTTAACTGAGTACAAGTGATGCAGATGTGTACGGACATTTGATTTTTACATTGTATTGCTTTCATAGCTTATCATTTTCTTACATAATGTATTGAATTTTTTTTATTGAATTTTTTGAAATCACTTTACTTGTATTCGTGCAGATGAAGACACGAATCACTTATACGCAGTGGTGACTGGTTTTTGTGAGGAACGTTCATCTCTCGTGGATACTAGGTTGGGTAGGCGTACCATTGATATATAGTCAATAGTTTCATATCTAGTCGACCAAGCTTGTTCGTCAATGCTCACACCCTTTATTGTCAGTCTATTTCAACATTGTTATTTACATTTGATATTTTATTGACAACGACAAAGTTGACGGCGTAGCGCTTCCTTTGATGACAAAGTGACTACCGGTATATTCTAGGCATATATTGCAAGCGACTCTTTTATAGAATAAGATTATTTTCCCCCCGGTGAAGATATATTTCTTTTAAAGTGCAGCTGTACCAATCTAGAGCACCGGGATTTTCACGAGCTACCCGAATGGTGTGTTAACTAGCTAGCAGATTGATGATTTTCTAGCGATTTTACCCATGTGTACGTGAATTCACTTTGGAATAAGAGTTGAAGCACTCTTCGACTTCGACCTTATCACCAGCTTTAACAGTACAAATATATATTTATCGACATACATTTCTCTCTAGAGGTACTTCTTTATCACTCAACTAACTCACACCAGTCAGTCGATGCAGTAGAGCATACGGTAATCAATAGTCATGGATTAGAATTGCGTGCAAAAGAAGTTTGCAACTTTTCGCGCATTGCATGTTTAGTTGAGGCCAGTTCTTGAATAATAATGAGTGGCTCATGGAGAAGAGGGTTATAGCAAGCTTATAGTCTTCCGATCTAACGACATTTCCAGCATTTCTGACGCAGTGGGGTGTAACACGAAACAACCCTTCTAGATCAATCTTCTATACAGAAAACGATAATGTCTAGAAACTATAGTTACGAAAGCGAGAATTATTTGGATTTCATTTCAATCTGTTTTATATGTAAATGAAAGACCTTTTCCATTAATGGCAATCATTAGTGGTCTTGGTTCTAGGGTAGGCCGGAGGTGTAATTATTCGGTTATTTACAAAGAAAATGACATGCTATTAAAACACTTCAGAACTATTCTGTCAGAGTATCGCATTCGCTTGGTCTATACACCTAGAAAAATATGTTGCTTGAAGAACATCTAAATTGTATTTATATTGGGTTTAACGACGTACTCTACTGATTACCACGGTCTATTGTCGTCGGTGAATAATATATGAGATGGTGGGACCGTGGGATGATGCGATGAAAGGTTATTTTATGAGGTGTTTTTTGATAGTGGGAAGGAGTCGGTCGTAGCCTGTCCGCCTGTTGTTAAGGAACCATTCCAGTATTGACTTGAATGACAGTGAAACTACGAAAAAACCCTGGCAGGATGGTCGACCACGGTGGGAATCGAACCCCAGTCTCCTGAATGACGGTTCAGTGTATTGACCACTCGGCCACACGTCTCAGTGTCTAGCTAGTATCGGATCTAGCTAGCTAGATCCGGGATAGAATTCTTTAAAAAAAAAATCTGTGAATTATGACGTTCTACTCCTGACTATAGTTGAATCCAGGAAAGAAGGAGGTCGAGAGAGCAACCTAATAAACACGTTATATGTTCACTTGAACATCTTCAGTACCGTCCTCTAATATTGGTACAGCTTTTCCTTCATGAATTCAACCCATCTGCGAGCAGTCGGATAGGTAATCAGGGTGTTGACTGAAATGAAATACTCGAGGTGTTAATGGGATTACGGGACAGTAGCCATAGGGGGATCGACCCGCAGAGTAACATTTTCAGCGTCAACATCACATATAAACTTTAGTGTTGAAATACCGTTTGAACATATTGTAGTGAAAACTGCTTCATGACGTTCAGAGTGGTATTTTTCAAAATACTGGCGATTCATAATAATCATTCGTATTTAGGTCATATGTTATTTTATTTGTGTGTTTTGATTTGTTGTGAAGTAAAATCAATTGTTGAAAATATCTCGTTTTACATATGTCATACAATAAATATTTTCACCTGTTTTTTCACAAAATAATTTGACTCATTCATTTTGAGCACAATTATTGTATACGTCGTGTGACGTGTTTATTAATTCCACTGCTAAGATTTTATGGACATTTACATAATCCCCTTGGGAACTTTTTCCCTCAGCGTGGTGGATCTCTATCCCTATTAAGAGACGAGGTGTGAACTTGATGTCATGAATGTTACCATATTGTTCACATGAAAACCATATTAATTCATTTTTGAATCGTTTATACGGTGATTCTTGTTTATGACACAAAATTATAAATAACTCAACATGAATGAATTTTGAAAATGACGCTAATAAAGAGTTTAAATTACCGGTAATTAATCGATAAGTAGTTATAGTAATTTAGTAAAGCCCAATTTCACGAAACTGGGTTAAGCAATAGTTGGCGGATTGTTGTCACCATTGGTTACATATGCTATTTTTGTAACCTCTAATTAATAGCTAGTGGATTAGTACCCTAAAACCAGAATTACCAACGTGGGAGTAACTGTAACGGGCAGTTTGAAGTTGTTATAACCATGGTTACCCATGTTGTTTGTTTCCACCAACTCTCAGATAAAGGCTAACTGGACTTGATAGGCCTAATACTGGATATAACTAAGATTGGTAAAACCGGGCCTTAGTATAATAAGAAACCCACTTCTAGAGAAACCTCTCTTTGTGTATAGTCAGCCTGAAATCAGTAGAGGTAAATAATAGATGAGTGCATGTTCAGCTTGAAGCAGAAGTAAAAGTCTCTTTGCTACCTGGTCAAACCAGTTGATCATGCTTAGGATTTAACAGGTATCAAACGAGAGAAGCAGACTTACTTTTGCTTCATGCCATGCATAAGAAACATGTTTTTGGTTGCAATGACCACATCTGGTGACAGCCCTCGTCATGCTGGAAACGTATTTATTTTAGTTTTGCATTAACGTGCGTTACTCGTTAGCTACTTTCATCATCTGTTTCTCTTCAATCTAGCTACTTTTTTTTCGCGGATTCGAATACACCGAGCAACATTTAAACATCATCAGAAATCACATCAAAAACATTACCTTCCCCTATGTATCAAAACCGTAATATATAGTTCTAGATTAAGCTCGTAGTTTTAATTAGAATATAGCGCTGGAAAACATTTTTTTGAAACAATAATTACCGGTACATACTTGTATCAGAGTGAAACACGAGAGCTTGTAAGCTTGACGTTATAGCCTACCTAGGTCGTCCTAGTTATTTACGAATGATGAAGGCTCGTACCCCCCTTGCGCTCACGGTGTGTGATGGGAGGGACGGTCGATCGAGGCATCCATCTTTTTGGATTCCATTAAACCTTTTAATGTCGTTTGACACAGCTGGTAAGAAAAAATATCATTTTCAGAATGACGCATTTTTTAATTTAATTATCTTCTCTATCTCATTCTTGCAATGTGTATTTATCCGACTGTAAATTGCAATCATTTAACTTCTTGTAATCTACAGCTCGAACGCAAGATACTGAATTATGTAATGGTTTCTCGTTTTCTAAAATTTAATTTGAAATAAATCTGGGTCTGACACGGCGACAGATTGCTGGTATACATCAATATAGATCTACTGTAATAAATATATGTGAAAACCAAAGGCTGGCGCTGTTCGTTTTGGCCATCGCTCTTATATTTGATTGTCGACAATCTATATGAATTATAGCTTAAAGTAGCCCGAAAAGTGAGTAATAACTTACGTGCTTTTGGATACATCCCCATATAATCTAGCTGGTACAATAGATATCAGAATCCATTATGATTAGGATTTTTTGGGTATCTTTACCCAATACTCATCTATTGACGAGCGTCTAACGATCATGTGAAGTGGCGCAATTTTTGCATATTATTATCATTACCATCGAAAACTTGACACAAAGTTATTATTTCCCGATTAGAGTCAATTAAGATTTTTCGAACAAGGACGATCTGATCATCTGTAATAAATTTATTGTTAAATAAAATCTAAGTCTACGTCTCATCTAACAAACTGTGAATAAGTGAAAAATAATAAGTTCAGAGATGATGAATAAATCAATCATTTTTGTTGGAGTAAGAGAGAGATTAACAACTTTATTTGTCAACGGTTCACATCACGTGATTGGCCACTCGCATCCAGCTTAATTATCCATATAAAATAAATTCAATTACAGAAATTAGTTATATAAAATGATTAACTTATATCTAGATATGAAATTCAACGATATAAAAGTGGCATTATCGGAAAACAAATACAAATTTAATAATAATAATTTTGAAGGTGAGTTATTTTTAAGTTTAAGTTATCAAGTCAAGTTATTATAGGCCTATAGATGATGGTGAAGAATAAAAGATGAGTCTTTCAATCTCCAACATTCGAATTGATCGTTGTTTTGTCTTCGATTCTTCAATTTTGATGCAATACGTTCTTGTTAAGCGCTGTACAACCCCAATATTCAATAAAGATTTATATCCCAGTTCAAGTTGGCACCGATACTATTATTATACTCTTTCATTTCGGGTCACACTTTTCTTTTTCATTGTGTGCTTGCCAATGATTTTGACTAACACGGCTAAAAAGTTATCTAACCGTATATCATGTTCTTTCTTCCACTATATCGGTCTATCACGGATATATTATGTGTATTAGTGTGTTTTTTTCATAAAGGTTGAATAATTAAGGCTGGTGGGTTGGTATAGACAAACTGTAGTCACGTTATTAGTCGATTACTCAGATTTTTGACGTTTTCTTCGCTATGTTGATAATTTTAGAGACTATATATGTATAAATATTATAGTAACGAAAGAAGATCCGTCACTCGAGGATGTGGCAGCTATAGGTCACAATAATATATCTAAATGTGTGGCATGCGGAGAGAACCCGAAACTTGACGACATTTTTCGACTTGTAAAACATCAGTCTTGTAGAGTTCTGTGCTTCGCCGGGAGTCGAACCCGAGTCGCGTTACACGCTTCATGGTTGAGAATGCAGGCGTTTTTTTTTTTAAATCTGAACTTGAGCCAATTCGGTGAGCTTTCTTTCCACTTTCCTTCGAATCTTTCCCTTGTTCACCGACACGTAAATAATGCAACTCTGTTAACTGCCGGTGGATTGAAGGAAAATGAAGTAAAACAAATCGAAAGCTTTTAAAAGCGATGTTTCTTGATACGTACTCATTCGTCTGCAAAGACTGGGCATCTTCATCACTTATTATTTTTTTGTGATTCAAAGCCAACTCGTTAGATATAGACCTAAATAACTGTGAAGTAAGAAAAAGATAATACAAATTGAAAAAAAATATATAGGCCTATATATGCCTGGGCTATGCCAGTCATAATAGATACTCCTCGACGGGATTCGAACCCGGAACCTTCTGATTGCCGGTCAGGTGCATGTCACGTAGTGATGAAACTTATTATATTGGTGTTCAATGAATATGAGGCGTTAGCAGTAAATAATATATATATATATATATATATATATATATATATATATATATATATATATATATATATATATATATATACCGGTATATATATATATATATATATATATATATATATATATATATATATATATATATATATATATATATATACCGGTATATATATATATATATATATATATATATATATATATATATATATATATATATATATATATATATATATATATATATATATATATATATATATATATGTACATATATGTATTCCTCATTTATACACATTCACAATGTCACGTTTTTTCAACATCGTCAACTTGACACAAAATCATAATCCCCCAACTGGACTTGAAATATCACGATGCACACTCGTTCGAACCAGCACCACTTTGGCGATCTTACTACCCCCAAGAAAATAATTAATTTTATAGGCCTAATAAATATATCTACCTTTAGATTTTTCTACTTATAGTAAACGGTGATTTTCAAGAAAGTATAGACGTATAATTCAACGTGGTCGTTTCTAATTAACTAGACTGGAAGAGTATATAGCAGGTCAGCCCATTACAAATCAATAAAATGCCGCTGAAAACTCGAGTGATAAAACATTTTATTAGCACATTAGGTCGTACCAAAGCTCAAACGGCGGAAGTACAACACAAATAAAACATTATTGCGTGTACGCCACGCTGTCAAATGACATCAGAATTAAGTTTTATACTCTTCAACGTGTTTTTTTTTCAAGTAGTCTTGTGTGTGGTGAGGTTGCTGATACGCCGAATCCTATTTACTACAGAATCTATTGTTAAATCACCCTTATGAATAATTCAGCAGGGTGGATTTCTTCATAGTAGTAGTGTATACGTCAGCGTTGCTGCAAGATCGCGTGTACTCAACGCTGAAAATCAATGCCTCCTTCATTACCCAACGTTAATTGGGATTTGCTGATTTGCAATTTAAAACTGTGATATTATTTTTACCAATGCCGATATATTGTGATGGTGTGATATGCCACGAAGAGGTTAAATAAAAAAGAACGACGTGTCAAAGACGTACATTTCGTTTTGGGGTAATATGAGAGAGTATTTCAACTTTTTACAATTATTTATGACATTTTCCCTTGTATTTTTTTTTGTCTTCTTGCCCTTTAAACCATGATGAGCCCACCGAAACCTTGCCAAGTATCCAATCGGGCAATTGTAGAATGACTTCTTACGTTACTTCGTCTGGTGAAGCCAGCCAAGTAACTGCGTTGGAAATTGAAGTCAAGTCCGGCGTGGGTTCGAGCCCCGCTTATATAAGTAATTAGTTCTTGATCATTATTATTTGCAACACGATCAACAGCTAGGTTACTTGGTTGGAGGTAGGAATGATTGTGAAACTGAAGTTTTGATAGATGAAATGCCGTTTACAGAAACTCATCCCTTACTTCCAGTTTCTAAAGCGGTGTCTCAGTAGACGGAGCTACGGAGAGTTTTTGTAAGCATTGTTCATCTATCATTCGTTTATTATTTATATATATATATATATATATATATATATATATATATATATATATATATATATATATATATATATATATGTATATGTATATATCTATATCGTATGTTAGCTAGCTGAAGGTGGAGTCGTTGAGAAGCAATAATTGATAATCACTCATTGTTGATTAGTTCAATGCATGGAGATATATAACCAAACAGTCAACTGTTTCATTTAGTTAAAACAATGAAAACTTCGACATTAATCATTACCGGTAACTAATACTTGATGAGACTCTTCGTGTAAGCACACGAATGGTAGTTCGTTAAAGTAGGATCGCTTTATATTTGTCAGGACATTTTTCAACTGATGGTGAGAAACATACAATCGGAATCTATTTATCTGAATATACATAAAATCTCTGGTTATAGCTCTTAATAAAATTGTAAAATTTCCGGGATAAGGATTCTCTTAATTCAAATTAAAATTCATTTGAATTCAAAACTTGAGCCTACATTTACATTTGCGGTCACAATAAATGAGTCTTTCCGAAATTTAAATTTAATTGAATACATCACAAATTTATATTTAGGCCCATGTATCAATATATATATATATATATATATATATATATATATATTTATAAATATATATATATATATATATATATATATATATATATATATATATATATATATATATATATATATATATATATATATATATATATATATATATATATATATATATCACTTATCAATATGAACTGAGAATTATCTTCTATTTGTCGTGATACCAGGATCTCATTTTTTCCAGTTGTCCTTGTTCAAAATTGATTCTTACCGGTATTCAATTTTCAATTAGTGGAAAAAAATGTTTTAAAAAAAGTTAAAATGTAGGCTATTGGAAATGAATGCCCTTCTACGAAAATACATAAATATTATACTTTTATAAAAATTTGTATTGACGATTTTCATATTTTTATTCGCGCAAAAACAAATTCATGTGACCCTCCAATGTATCTCATTTATCAATATTATATATTTTTATTTCATTCTAATTTTATCAAGCCATGGTTCACATTGACTTTCATAAACTTCAACTTATATGTATAGCATTGTTCACTTTTAATTATACTTAGTACATATATTACATAGATGTAAAACAATTTTAAAAAACTAATAATAAATAGCTGCTCCGCATCTTCTTTAGAGAATGGTCCGGAGTGGCAGCAGTAATGGACAGGGATGAGAATTTAGAATAAGAAAATATAAGAATTGAAGCTAATAAGAAAATGTTATACAGGAGATGAAAGCAAGCAAGAAGAATTGTCTTTCTAGAATTGTACTTTTTTGAGATCAACGTTGTCCATACCAACAAACACAACACAAATATAACAACAAAACACTGTTTATATATATATATATATATATATATATATATATATATATATATATATATATATATATATATATATATATATATATATATATATATATATATATATGTACACATATGAACGAAATGTTGATTCTACGGTCATAATATTTGAAAATAATGAATATTTCAGGGTGAAACCGTATATATTATGAATAAATGTATTTATGTATGTAAACCTGACGTTTCAACTGGATAGCGCCATATACGGTGTCACCCTGGATTATTTATCATTTTCATATATATATATATATATATATCCATATATATATATATATATATATATATTTATATATATATATATATATATATATATATATATATATATATATATATATATATATATATATATATATATATATATATATACTCTTGTATGGTATTTCTATGGTATTATGATTATTCGAGAGGAGGTTCATTACGTTTTGTTCGTTCTGTTGCTGGTATAGTTGACCGTCTTCGTGCATGTATATGTTCTGTTCATATGTATGTGCATGTTGTTACTTGTTTCGTTCATGTATGTATGGGTTTTTATATAGGTTATACCATTATCACGTAATATCAATGTTCTTCGACTATTTTAATATTTTGTTTGATAACGGTCCTATCTTCTCTTATACTATACAACGAATAACCTTCTCTGTCGGGACTTGGCCCAGTTTTAAACGAAGTCAAGGGGCAATTTGTGTTCACTATTAATATCGATTTTCAATACCGCGTTGTCTCGCAGTACTGAAATGAGTTCGAGTCCAGGTTTTGTGTTTTATGGCTTCGCGAATACAGAATTGATTAATTGAAGCTTTTCTTCGAAATGTCTGGAAAGAAATCTCTGGAGACGAATGATCATTTAATAATAATATGCCTTCTTGATTATAATTTCGTTCGGTAGAGCGTTGCCCTGCTTTTAGAATGAAAGAGAATCTTACTGTGTGAGTGGTGTGCAGCAAGACAACTCAGCGCGTAGGATTATATGAAATGGTTAGAGGAATTTATCGAGATGAAATGAATATTCTAGAACAATTTGTTCTTGACAGGACTCCAGGAGACAGATGTTTAATTGGCATTAATAACAGTTAATCGCTGTTTAATGGGTTCTTTCTGGAGTTTGAGTACTTATTTCATTTGGTTTATAAATATTATACATATAATGATGTACGTGTGCAAACCATATAGCCGTTAAATTCTCACATTACAGCTTTTATTATAGTATTTGATACGTACTGTACATGTACGTGAAAATGCAATTAATATGGTGACTTGTCTTTCCTCGAACATGATAAAAATGGCTGTTTTTTAATACACTTTTCCACTTTCTTTGTCAATTAAGACTTGCGCATACTCTATTCGGATACCTCGATGGACAATCATTGTTGGGTTTTTAGAAAATACATTATGTGTAATAGTTACTTTTGAAATGAGATATACTAGAAGCTCATATTCTTGATATAATCTACGTGAAGTAAGCATGAAATTTGCAAACCATGCAATAACCGTTAATCTAATTGCTTGTTCAATTTTAATTTGTATAAAAACTGGAAGAAGTATACGGTTTAGTGCAGTCAACATATGATACTGATGGTTATAAAAGATTAACAATAATATGAATTTCATCCGTACGCCTCAAATGATGATTACATTAGTATCAGGCGGTTGGGCAATTCATTTAGTTAAGTATTTTGTTCTAAAATATAATTTGTCTAATAAATTGATAGCTTCCTTCGTTATAGACGTCATTTAAAGATCAGTGCATATTTTGTGAAATAATTTCCATTACATTTTCATAATTTAATTTTTCTGTTCGTGACTTATTGTAATTCTCAACGGAGAATTTAATTCCACTTCGTTATGATAGCTTCAATTTTGTATTTATTCATTTTCAATGTATTGCATTTTCTCAAACTATTATTATATCTGTTATTATAGTACGGCATATTATGCAGCGGTACTGCCATATTGCCTATTTGTGTGGCAGTTTTGAATACAAAAATTATGTATATACCGCTATATATATATACATATATATATATATATATATATATATATATATATATATATATATATATATATATATATATATATATATATATAATATATATATATATATATATATATATATATATATATATATATATATATATATACATATTATACATCCATCTATAGTCTACACCATATCTATTTCATTTTTATCGTTCAACTTCTTGAAATGATATGACTTGTATCACTTTGATCACAAATGCATATAGTAATCTGCTCTTTGTAAACTCTCCATGTACTATACTTGATGGAAGGAATATATTTTCTTTATTCCCAGAGGTGTGTGAATATCGTTCTTAACAAACAGGGTATGAAGTGAGTGTAGAGATAAAATATGCGGCTCTAAGAGTGTGAGAATATTGTTGCAAGTTTGAGGCACAACAAGCAGGGGTAGGAAGCTATTGACGATTTTTTTTTATCAAGAAATTCGATAATAATTATGTTACTATACCGTAATTTGTTATGATTTCGATACAATTGGTTTTTGTTGGTAATGCCCAGTATACAAGTGTTTTCTGGACAAGTTGGAAACTTGAATTTACCAATCTGCAGCGAAGAAAAAAGGCAAAGTTCATATAGGCCTACTTGTAAAGACAGTAAAGTATAGTATATCTATGTTTTTTGACAAGACTTCCTCGGCGTTATTATTTTTAGAACAACCTAGAAAAGTCGTGGTTTTAAGCTCTCATCAACAATGGTGTATGTCAAGGTTTCATTTACCAATTTGGCTAGGTTACGCGATTTGAAATTATATCATTATTATGAACATGATATTGAATTTTGTAGGGTTTTTGGTCAAGTTAGCTGTGTTAGTTACCTTTAGCTAGATTTTGTTTTGGTTTCAACTAATATTCAATATCGTGTATAGCATTGTCTTTCCCACTTGAATTTGCCATGGAACCAACTCTTCGCTGGAAAAATAATGCAACCGGGTGTGTCGAATGAAAAAACATCCGTCTGACCTGTGCATCGCTTACAAAGAAAAGGGAAGAAATCGGAGGTAATACAATAATCGTCGCTTGGACGTCTTCGTATAACAAAAGCTCATCCAATTATAATTATTTTGTTCCGTTGTGTCAGTACACAAGAAAACTTCTTGTAATTGAATCTCTTTCAAAGGAAACTTTGATGGTATATGCCTTGCAAAACCGTTGATCCGTTCAGCGCAAAGAAGTGACGCCAATGGATCCGAGTTATCACACATGAGTGCCTATATGTCCTACAATAACGGAGTCGTTCACGTTTATTTTCCGATTTTACAAAAAGCAAGGAATGTAAAACATATTTCTACACAATGCCCTCATGAACAAATTGACTTCGGCTTATATTAGCATTTGTAATATGATTTTTAGTAGTATTTTTTTCAATTTGAACATTATTCTATAAAGGACGTTGCAGGCACATTGTATCGTGCTTAGACTTACCAATAACTTGGAAACAACAATAACTTTTGAGTCGAGTTTTAGACGTTGATGAAAGAAGTATTGAGATTTGTTCTATTATCAGTTATTAGGAATTTTAGTTGGTTGAATTTTAGTGGTTTTAGTAGTTTAGTTGGTAGTTAGTTTAGTTGGTTTAGCTCAGTTGGTCTGCATATTTATCATTAATTCAGCGAATAAGAACAGTATTTTTACCAACCCTGACGTATTATGACTGGGGTTCCTCGAATATTAAAGGAAGTTTTTACAGCCGTGTTGCTATTTTTGATCGGATAATATAAAGTAAACGCATGTTACTCGTAAATCTGCTAGCTCTGTGTGTGTGTGTGTGTGTGTTTGTGTGCATGTGTGATGTCAGACGATTCACGTCTCGATGAATATTTTATTATCGCCGTCGTCGCACACCATATTCGGAATAGGGCACACACCGTGCGTCGACAGCATACAAACACCAGAGTTCATATGTGTGTCGTGTATATACTGTATTCTCTGTATAAAGTCTTGCACCAACATAACAATTATTATTTAAGGTGGTGCATGCACGGAGATTATGAAAATAGAGATAATGCTGTTTTTCTTATGTTCACGAACGAGTTTAATCACATAAGAAGTGTGTCAACCCCAAGAAAATTGTATGCACTTTGATTAATGTGACGTTCTATTTTTGAAAATTCAATCATTTTTAAGATAATACGTTAATGAATACCAAGAATGTGAAGAATGTGATCATCTAAGTACTGATTGAATTCACAAAAATAGTTTGAATGTCATATTAATTGACCATTAGTGATAGGCGTGGCTAAACGCCAGGCCACCTAGATCTATACTTCATGTGGGCATTTATATTCTGATAGGTGAATGTCAAATTTCCCACATAACAAAGCCCTTTTGATTGGATGTTTTGTTTTGTGACGTTTGTGGGCGAGTCAATCACTAGTCGTCAATTGAAGAGCATAAAATTGTCTTGGGGTTGATTTACTTTTTATTCAATTACATTGTTCGTGAACATGGAAAAAAATTGTGAATGAATTTCACTTTTTTTATAAGTACCGTGCGTGCACCGCCTTGACACAATTATTTTTGTTAGGCTATGATATTTGTATAGGATATTATGATTTTCCAGGACGAGGCTTACGATAAGAAACGCAACTGTGACTTCGAAAGTGTTAATTCCTTGAAGATTATGCAATTATGCCTCTATAGGGAAACAATTGACTTTGTATCAAGTTTTCGATGTTGACATTTGAAAAAAAAAAAGATTATGTAATCACAAGTTTTTACTTTTACGATTATTCAGTTGCTCGTAGGTCTAGTCGTGTAGAGAAACTTGCTTTATTAACGCTTTTGAAACATGATAATTGATACCGGTACGTTCATTGTTTGCTTGAACACATTGGTAGCAACGCGGGGCTACAAATGAGTTGAGATGAATGTGTACAAAAACCCATACCTAAGGCTCTACTCGAACCCACGCCCTACGGGACTTCAGTTTCCAAGACAGTGCCTTTACTCACTGTACCAGACGATTGGCTTTCTGAAAAATGTAATTGCCTTTCTAATCGTAAATCTCGATCTGAAAAAAATAATTGATTCCACTGCAGCTATACAAATATAACTCAGATAATTGTTTTTTTCCCTGTCTGTAACCAACCAACAACTCTTGTGCATGCGAGTATAAACTTTCAGACGTTGGAATGAAATTTAAATTAAATTTAAGTTCGAATTTAATTAATTTTCTCAATTTCTTCTTTCAATTCTAATAGTACCCTGAATCTGTATGCTTTCGAGTAACGCATGGGTGACTGTAACAAACTTTACTATAGTCGTGTACAATACAGCGAACGCCAATTGAGATATATTGTTGTCTGTCTATTGCAACAATGAGAGACTTCACGTGAGAGTGAAGTTCAACAGAACACATTAGGATAATATATATATATATATGTACGTGTGGTTGTTACATTTCAAAATTGGTATTGTTCACAAATGTTGAATGCTACAGAGAACGATCCAGATGAGAACTTTAGAAACCGTTGCCAATTGTTTCAGGGTTTCATATTGTTTATTCACCTGAACTGATTATTCTCACTCTGAAAATACCATACGTCACATTCAATAAGTTCATTCTCCAGTATATAAATCGTTTTGTTCATAAACATGGGAACTTCAATTACTCTCCCAGATTAAATACGAAGTATTCATTAAGGTAATATAACCTCTTTTGTCGAGGTATATCGAACGAATGCTCTATTGTATTGGGATCCGATATTATTCTCTAGCTCGACAAAAGGCACTGTCTATTCCACCAACATCATCCATCATGCTTTTCCGACGTACGACAGACTGTTCGAAACGTGGAACTGATGTGGCGATACTTAAGAGGCTACTTTACATCTCACAATCCATGAGTAAAACCTGCAGGGAACGAACAAAACAGGACAAAAAGCGTCAATACAGGTCATTAGCTCCCAACACATGGTGGGTAAACGGTAGGACTAATCAGTCTAATTTTTTTTGCAATAAAAAAACAATGAGTATGATGTACTCTACGTTCACTAAAAATCACAATTTTCTATTAAATTACTCTTAAAAAATAGTAAAAAAAACGAAAAACAGGTAGAAACATGTTGATTTTTGACAATTATTTTGAGAGGGTTAAACATACCACGAACTAAAGCTCTTCGTACGAGCACGTATTGAATACTAGTGATCATCTAACCGAAACCTGTAAGTTAATACGATGATTGATTTTCCGTTGCCAACTTGGGCCCCGAACGTCTGTAATCAAGCTGGTATAGACTAGATGCAAAGAGGCCTCTTAAATCATCCCTTCTTACCGTCAAATGGTAAACCCAGCACGTTGCACGTAGCGTAGTAGCACGTAGCTCTCCGTCCCATCGTACTATGACTGACTGTACGTGAGATATTATATTGAGACGTTGAAAGTGAAGGATCGTTGAAGGAGCTGTTTCAATGAGCAGATCAACGATATATGTAGAAGGCGAAATTTGTCGCGTTTTCTTTTTTCAACTTTGAAGGCTTTAGTGGTAAACAAATTCATTATATATCACTTATGAAAGGTGGAAGAATTCTATTTCTTGACTGCACTTATATATATTGCACATGCATAATGCTCATGCGTGCACATTTGATGACATTTCACGTGTACTCTTCCATTTATTTAATGTTTATCTCATTTTTATTGTGTATCACATATCCTTATGAACAAACCTATTTTTTCCAAGTTGTGTCACCTTATAGTGAAATTTTATTATAATTTAAATTTCAGGCTATTTTAAAGTAAGAAAACCTCAAATTATTTTTAAAAATCAAGCTATGTGCACGTTATTACTTTAAATATATCACGTTTGACCGGTGTTATTAGTCCGATATTAAAAATAATTTTCTTTCTTCCACGTGTTTCACTAATCGGTCCAGTTGCTTATAAAAAATCAGGATTTTCTCAAAAAAACAATGATTTTACAACAAGTAAAGTATACAAGAAATTCCATCTCCTCTTGGCATTTTGAAAATAGACAATTATATACCGGTATACTGAATTATAAAGCATTTTTATGGTGATGGCAGCTAGGTCTAAATCAAGTAGGCCTACAACTTTTCGTTCGTCATATTTCATCTGAATCGTTTTTTATAACAGATATATAAGTAGCTTATTGGTTAACTTGAATCGTAATTATATTAGCGGATACTATTAGTGCATCAGAATTACTTGAATCGTTAATTTTGATTGTAAAGGAAATCATTATATACCTAGAATCTAGGTATTATCTATTTTTTCCATAAGGAAACTAAGATATCTAAAGATGAGGATGACAAGTCGTATACTGCATATACTGCACATTACACTATAATTCACTTCCGGTAAAAAAACTTCTTCAACATTCGAAAGTTGATTCAAATTTCGATTCCAACATAAATTCCAATGAATGTCGTAATAAACCACCGATAAATTTCGGTATTCTAGTATTAAATCAGCACGAACCACCATGCTATTTGTTTATCCACCTTATAGTTCCTTTTTTAGCTAGTTTTCACATACATTCGGGCGTTATTTGAATATCAGATTTATGTCGCCGAGTCAAGCGATCTGAATAAAAGATGGAAATAAAAAGCGCGCGCGCTCACGACTGTATATCATCTTTTTCTTATACAATCACATCAGTGGAATTGAATCTTTATATAAGACCTAATACTCACATAAATCCTCAATTCCGAATCTACAACTCTTCGTACATATAAACTACGAGGCTTATTTTACGTGAATGAATAAAATATGATGCCCCGGGTCCTGGGAGACCTAACATATTTTCTTACCTGTATAGGGATACGAAGTCAAAACTATTTCTCGTATCCAAATATATAATCTATAGTGTGGTACCTATACATTTCGAATCGAAATGATCATATTCATATTCATCAGATCATGTTTCTTCTTTGTTTCATTCACATTTAATTGCTACTCAATTTATCAATTATGTTTATATTTTCTTAATCGCCATACATAAACCAATATATAAAATCAAGAACTGAATAATATGAAGATTGAAAAAAAAAAATTCTCGCACAGTCAAGTTTCTCTTGGAGACTTTGTGAATTTTATTAGACTGTGTTCAGTGTATCCATTTTGTGTGTAAAAATTGATAACAATAAAACAAAACCAAAAACAAATCAATGAAGAAAAAAAGATTCTGTCGAAAGATCGAACTTTCTGTTAACCCAACACGAACGATCAAATTGTTGATTATCCTTGAATTTATTATATTAGTTTTTTTTTAGGCTTACTATATATACAGTTTGTAGAATGAATTCCATTAAAATTGATTATTTCTTTTTGGGTGATAAGTAGTGCCATTCCGGAAAATCGTACCTTGTTACTTTTTGTATTTATATTGGGTTTAACGACGCACCGCAATGAATACTAAGATCCGAAGAAAGCGTCAGTGGTTTATATAGTAGGAACCATACTGACATTGGTCTATGGACTATGACTACAGAGAAAACCCGCGAAATACCCCTGTAAATATTGACGGTGGTGAGATCGTACCGAGGCTCGATCTGTCTTCACCTCCCGGTCACATAGGAGCAAACGTGCTAGCACTAAGCTACACGTGCCGGTATCTTCAACCATAATTGGGAAGCAATAATTTTATATTTCCATTTTAATATTTTCTATGTTGGTAAAATGAAAATCTTCCCGAATGTTGGCGATTCCGATCGGCCATGTCCTCCATCTGTTTCCATTAACTGTCGGGAGTGTTCGACCCGCCAACACTCGTTTCGTGATTCACGATTATTGACCAGGTGAATACTCCCCCCCCCCCTCCCCCCACCCCTCCCACGCGCGACATATAAAGCATAAAGCATATATAGAAACGGTCAACACTCTTGGATTGAGGTGCATCAAAACTGAACTTGGTCTGTTCATCGATTGCCCTGTTTTATAAATAACTGGTATATGGGGCCTATTTATCTATGCTCCAAGTATTGGAAATTTAGAAATTGAATCTGCAGTATTATATATTATATATATATATATATATATATATATATATATATATATATATATATATATATATATATATATATATATATATATATATATATATATATATATATATTATATATAGTATAATATATTTTTTCAATTTTTTTATTTCCTCTAAGAACCTCAAATATTTTTAATTTCATTAATTTTCTCCAGTTATATTCTCAATTTTTATTATTAGTTCAATTTTTTAAGCATATTGTTATTATTACTTATTACAATTTTAAATTTTTCACTTTCTTGAATTATTTCTTAAATGAACTATATTTCATTTCTATATATATTGATATCAAAATTGTATTTTATACTGATTGTTATCTTGTAAACTTTTTATAAGCCAGGGACCAATAAAGGTTATTTATATATGCAGGAATTGAAAAATGTATATATGTAGATTTAGTTTGTAGTTTATACAGACTATTGAAGAGCTAATCTGTTGTAGAGCCTTCTTTATATAGATAGTTGAATTAATGGGAAGAAGACCAAATATTTAGGACAAGGAATGCTTCTTGTTATACTTGCGTGGGTAAGTTGTGATTGACTTGTAACTCATGCGGACAATTTTGTTGTTTCTGAGCATTCAACATCAACTTTATTCAACTAATTCTACCTATCCCAATCAACATAACCTAAACTAATCAATGCAACCTAAAACTGATATAGTTATGCCGTATGAGTGGTCTACAACAGATATGAGTATACAAAAATGAAGAAAAAAAGATTTTCGGATTTGAGAATCGTTTTACATCAAAGTCGAATAGCTACCGTTACTGCGAATATTATAAAAGGCATCCTAAAATTGAATTTCATGGAGAAAGATCGAATTTTTGTAATTTTTGGGGTGAGAACCGCATTCTTTGAATAATTTTTCAAAACAGAAATAAAGCTAAAAAATTGGATCTTTCGCCCTTCAACGGCAGAGTCGATTTAGCAAATTATCAGTTTTTGGTGATGATTTTTTAACGGTATGAGATATCAAAATTCTAATGCTGGAGAAACACATTGTTAATACCGTCAGAATGATGTGAAATGAAATAATTATAACCTTGGATTATATAACATTTCCACAGGGATAGCTAAAGAAACTGTATTTTTCTCTCTGCATAGGCCTACCTGTGTATCTTATGCAATCTGAGTCGAGTAGTTTCTATTGATACCAGCTTGGATATGAGCATTTTAGAATTGGTAATTTGAATATCTCACACCGTTCAAAAGTTTTCACAAAAAACTGTCATCTAGATAAATTGTATATTTAGGCCCAGTATTACCACGGCCAGTTAGTATTTATCTGAGTGTTGGTGAAAACAAATAGCATGGATAACCATAGTGATAACAAGTTTGAAAGTTGTCAGATAAAGGCCAACTGGACTTGGTAATACCGGGCCTTAAACTGTTATTGTTATTTAAGTATAATTCTGACAATGACTCATGTTAGTGTATTAGACCCAATCTAATGGTCAATAAAACTATCATTATTATTACTAGGCAAACGCGTTATGTGTTTCCGCGTTGATGGATGAGCTGGAACATATCAACTTATCTTGGGATTGGTTTTTATATATATGTATATATATATATATACACCTTGAAATCCAAACCATTACATCACTGCCATCTTATTTTACATTAATAATTTATATAATGATAAAGAAGGCTTTGTTTTAATCGTTTACAATCAAGTGGTGACACTTGTTGCTTTGATTTAATAGGTATCTTAATAGCTTTGAATAATTGACACAAATAACATTATATATTTTTTTACATCGAAACGGCTGATCCGATTTGAGTAAAAGTTCGGAATAATGTGTATCATTATCAGATTGAAATTCTCTGAGAATTTGAATCCTCTCAGATGAAATATTTTTCACGAATGTTTTCCTCTGGCTTGTTCTAATGGGATTTTTGAAAACTTTGGAATGAGTTTTCTCAGAAGTTGTTAAACCGATCGCGCCTCAAAACTATACAGCATCAAGTCAGATAGGGGTTCATGTGTGTGCCAAGTTTCAACTGATTTTGAATTTTTGTCTGACCTGTGGAGCGCGAACAAAAAAAAAAAAAAAAAAAAAACAGGCACTTTTTTTTCGGTATAGTGTAATTGAGTCTTCGCTTCGCTCATCCAATTATTATGGTATTTTATTTTATACTTCAAATACGTCAAGTAACGACTTTTTATTTCATGTTATTTCATTTGAGAGACAATTTTTTTTCAATTATATCAGTTATAACGCCACAGTTAAGCCCTTATGGGACTTTGTGGAAATTGACGAGTGAATGTCGAATTTGTAATTTATGCTAATTTATTACAGCAATAAAAAAATCATTATTATTACTAGGCAAACGCGTTATGTGTTCCCGCGTTGATGGATGAGCTGGAACATATCAACTTATCTTTGGATTGGTTATTATATATATATATATATATATATACACCTTGAGATCCAAACCATTACATCACTGCCATCTTATTTTTCATTAATAATTTATATGATAATAAAGAAGGCTTTGTTTTAATCGTTTACGATCAAGTGGTGACACTTGTTGCTTTGATTTAATAGGTATCTTAATAGCTTTGAATAATTAACACAAATAACATTATATATTTTTTTACATCAAAACGGCTGATCCGATTCAAGTGAGAGTTCGGAATAATGTGTATCATTATCAGATTCAAATTCCCTGAGAATTTGAATTCTCTCAGATGAAATATTTTTCCCGAATGTTTTCCTCTGGGTTATTCTAATGGGATTTTTGAAAACTTTGGAATGAGTTTTCTCAGAAGTTGTTAAACCGATCACGCCTCAAAACTATACAGCATCAAGTCAGATAGGGGTTCATGTGTGTGCCAAGTTTCAACTGATTTTGAATTTTCGTCTGACCTGTGGAGCGCGAACAAAAAAAAAAAAAAAAAAAAAAAAAAAAAAAAAAAAAAAAAAAAAAAACAGACACTTTTTTTTCGGTATAGTGTAATTGAGTCTTCGCTTCGCTCATCCAATTAAATCGACTTAAATGCTCGCTTAAATATTCCAGTATTTGAGTATTTTGAGTCTCAAGTATTCTAGTATTTACTGCATCGTCTGAAGTGAGCCATGAAAAACTCCAGTAAGGATGGTCCCAGTAGCTGAGTGGTTAGCTCACTTGCTTCGTGTGACCCGGGAGGTGAAGGGACATATCGGACCTGGTTCGATCCCCGCCACCGTCCATCTTTACAGGGGTTTTTCGTGGTTTCCCTCTGTAGTCTAGGCTAATGCCGGGATGGTTCCTACAATATAGGCCACGACCGCTTCCTTCCCACTATCATTCCCATTACCCATAAAAACCTTCATCTCATCATCCCATCATCTCATTAATCATTCATCCGACACCAATAGATCTTAGTAATCATTACAGTGCGTCGTTAAAACCCATAAAAAAAGGATGGTCGACCAGGCAGAAACTAACTTGACTGAGGTTTTCGTGATATTGTAGGCGTACTGTGTTTCCATATTGCTCGTCGTGGTCGTAAGACGTACACGACGCTTGCATGGGTATAGGACTGGATGGTGGTGGGCCTACTTTGAGTTGTATAAGCTCGGCTGTTTTTACACGTTAACGCGAGAAGAAACCTATATACAGAATGGCGTATACAGGGGGGGGGGGGGCCTCGTAACTTGACCGAAGCTGGACTGAAATTGCATTATTATTATAAAAAGAATAAAGTTTGTGATAAATAAAATATTATAGGCCTATATTATTTTATGAAGTAAATAATTGGAATGTGTATATATGATAGTTATTGCGAGTGGATATTAAGGATGGCAAATTTTTCACAAAATTTCTTTCATTTTACACTTGAGTTTCACCCCCCCCCCCCCCCCCCCTCCGCTCCGAAATATTATCCTGGCTACGCCACTGTAAATAAGTATGTATAATAACTTGAAGTACGGTACGTGTAACGGTAGGCCTACTCCCCTACAAAGTATTCAAATAGAGTAGACATTACCGTAAGTCCGATTCAATTCTTAGAACCCTTGAGGATTTCGGAGTCTTTAGGGAAAATGTTTGTACATTTTCTCTCAAGGAAAGGAGGGTCATAGAATGAACTGTGGATGAGCAAGTGTATACAAAAATAAGTAACAACATAAAATAACATGCAGTCAAATGAAGAATGAACAAATAATAAGCTATACAAGTGATATACAATCTGCGTATTCTTTCATATCTTTTTTTCTCTGCCTAGTTTAATTCATTTTTCAAATTCCACATCACATGCTATATTCTAAAAAAATAGAGAATAAATATAGCCTCCTTTTGTTATCAATTACTATTCATAGACTGATCATTGATTGATCTGTGACGCTTTTTTACTCCTGACGAAGGACGTAGGTGGACATGCACGTCGACAGTGGTTGATAATAGTCAATTATAAGTTATTTATACATGATATATATATATATATATATATATATATATATATATATATATATATATATATATATATATATATATACAGGAAATCTATAGTTATTACATTAGTTGTTTGATTTAATCTTATGAACCATTTAGACCAAACACCTGTGGCGACTGTACAGCACGCGATTTACATATACAGTACCGCACTATATTATTGATTTTCAAGTATATAGTGCATTGACTATATACTGTTAACTCATGCAGTGTCGAGTGATTAACCCCCGTGTGGAAAAGCGTGCGGGTCAGGAGCCGTTTGCCTGCATGTTTTTTTTCTTTTTTTCTTCCGTTTTTTTTTTTTTGTATCTCGTCCAATAGAAGGTTTAAAAGATTAGCATTGAAATAACAGAAATAGAATGTAATTCATATCGACAGTCAGCTGTGAATACAGAATTTATATAAGAAGAAAATCAAAATGTACAAATATATGGTGAATGATATTTTTTATAAATGTTAATTAAACAATCTATCAAGTCAATATATATATATTTTTTTTTAATATCATCGAAACTTGATACAAAATCATTGTTCCCCAATTAAGGCTAAGGATGAAAAGTAGGATCGTTTGGACGGGGCACCACAAGGGCGATCTTACCACCCCAATAATAATAATGAAAAAACACACTACAATATTAATATCAGGATGTAAATCATATGGACAGTTAGTTAAGGTTATACATTTCATGAAATTATATGGTAGATGTAGTGAAACATATGGTAGATGCTATTTTTATAAAAACATAACATCTATCAAGACAATATAATATTTAAAAATGCAATTACACACACATTGGATGAACACTCAATCATCAGGATTCAGGTTCTAGATACTAACTTTTGCACACCAACATGAATTCACGAACACTATAAAACGCATTTTTAATTAAAAACTGCAGGGATCAAAATAATTTTAAGCGTTGATATATTGTCAAGCGAAGTAATAAAATATAGCAGAATATTGTAAAGAATGATTCCAGTCTATTTTGAATCTTTGATGGCATATATCTTGCTGTGTCTTGTTGGCTCATTTGTTTTGACCATTAGATTTGTGAGCTATAATGAGTTGTACGTCCGTGGATCAAATCTTGTTCTCGGATATATTTATTTTTAAATGATTTGAGTGTATCAAAATGATGTATGAACAACAACGTTATATTGTTTTTTTATATTGGGTTTTAACGACGCAATGTAATGATGACTAAGATCTATTGGCGTCGGATGAATTATCAATGAGATGATGTGATGGTGAGATGAAGGTTTTATGGGTATGGGAAGGGTATATGCGAAGCGGTCGTGGTATATTTTGTGGGAACCATCCCGGCATTAGCTTAGACTACAGAGGGAAATCACGAAAAACCCATGTAAAGATGGACGGTAGCGGGGATTGAACGGGATCTGATATGCCCACTGCCTCCCGCGTCACATGAAGCAAGTGCGTTAACCACTACACTGCATCTGCCGGTAACAACATTATCGAATAGATTATTTTTCGTCTCGTAAATAAATAAAAATGAGCCATCTCAAACACAGGTCAAGCCAGATTCTATTAACAGTAACACGGTCGCACATTTTTCCCGTCCCGGTAGCTAGAATTTGTCTTCAAGTCGGTTTTTTAAATGGGACTGAAAGTGACCAATGGTAACGCCAAGATTTGTGACGTCATGCCTCACTTACCGATTCGTGCTACGATATAATATAGTAGCAGTTTACATCTACTGTAGCGCTATTGCTAGTATCGCTGGTTCACATGCTAGGGGTCCATGGCTCGACTCCGGACGCAGTACGATTTATTTTTAAACAAAAGAACTATTAAGAGTCACGTGAGTCGATTCACGTGATTTACCGGGACGGAAAAAAAACCGTGCCACATTTTTACCTCCTTAGGACATTTTATGACATTTTGCAGCTCTAGGCCCAAAATGTTTTGCCCCCCCCCCCCCTTCTTTACCCCCGCCTTAAGTATATAGTAATTGATTCAGTATAGCGCACTATCTCCTAAATATGACGAGTGCTGGTTTTTATTCAGAAGCACATTATAATTATTGTGTTGGGCTATATTATACTACGACCTATCAATGAAAACCATCATTGTATAAACTTTGATTGTCACCGAGTAATATGTTGAAATAATAAATAATTATATTGACATTTGTTAAACGGCAAGACAAAAAATATTACGAAGATTATGTTGTACACTAGAAGAAAACTGTATAGCAATAACCTACAGAACATTGTTTTAAATGCTCTCTATTAATTAATAGGTACCGGTATATCAAAACGTGAATATATATTATATGAAAATATACAATTTTTCGAAATATATTCACTTATTATTTGATTTTTGAGATGCTGTACGTATGACTCCTCTTGAAAATGTATCGCCCCTTGACAATTTGCCTCTTTAGGCCCGGGATCGTATGCCTGGGTCTTTTTACGACCCAACGTATAATACTACGTAAAATACGTATACTACGAGCATGCTTTATTTCACGTAGGCCGAGTGACATCACTCAGGTGAAACACAGCATTGAGGTAAACAGCAGCCGACCCGCCCGTGTATAGCATATGCGTGTCACTATATCCTGCGGGGTCAGGTGTTGTGGGCGCACTTGTTATAGCGTGTAGGTAGCTCGTAATATCAACAGGTTGCTACAAGTAGTACTGCTTTTTAGCAATTAATAAATCCACGTTATGATAGTGAGAATATTGTTATTATATCCTGCGAAGTAAAGACGTGGTGTATCGACAGATCTTTAATGTATCAAAGAAAGTTTTATAGCTACCATACACGCACTATATAAGACGTTATTATTATGATTAAACCAGATAAATGCTGCATGTGCTTTGGTATAAAATTATTGAGTTTTATACTTGTATCTATTCTTTGTATTCGGTTTAACGACTCACTGTAGTGATGACCAAGATCTATTGGCGTCGG
Organism: Brachyptera risi; assembly: GCA_964007535.1. NCBI lineage: Eukaryota > Metazoa > Arthropoda > Insecta > Plecoptera > Taeniopterygidae > Brachyptera > Brachyptera risi. The sequence goes on along the minus strand of OZ023329.1, from coordinate 27,597,863 downwards.
CGTCGGTGAATGATGAATGAGATGATGGACTGATGAGATGAGAAGTTATTAGGTGTTCTTGATGGGAAGAAATCGGTTGTGGTCTGCTGTTCAGGAATGATTCGAGTATATCAACCTGAACAATCGAGGAAAATCACGAGAAACCTCTAACAGGATGGTTGAGCATGGCGGGGATTACACGTGTGAATCGAACCCCGTTCTCCTGAATGTCGGTTTGGTGTGTACTCGATTGTAGCCACTCGATTACCGTCTTATATAGTTACTTGAATCTACCATGGGAAAAAATCGTTGAATGAGTAAATATTTTTAAAAACGTCGATAATTATTATATATATATATAATATGTAATATTATATTATATATAATTATTATATATTCTCGCATCAACGCTACGGTATGTAGGATTTAACTCTTTTTGAAAAATGCAGTGTTTATTATCGTTAACCGATTGTTTTGGAAAAGCAATTAGTACCCTAAAAATACCACAACTATAGTCAGATATTACGGTATATTCGGGTATACTTCCTATTTCGTGGATACAAACACTGAGTGTAAATGTCCCTCTCTCCGTAGCTCAATCAACTAAGGCACCCCTTTAGAAACTGAAGTCAATGTTGGGCGTCAATTCGAGTCCCGCTTAAGACATGGATTTTTGTCACCGTCCTTTCACTTATCATCACTTCATATAGTGTCATCACTTGCTCATTTATACCCCCGTGTAACCTAGTTGTTGGTGGGGTCGTTAGGCAAACAATAATCTTCGAGTACCTATAAAAGTTCGCTTTTTGTACCCAATGATACAAGTACACAAGAATATGGTCTTATATATAGATAGTATGTAGAGAGGCTTAGGTTATACATAATTATTAATATATGAATATATTATAAATATATATATATATATATATATATATATATATATATATATATATATATATATATATATATATATATATATATATATATATATATGAAATGTTTGAAAATCTATACACACCTTGATTTTAAACCGTTTACCGTTTAAGATAGGACTCTTTGTGAATTCGGGCCCAGGACGCGAATCCCTATCTTTATGACGTCTTGGTAGAATAGAACCCCAATCAAAGAAATTGTTGATCCAATCGAAGAAACAACATTTCATGTCGTGTAAGCATCTGGGTAATCTGAGTATTGTCGGGGTATCCCGACGATACTCAGATCACTACCACTTATCTTATCACTACCACTTTTTACGTAAGTAAAAATCAACCAATAATTGATTGTGGTAGAACAAGCAGATGCTTTACAAGATATATGTTGAAACAAAGTTTTTTTCGAGTAGGGCCAATACGGTAAAATTGAGTCTTCGCTTCGTTCATCCAATTAAGGTACAAAAATAGCACTGATAAGCAAATAGCATTGATATTTCTATCCGCTACATTGCTTGAATTCGTAAAGTTGGACCGAATTATTTAAAAATGTAAAAAATTACATTGGGCCTATATTTAAAAATTTGGAGAGAACTTTTTCATTCATATTGAGCACACACTCACAAATTCTGTTGCCAACTGCACAACATGCACACATAATAATGAGAAATACTAGAAAAACAAAAATATGATATACTAATAGACTAAAATGTAATGCACACAAATCAGAAAAATAAATGTGACTACAATTCAGTCGTGATTGGAAACTCATACTAATTTAATAATTTCTTCATTACTTATTTCCATCATTATCATTTTATCAATATTGATAATTCGCACCATCAGTTTTTCACATTGATTATGTACTGAAAGCTTAGAACATATTGCACTAATGACGTATATAAGGTTCACAAAGCACACGAGTAAAGATTGGAAATAGAACACTGACAACAAATAAATGACAGTAATTAATCGAAAATAAATTACTCCTTACTAAGTTTCTAATTCAAGCGATGTCACTCGTTGCATGGAAAAAATGTGCAAAATGTCTGGTTGATACTGATGATTTAACTTAGCACCTGATGAGTAGGCCTATACGTTATAGATCTTTCTTTCTTGTTTCCATCACAGATAATTGGGAAGGTTATCTTCAAACTCCACAGCAGTTTTGGTAACCATCATTCGAGTCAATTTTAAGAAAATTGATGGTTGGAATATCCATAAGAGAAACAGCATTGATGAAAATGTATGACAATGACAAATTTGATAAACATCTGGGTCCGGATTCACAAAGAGTCCTATCTTTGGGACGCCTCAAGTTGGGACCATTTTAGCGAATTAGGACAAATATTGGTTTCAATTTAGAACCATTTTACTGAGTCAAGACCAATTTTGTTCCCAACTCAGTAAAATGGTTCTATCTCAAAGACGTCATAAAGATAGGGATTCGCGTCCTAGGCCCGAATTCACAAAGAGTCTTATCTTAAACGGTAAACGGTTTAAAATCAAGGTGTGTATAGATTTTCAAACATTTCATATGTATGTATATATATATATATAATATATATATATATATATATATATATATATATATATATATATATATATATATATATATATATAATATATATTTATAATATATTTATATATTAATAATTATGTATAACCTAAGCCTCTCTACATACTATCTATATATAATACCATATTCTTGTACAGTACAAATTTTGTTGAGAAATCATCTTTGTCTTTCGGCAAATTTATAACTCGAATAATTTTATTTTATAGTTCACGTCGATCTTTGGTGTCAATTAGCCTTGGGACGAAACAGCCATCATTGAATTAGTTTTCTGTCTACGCTAATATAAGTTAGTAACGGTGTTTTCAAACCATTTCCGTTCGTAATTTCAAAAGACACAAGTAGTCTGAAGTAGAGCTTGTCTACGCTCATGCAGACCCTTGCCCTTTCACTTTCAATTAATTCTATAGTTAGTAGCAGAGAGCAAAAGTCGTAGGACGTAGATCTAGGTAGGGCATTAAATTATGTAAAATAATTTAGAGGAAAGTTGAAATTTCGCTTGGAGAACCGTAGTTAGTTTGTGGGTAGAACCACGTAGAACTTGTACGACCAACACTGGCCATAGTTTGTTTGCACCACTGAGCGATTGTGTGTATACAGAATGTATCGATCAAATCAGCAGACCCTGTAATATATAGTTGGTTATAAACTACTCTAAAGTTATCTTGATGGCTAGTTTGTAGGAAAATACTTGTTAGAATCATGTACGGATTCCCGAGATATATAGTGATATCATATTGATTTTCTGTCGAGATTGGATTACAGTTGGCTATTTCTTTTTAGATGAGCGTAAGCAAAGATTCCATCCCACTCTTAGAGGGCTTTGTCTGTGTGGGATGTTTTTGTTTTGTTTGTTTGTGGGCATGCACTGCACAGGTCGCAAGGGTTGACTGATCAACATAAAAACTTTGTTTTGTACACGCAAACTTATCCAACTTAGAACTGTATAGTTTTTGGAATGAATCGGTCGGACCGATTTTGAGAAATTTGATCTCAAAGTTTCTAAAATCCCCATAAGATTAGGCTGGGCAAGAAAATTTAAAAAATAAAATCTTTCCAAATGAAATAAAATTTTCTGTGAATGTGTACACACGAATTATAACGATTTTGTATGCAGTTCGAACCAGCCGTTCTGAAGAAAAAAATTCAATTTACATTTTATTCATCAAATATATAGGAATAAAAGCAGAATTATGTTACAGAGATCCACTGCTTCCTAGATTCGATATTTGCCCAACAATGTAGTCCTAGTATTTTCCATATGTGTCAAGATCTGTAGAATACCAGAGTCGATAAAGTAGCAAAGGTAGAACTATTTTAACGACTCTTATCATACCTCATTCAGATCTTACAACGCATGTGCGTTTGCCTAGTATAAGACTACAAAATGTATAGCTATGCAATATGAGTAGCCTACATACGGCTTATTATGATTTTGTATACTTTTTGTATCCGAAAAAGAGAAGGGTCATCTACCAAGTAAATAATTGTAAAAACTTATTCAATCACATGATCTCCCCGTAAGATTCTTCTGAACGATTCACTTGCGTTTCTTTAAATGAAAATGTCTTGAAAAATCATATCTTGAAAATAGTACATCCATACAAATATAACGGTGTTGTTTGTTTTTGTTCTTTTGGTTGACGACCTTTCTTCTTTCTTGGATACATAAAAATGTATGGTATAGTAACATAAAAACTTGAAAATTCAATTTTTGTTTCCCATATGTTTCTCATATATAGGCCTATATAGGCAATAATAACTAGACATTGTCTTTATCGTTGAGCATGCTCTAAGGAACAATCTTGCCGTGTTGATAACCCCAAATGATTGGATGACCGTAAGCGATGACGTAATTTTTAGTGTTCTTGAATAAAGAAGGTGTTTTTTCATTTTATTTCCATGTTTTTTTGTGTGTGTTTGCGCTCCACAGGGCAAACGAAAAGACAAATTTTGAATAAACTTGGTATGCGCATAATGATGTAATTATCTAACTCGATTATGTAGGCCCTATATGTTTGAGGCGCGATTTGAATCTCTTTTGAGAAAAACTATTTCGAATATTTGAAAATCCCAATCGGAATAAACCGGAAAAAATTTTGATAAAATATGTTCGCCGAAAATACATTCAAATTTTTACGGAATTTAAGCACAAGAATTATGAACGTTATTCAAAAGTTTTAGGGGCCTATATATATCGAATCACCCATTTCAGAGAAGAAAAATCGAGTGTAATTATTTTACATCCATCAAAGACTTTCGTAGCTTGCCCTATCAAAAGAAGAGCAACAGGTGACAAAATTGAATCGTGGAAATATTCAAATGAGCAACAGATAAAACAGGAAGTGACATGATAGTTTTGAAATCCAGTTGTGTGTATAGCTTTCAATCACATTTCATATACATATGCTTACATTGCTATTCTTACAATGCAAATGTTGCGTTCCTATAGTATAGCTGGCCTACAATTATTATAAAAACTCATTTTTTGTACTTTTGAAATATATAGCTCTACCTAATATCTACCTCTTCACCAATATACATCCAGTTCTGTAACCTCATGCTAAATCCCTGCGTATTGTCTACAGCCCGCTTATTGATGTACAGATCATGAAATACGGCCCATCTTCTCGACACAAATCATGTTGCCTAGATACTCGGTTGTTTTTGTTTGCGCTGGCTGCCAAGCGAAGTGAAGAGCCTATATTCCCAGCTGAGTGGGCATGTCTCTATAGCGACGACGACGACGAATGGAATCGATTTGGCGCCGTCGCCGTCGGTCCAGTTAGACGCTGGATGTGACACTTGATTATTATATAATATATTAAATTCTCTACGACTCTGCTTGAATCTATTCGCTTCATCATATATAGCATTAATATTATATTATACCTTGTATGACTGCATATTATATATATGAACTTATATATATATATATATATATATATATATATATATATATATATATATATATATATATATATATATATATATATATATATATATATATATATATATATATATATATATATATATATATATATATATATATATATATATATATAGTCATATCCGACCCAGATCTTTAGAATGCATGTACGCAATGCTGTATGGCTAGTATGTGTGCTTTACCATATATGCAACAAGACCGATCCAGTTTCAAATTGTTCAGTATCACGTATTTCCAGTTTTATTTCTCGAGATTTGCTAATTATGACTATTTGTATTTGTTGTTAGTGCCTTTTTTGTGAAAAGTAAATACATACGGTATCTAATTTACCAATTCTCATGTGTGTTTTTTTTCTCGTCAGTAAATAATTCATCTTCAATGGATTGGATAAGCAAAGCGAAGACTGTTCATAGAGCTGACATTAGTTTTACGTTTGACTTTGACATAGACGCCTACGTGCTTGTGTTAGTGTGTGGTGTTACTGCCCACATGTACAATGGATTGACTGATTTTCACGAATGTTTTATACGTACAGATTTATCTGTACGTATACACAACGCTGAAATTTATAACTGGTTTTACAGTACAATAAATTCATTCATTGGGAGTGCTTTGCCGGTGAAAAATTGTTTGTATTTATGGTATAGGCCGAGGGGTAAACAACTAGTGAATTTATTGTACACCTGATTTCAGAATACAAGGGATTTCAGGGAGATTTCACGGGATTTCGGGTAGATTTAAGGGATTTCAAGATGATTTTACAGGATTTCAGGAAGATTTCATGAGTGTACACGAGATTTCAGGAGTTGTTATCCCCTCGGTATAGGCTTCTATCAAGTGAAGTCACTCATTGTTGAAAATTTAAATACGGAGAGTCCACCACCACTATTTTAACAGTTGCTTACAGTAACGATTGTTGATAATTTGCTTATTGACAGACAGCCTATAGAAAATTTAGTACACGTGAAAAGAAAAACTTGAGAAATTTTCGAATTTTCTTGTTGAAACAAGCCAAAGTGTCTAAAATAATTCAAAAAATATTTAAATATTTCTAAAAAATATTTAATGAAAAAATAGATAGCGTATGCTGTATATAATCTTGGATTATAGATAGGTATATATGGATTCGCAAATCATTAGGTCTATGTATTCCTGATGCAGACTCTTTCCAGAGCTAAAAAGAAACATGAAGGTGAATTGTTGGATCTTTCAGTTTTGCATATAGTGATTGACGGTCAAATTTTATTGTGAATCGGATTATGGTGATCCTCGACGTTTACTTGGCTGAGTAGTCTAAGCTACATCTTTTTCCGATTTGTGTGAGATATGTTCTACTAAAACACTGCATACACGATCAACATTTCCTGTCAACATGTTGATATCAACATATTGATGAGATAATAGAGCATATTTCCAATTCTCGGCAATATGTTGACGGCAGCAATCAACATATTGCCGTCGTGTATAGTCAAGATCAGAAACACGGGTTATCTACTGACTGTCAATATGTTGAGTCAACATGTTGACGGGTAAATGTTGATCGTGTATGGCGTGTTTAAAAATACTACATTGTAGACACACGAAACGGTCCGCGAAAAAATTTGGTGCACATTTATTTTTGCTTTTCTGTTTTTATGCATGAAGAGATTGATATAAAGTTGTATTTGAAACTAAAATTCAGACGCATTAAACTCAACTTCAAACTCTAGCTTCAACTAAACTTCAGTAAAAGAAAAGAAATTAGTGTAATTTGTACCGCAGTAACAGCACTTTTTTGTTCTCAGTAAATAGTTGATGGTACAGCTCTGGAACACTATCGCCTATCCATCGGGAAGATCGCTCTAATCCAAGGTCTCTTATCGGTCGTATAGCTGAACTAAAGGAGCTAGACCAAACTAGCGTTTATTGAAAAATAAATCAGGGCTCACTCCAGGAATGGAAAAATGAGTTATAAAATAAATAAATAAATATATATATATATATATATATATATATATATATATATATATATATATATATATATATAAATAAGTATGAACTACTATAGAATAAAATGAATAATATATAAAATAATATATATAATACAAATATAAATATATATATATATATATATATATATATATATATATATATATATATACATATATATATATATATATATATATATATATATATATATATATATATATATATATATATATATATATATAAATAAGTATGAACTACTATAGAATAAAATGAATAATATATAAAATAATATATATAATACAAATATATATATATATATATATATATATATATATATATTATATATATATATATATATATATGTGTATATATATATATATATATATATATATATATATATATATATATATATATATATATATGTATATATATATATATATATATATATATATATATATATAGTTCAGTATTTGATTGTTCGTATTTCTCAGTTACCGGGTTCTTGCTAATCCAGTTTATTCCAGTCCTCTACTACACTGAGAAGGGTGTAAACCAGTACGTGACCAATAGTACCGTAGTGTAACCAGTACCAGTAGGGGTGTAATTTATTCACTATATAGCCTTCCACTGTGGTCGATACACTACAATGAAATTGATGGGGAAAAAAATCCCTTCCTGCCGTATCCATGAGAGAAATTTTGCCAACATCTTTGTATGGTCTATAACTTTTCTACTGTTTCCTTTTCCATAGTTATTTCTGAACGTTACGGCGGGCTAACTGAACTGCAAGCACGTACTGAGGCACGTACGTACGTACACGTACACGTATTCACCCTGCATTTATTATTATTAACGTTATGATAGACAGCTGTTGGTCGTATTTCCTCTAAATTAAAAACTATAAGTTAGGTATAATTGCGAAAACGAGAACGAGGCAAAATTATCTATAATAATTCTATTTTGGTTTAACGACGTATTGTAATGATGACTGATATATATTGAATGATGGATGCGATGGTGAGAAGACGCGAGATAAGTTTTGTTATGTGTTTTGGACAGTGGAAAGAAAGTGGTCGTTGCATGTTCTCAAGAAACCATCCCGGTATTCACTTTAACGACAGAGGGTAATGGCCAGTTCACACGAGGCATTGCAATGCCACCGTTGGAAGGCTGCGGATCCAATGCCAGGTTTTAGAACCAAGCACTTTAAACGTTTCCAGCCCGCCTATGTCAATGTTTTGTTAATTCACACGGCAGCACTGGAAGGCTAACATTCCAACGGTGGCATTGCAATGCCTCGTGTGAACTGGCCATAACCATGGCGTGAATCGAATCCCGGTCTCCTGGATGACAGATAGCCTGCTAGCGATTGATGTTTACCCATATCAATATACATTGATATACACTGATGTGGTGTATTTGTAAGAACCCAATTAACCATAAAACTAACATAGTTTTGCGTTGATGAAAATATATGTGTATAGTATATGTGTAACAACTTCGAACTACAACTTCAATTAAACTTTGGTGCAATATAGAAGTTAGTGTAATTTGTACCACGATAACAGCACATTTTTTTGTTTTACAGTGTTTTGCACAGCTTTTGTACGATGTTGCCAATCCATTGGTATACGTATATACTATATGTAAGAATCTAATTTCTTTGATGTATATATACGTATACTCATGAACTCAGGTGTGCCATTGTGTAAGATTTTCCGTTTTTATGCAATACATCTCATGCAGCATTTGGGATTTATGACTTTTCAAAACTTGAAATTCCACATAAATTCCACATATACCAACTTTGGTTATTCTTATTTTGTACATGTATTCGAATTCAAAATACTATTGCAATATTGTTGATACCAACCCAAAAAATCAACTGTGAATTCGCCTTCGGTGTTTTCAAAACAGAAATTCGAATTGTAGACTCCATTATATCTTGAAGTTCATAAACGATAGTATACTATCATACTATAGGGACTCTTCAATTATAGCTCCGTCATTATATTTGGTTCTAGCAGTCTATTTAAAGTTTTAAATTACCTACCTTTTTCCTCTTCATTTTGCACAAATCGTAGAATTCTTGCTAAAAAAACTAATTACCTCTAGTAATCATGTGAAGCTGCTGTCGAAATGTTTCAATAGTGCATGACATTAAATCTAATTACATTCGTACAAACTTTGCCTTTCATATAACGTCATGTTGCATAAAGTGAGAAGTTTCTACTTGGCATATAGTCACAATTATACCTTAGCTGTCCAGTTTCTGAGTAAAGAACACACACGATCGATTTGAAAACACCATAAGAGTGCAAAAGATCGTGATTGAAAGGTAAATACTCTCGGATCGGTGGAAAATGACCTAGATGTCAACGCACCGTAAAACCCATATATATATATATATATATATATATATATATATATATATATATATATATATATATATATATATATATATATATATATATATGTATATATATATATATATATATATATATATATATATATATATATATATATATATATATATATATATTTATTCGTATTCTTGAAATTATGATTTAGTAGAACTACAGTCTATGTTTTAATACCTAAAAAACGGTATGGATTATAAAAGTATTCAATTCTCACGTTCATTCAATCTGTACAGGTACAAGAAATTAGTTGCATACATGTGAAAATGACATAATTATGTTGTATAGATATTTAATACATAACGTAGGGTCTATACCTTATTGTATGATATTTAAAAAACGTGTTTTTACTAAATAAGAGCAAAACCGAACAAAAATGCAGGGACTGGAAAAAAAACTAATTTTGGTTTCGTTCCCATTCTTACGTGAAAAAATCGTTGTCGGTATGGTTTTGTGCTCGAAAATTGAACGATTTCTGGTTTGATCCCAATTTTTCATGCAAAAAATCTGTTTTGTTAGTGTGATTTTTTTATATCTTAGTTTCTTTACGGTGGTTTCAAAAATAATATTTCGCTCAATCGACTCCCATAAGCTAATAAATCTCACCTCGGATTTTTTGCCATACATATTATGGCTGCACTGAGAATGGGCGTGGGTCGTATTCCCTTTGGCTGTAATTCTTCTCTGCACAGGTTTGCTGATAACGTGTAGGATTTCCTCCCATTGTTTCATTTATACCGGAGACCACTATGTTTCTCGTACACTTATTTCACGTAGGCCTACCTTCTTAGTCCGCTTATCAAATATACTAAAAATGAAATGCTTCGAAGTTTGAACATTGATGAGCAAGTAATATTACCATTTTTATTTCACTTCATTCATACTGTAATTATGTCATATCCAACTCCCTATAATTGTTCGAAGGACAAAAAAAAAGGAAACTTACTGTGAATAATCTGCGATGTTGATTACAAAGTTTCACATTTTTCAAATTATGTTGTCATGATAATTTTTTCTATTTACTTCGACTCATGAATGAATGAATATTAGGGTTTTAAGGCGCATCGACAGCGAGGTCATTTAGCGCCTGGCGTACTCATTACTTACTTATATTGTATCACCACAATATCACTATATTATATAACTATTTTACAAGATTACCTAAAGATTTATTGTTTTTAAAACGTTTCACTTTAAAATTGATTATTCCTTTCGGTGTGGTAATTCGTCCTTGTGGTACCGTCCGAACGATCCTACCTTCCATCCTTAGCCGTCATTGGGAACAAAGATATTTGATCAAGTTTCAATGTTGATGAAAGAAATATTACAAGGTGTAGATTGTGTATCATATTACTAACTCATTTTAATTTTAACTCTCTTAATTATTATATAGTTTTAATTGTGTAAATATTATTCTGTATCCGTGAGGAAACTGCGAATGGAAGCAGCATTTTCATTTGTTCAAATGAAAAGTTTACCTCTCACTAAGTGAACATTAGCGTACTTTACACGCTTGCAAAAAGCTCACGTATACCTCGATCTCAAATGTCGTTCTTTATTTAATTACGTTGACTCTAATCCTATTGTAAAAACACACTTGCAACCGTAAGTCGAGTTAGCGGATGATGATCGTAGGATTCACTGTTTACATACAATAATTACGTTATTTTTATACCGCATGCTACGTGGTTTATAGGCACAAGGTTCATGGTGATGGAAGAAAGACAATCGTTCTATGTGTACCGCCTGTGTATACACCGTATTAATTCCAAGGTGAAAACTAATGTATAATTGCATTAAAAAATGTTACTACATTCCTAACTCATGAATCATCCTCGTCTCGTTAGAGCTATATTCTCTATTTATCTCGAAAAATATATATGAATAAAATATATATACATATATGCTCGCTGTGTGCAGATGAGCGTAGCATATATTAAATCAAATCAACATGAAGCTTTGAAACTCGGATAATCTAGTTACAAGTTGGCCAACTTTTGCATAATGAAACAACTTGATATATTTTATACATGAACGAAACAATCTCTGTTCAATTTTATCTAATGTTTTCATGCAATTACTTGTTCAATTACTTGATTTCGAAGAAATCGGTAGCACAAGCTATACATATTTCACAATATAGCTGATAAATGGCATCCCAATTGAGTATGCCAGTAAACCATCATTTATGAATTGTCAACGAATCGGTAATTATCGGGTGAGCGATAGCGAAGACCTTCATCCTACTCTTATGGAGCTTTCTCTATGTTCTGTACCCAATGCACAGGTCGTAAGATTCAACTGATCGAGATGATACTTTTCTGTACACGCAGACTTATCCAACTTTCAGTTTTGGGGTCAAATCGATTGGACCATTTTTGAGGAACATGATACGATTTCACTTATCATAAGTAATAAATACTAAAATTGAAATTAAACATTGGACACTAATATGAATAGATCCGTTTTCTCTTTATTTCCCAAAACTCAATAAATCTTTTACAACAGTCATCACTTTCTTCTTTTCATCTATTGTTGCTACGATATAAGCCCTCTTGGCACCACTCTTGACCAAGGTGCTCATATCGTAGCAACTTCCACCCGCTCTCAAAAAATTACGTACGTAATTAAAAAAAAAAACATATTGACATATATTTTACTTTTCAACCCTTCTCGGTCTGAAATTATAAGTAATTTCTTGTCTATATTCAAAAATATCTTCGTCGTCTGGTTCTGGATCAATCACTGGTTCAACTGGAATATCTTCTTTCTCCTTTTCCAAATTCTCTCTTGTAAAACGGTTCACATCTCTTTCTGGAGCTGGAATTATATCATTCACATGACATTTCATATTAGATCTTGAGTTGATTCTTATTTCTACTATGGATGGACTTATGATACGCAAAATTTCATATGGGCCTAAATATTTTGGTGCAAAACTGGCATTAAAATTCTCAAATGCGTTCGATCGGGGATAATTTTTTCTGAATATTCTATCACCTACTGCAAATGTGGGTATGATTCTTCTTTCATTCAATTTATTTATGTATTGTTCTTGATATTTCTTTGAATTTTTTATAGCAGATACTCTTATTCGTTCTTGATCATGATTCTCATTATTATATTGTTTAATAAAGCCCCAATCTCCTGGTCGCATCAACCTACGACCTATCATCGTTTGGCATGGCATAAATTTTGTTGCTCCGTTATCTCTCGTTCTCAATTGAAACAGTATCATAGGTAAATGAACATCCCATTTTTTATGATCTTCGCCAATCAATATGCGAATTTGTTTTTTGATATCTTGGTTTTTTCGTTCATCCGGATTTGCTTGCGGGTGATAAATAGGAGTAGTCCATCTTAAAATGTTCCATTTTTCATGAGCCTCAATCCACGTTTTTGCTCTAAAACGAGTATCATTATCTGTTATGATAGCTCTTGGGTAACCCCAACGTGGAAAAAAATCATTTTCCAAGGCGAAAATAATTTTGCTAGTGGTAGCCTTAGTTAACGCAAATGCTTCCACCCATTTACTATGTTGATCTGTGATTGTTAGAATGTATCGTTTTCCTTTATTTGAACGTGTGTAAGGTCCCATTATATCCAAACTCAATATCTCCCCTGGATATTCAGCTGTGTGTGGTTTTAACATACCTTTCGACTTGCCATGATACGCCTTCCTACTTTGACACACTACACATGAATTTATATATGACTTGATGTCTTGGGTCATTCCTTTCCACGTAAATCTTTCTTTGATCGCTCTTTCTGTTTCTTTTCGACCTGGATGTCCGGCATAATTTCCATCATGGAACTCTTCTAGAATTTCTACCACACGTGATGATGGAATAATTGGTTTCGATTCTTCATCTCCAATTTTTTTCATTACTATTCCTTCGTCATTAATCTTGAAGTTATTATTTATTGCTTCATGATTTCTCTCATTTACTAATTTTTCTTTTACATCTGAGATATACCAATCTTCCATTTGCCAATCTTTAACTCTCTTTAACCAACTATTATTTTGTATAGCGTACATCTTCAATTCTCCTCCTCCATCATCAATCTTCAAAACTGGTGGCATCATCTTTTCTTCTTGAGCAGGATTTATTTCATAATCTAGAGGGGGTCTAGTTGGCTCTCGAGATAACAAGTCTGCTATTACATTTTCTTTTCCTTTAACATGTTCAATTTCAAAATCAAAATTCATTAGAGCCATTGCGTATCGATGTATTTTCTTATTCTTGAGTTTCATATTATTCAACCAAGTTAAAGCTCTACAATCTGTTTGAATAATAAAATGCCTATCTTCCAACAATGGTCTGAACTTGTCTGTTGACCAAACCAGCGCTAAACATTCTCGTTCACACGCTGAATAGCCTTGTTCTCTATCATTCAATTTTCTACTCCCAAAAGCTATTATCTTCCTACTTTTGTTTTCATCTAGTTGGTAACAAACGGCTCCTAACCCTATGAGGCTAGCATCTGTTTGTAAGTATAATGCCTTGTTACGATCTGGGCGATGTCTTTCCGAAGGACTCCTCACTTTTTCTTTCAATGCTTTGAACGCGTTTTCCTCTTCTAATCCCCAACGAAACGATACATCTTTTTTCAACAACCGATGTAAAGGAGCAGAAATATCTGATCTCGCAGATATAAAGCCTCCGTACCACTGAATTAAGCCAAGAAAACGTTGGACTTCCTTAAGATTTCTCGGTACTGGAAACACATCTATTAAATTCTGTGTTTTTTCTTGCATTTCCAATTTCGTTTCTGTAATTCTATGACCCAAAAAATCTAACTTCTGATATGCAAATTTGCATTTACTTAATTGCAATGTTAAACCATTCTGATCCAGTCTCTCTAAGATTTTATGTATATGCACCAAGTGTTCTTCGAATGTGTTAGAAAATATTAAAATGTCGTCCATGTATGATCGACAAAATGTTTCTGAATAATCTCTTAGTACTTCGGTCATGAGACGCTCAAAAGAGGCAGGCGAATTTTTCAACCCAAATGGTAGAACTTTAAACTGATATAATCCACGGGGAGAAGTAAATGCCGTCTTTGCCTTTGCTGATTCTTCTAAAGGTAATTGCCAAAAACCCGATGCTAAATCTAATGCAGTGAAAAATTTTCCAGTTGCCACTTCATTCAATAAATTTTCTATATTCTTCATCGGAAATGAATCACTTATTGTTTGCGCATTGAGTTTGCGATAATCTACGCACATACGATATTTCCCACTGTTTCCTTTAGGCACAAGTATAGCAGGTGCAGAGTATGGTGATACACTCTTCTCTATGATTCCCCTAGCTTCCATATCGTCAATGTGTTCATTTAAAATCTTCCTTTTTACTTCACTATAATGATATGTCGGGCATTTAACAGGCTTTTCAGTAAATGTCACTATTGAATGTTTGATACCTGATTTTGCAGCCCCTAATTTTTCTGAAAATACATTTTTATATCTCCTTAATACTTTCTGTTGCTCTCCTTTCTCTTTTTCAGATACTTCTGAACACACATTTATTTCTGTTAATTGATTGATCTCATTAAATCTGGTGTCCTGGCATCCTTTGTACCATAACACACATTCCCTCATTTTAGTTCCTAGTGTGACACATTTACTTCCAAAGTCTATTATTGCCTGTTGTTCTTCTTGAAAATCTTGGCCTAATAATAATTCCGCCTCTAAATCTTGTACAATTAAACCTTTAATTTTCACGATCATTTGTCCAATTCTAGCTGTTGTTTGAAATTCTGATTGACAACTTATTTTCTGTCCTTTTATAGCTAATCTTAAATCCATATCTCTTCTTTGGGTAATAGGAATTTCTAATTCTTCGGCGATATCTTGTCTCATACAAGTAACATTTGCTGCTGTATCTATTATTCCACTAACAATTCCATCATTAATTTTCATTAGAATCACTGGTGAGTTGTGTGAATAGGTATTTGAAGATTTACTTACTGCGAATACCACTAACGAGGATTTCAATTCTGGAGTGATTGACCTCTGTCCAGACCACTCCTTTTCTCGTTTTTTGCAGGACAATGATTACTGAAATGTCCTGGTTCCTTACATGAATAGCAGACCTGCAGTTGACCGCCTCTACCTGGTTGTATCACTTCCTCACGACATCCATTTCTTCGATAGACCCCATCTTCACCAATTTTTCCATTAGTCTTCCCCATGTTTTTAATATCAAATTCGATTTGCCTAGCTAAACTTCTCAATGTTTTAATTGAACTGGGAGGATTCATCCTCATGTACGGTCGTATTCTTGGATCCAACAGCTCAATGATATGTGGTATTATATCACTCGATGATTCAGATGGAAATAATCTCTGGTGTAGCTTCGTTTTTAATATGATGAAATTATCGACAGACGATCCAGGTAAATGTACTTGTCCGTAAAACTTCGTTTTTAAAGACGACACAAAAATAGGATTATCAAAATTTATCAAAAATTCTGTTTCAAATTCAGCCCAATTACGCACTAAATTTGAATAACTTTTCCACCAACCTTTAGCCTCTCCTTGTAATCTTGTATTCACTAGACTAACCCATGCTTCAATTGGGATTGAATATTGTGAAAGAATTTCTCTAACTATTTCAAGAAATAGCTTGGGATCGTCTTCCTGCATACCATTAAACATTGGTATCATATTGGTGATAGTTGCCATATCTATTCTGATTTTCGGTGCTTTGTTGCTTTGTCCTTTTTCTTGTTCTTGTTCTTCCCGGTCACCACCTCCATTCCTTGTATCATTCCTTGTACTGTTTACTCCAACTATTTCTCCAATTAACTCCCTCTGTAACTCATTTCGAACTTCCGTTCTCCTTGTAACATCCTCTCTTCTCAAAACTTCTTCCATCAAATCATTTTTCTTTCTTTCTTCCAATTTTTTCAATACTGATGATTCAAATCTCCTTTCAATTTCTTCTTCAACGTTGTTCTGTCCTGTCACGGTCGCCATTTGATACGATTTCACTTATCATAAGTAATAAATACTAAAATTGAAATTAAACATTGGACACTAATATGAATAGATCCGTTTTCTCTTTATTTCCCAAAACTCAATAAATCTTTTACAACAGTCATCACTTTCTTCTTTTCATCTATTGTTGCTACGATATAAGCCCTCTTGGCACCACTCTTGACCAAGGTGCTCATATCGTAGCAAACACCATATCAAATCTATTAAAAAAATTAAAAAAAATGAAAAAAATAAAAAATGAAGAATCAAATCTCTTCAAAATAATTTAAATTTTCCCTGAATGTGAACACACATACAATTGTGATACACACAATTGTAAATTTGTATGCAATTCGGATCAGCCGTTTTGAAGAAAATAATTTAATAAGAGTTTTGCATTCATCAAATAGATAGAAATGTTGGCAGAATGATGTTGATAAGATTCACGGCTTTCTAGATTCGATATTTAGAGATTCATATGACTCAATGTGTTTGAAGTTTTCGATTATAGTATAGAGTGTACAGAGAGTAAAATTACTGTATTGACTCTGATTATCTATTTAGATATCTTGCTCATCTTACAACGCATATTCTGCGTTTGCTCAGTAGGCCTACAACACATAATCATATAGGGCCTATTCAAAGAATTTAGATTAATTGATATGAATTCGAGATAAATCTATAGAATGGAAATTATTCTGATTATACTTATAATACAATTTAGACACTTTGATACATGAATATAAATACGGTAAATATATATATATATATATATATATATATATATATATATATATATATATATATATATATATATATATATATATATATATATATAATATAAACCATGAAAATAACTAGATAATATAGATGATCAGTTGAGTAACAAATGAAAGACTACCTACTATAAGACAAACTACTGAATATGCCCATACATAGCAATAAGTAAAATGAATAAGTAATTAATTTATGAGTAATTAATAGGCCTAATTAATAATTTACTGAAATCCAGCATCAACAACTCTTGCACGGAATAACAACTATTTATTGTAGTGCTTAAGGTGCTATCTGAGGAATGATGAAAATTGATTTATGGGTAGACTTTTAATTCTTGTTGGAAGAATATTATAAAATGTAGGCCTACTTCCTGTAATTTGAGACCTTTGCCGTATAGTGAATGGTTATGTTTGTTTAGATGCATGAGATTATTATTCCTATAGTATAATGAGCATGATCAATGGAATAGAAATCAGTTTTATTGGTTTGTAATTTTGTATTAACATGAATACATTTGTATACTATATATACATGGACTCCACAGTCATAATTTTGAGTTCTTGAAATTTTCCCTTACAACTGGGCATGATCACCATTTTATCATCGATTTTATCTGGTGCTGAATCATCAGTATTAGGCATGGCATCAATAGTTGTAATTATTGATGTGATCAGTTTGGTTACTTTCATCAGGTAGAATACATATACCCTCCAATTGTTTTAAGTAATTATCCGTACTGCAGTTTTTTGTATTGGAAATATTATTTCACTTCCAGAGGCGTTTCCCCAGAATTCAATACCGTAATTGAATGAAAACAAGAATGGTATATGGTTAACCTAGAGTTTTCAAATCAGTCAGCTTTGCCATATTTCTGAGTGCATATAGCAAGCTGTAGTAACTTTAGTGGCAAGAATGTTTATATGGTCTTCCCATTTGAGTTTATTACCAATGTGCAAACCTAAATATGTCATAATTTATAAATGTTATAACACCACTTTCAGTGCTATGTTCATATACTTCATAGGCCTACTTTTATCCACGAAAGATGATGTATGTAAAAAAAAATCCGGTGAACATTTTTTATTATTGTTTGCTGAGTTAATATGACATCTTCTCGAAATTCAGTCAATTTTCTCCAACGAAGCACCCGTACCAAAGTGACTATATGATGATTCGTGCTCGGAATCAGACTTATCCGACTGGAAATAAAAAAAAAGATGATAAAAAGTTGAAAAAGTTTCGTATTGATCGGATTCAGCTGTTTGTTTTGATTGACTGGAGCCCCGTCAACCAAAGAAAAAAGAGAAAACTTCGTTTGAGAAGGGCGAATAGTTTTTTGCTTCTTTATCTCAGTCCGTATATAATAATGATTAATCGCTCTACTCTAAAGTATATTTACCGGAATGCTAAGTTATTAAAACTACATTAGATCTTAATGATAATATTACAGTTGTCGAATGTCTCTGTTATTGTCGCCGTGCGCTATCATTCGCTATGATTTGATTGCTAATGGCTTACATAATATACTGTCACTCGAGTGATTGTAAATTAGAGTTTTATATCAGGAACCTGAGTTACCTGAGTAACCTTTTTGTAGTACCTTAGCAGTACCTTATAAAGATTATTTTAATATTCCAACAGTGTTGGGTAAGTTCCTCAGATAAATTAACTAGTTCCAATTCCCGTTACTCGATCCAAAAAGGAACTACTTACCGTTACAGTTCCTCAGAAAAAAACGATCTCGAAAGTTCCCCAAAAAATTAAGTTCCTCTGAAAGTTACCGAGGGGAAGTTTTTTGTTTGAATTTTTAGAGTATTTTCATGGTTTTTTTAATGTTAAAACGCAAAATATTTCCACGCCCCCCCCCCCATGTTTGAACAGTAATTTATCATAATCAATTGACGACTCGAAATAGGGGTGGCTTCACCAGTCAGCCAGTTGGATCATGTCATTTGTAGTCATTTCAAGATACCCCGATTGGATATTTGAATTTGACTACAGTTCTAAGAGCTCTGTTGATTGGACGGTATGATTTCTGACGTCATGGGGGCGGAGACTGCGAGTCGTTAATTCAATAATTATTCGATCATCATTGATAAAAACACTACCACAACACTATTTTTGTTCATCACGAAGACTAGCACGGTGAAACACTGAAGTGGGATGGGCCTCTTGTGCTTGCACAAATCTCCTACTCCCGTCTTGGAAAATGATCTTTTCTCATTGGCTTTTGGTGATGTCACCCAGGTATAGTGATGATTCTCTTGAAATGCTTAAATCAGCTGGGAACGCAGATTGACATTTTTCTCTAACCCCTCACACTGACGCTCGGTTAATTCGAACCATCATACTATACGGCAACGTACGAAAAGATCGTATGATAAGAAGTAGATAGGGAAATACCGTGAAATATGTCTGGGAATAATAAGATACAGGATGGATGGCTGGTATTTGGGATTACGGTTGGCCAATAGCGTGTAAGACAAAGGGTCACAGACAAAATCTTTGATCTGGTATCATACAAATGAAGGTGATCTTTTCTACGTTGCGTATGTAACGAACGAAAATGTGTTCCTCGTTACCAATAAAAAGGAACGCAATTCCGTTAAAAGTTATAAAAGTTAAAAGTAATAGGAACGCATTCCCATCAAAGTTCCAGAAAAAGGAACGCGTTCCTTTAGTTAAGTTCCCTACCCAACTTTATATTCCAATAGCATATATAAATCGCAGAAGACCTACACAAACGTATTTACAAACAGCACTGGCTTGCGCGCAACAATAATAACAACAACAACAACAACAAGCCCAGCATCAAGCTACAATATTGTACCAAGGTATCTTCAAATAGGGCTTGCCTACTGGAATGGATTAATTGACGTATGTTCAAGTTAATAACGTTAAAATACGGTACTATACATTCGTACAACACTGAAAATATTTTATTCAAATTACTTTGAACATAACTTGTGGTAATGAATAAAAAAAGAAGCACTTGCATGAGAACGTGATTAACTAATGAGAAGATTATTCGACGGTCGATCCTCTTTTCTCTCGTGAATCACAATGGTCATAGCGTGTTAGTTCGAATATTGACCGCTCGTAATGAGTATACCGCCACCGTACAGTTTCGCCTGCGATATTCCGTGATACAAGCCCGCTTCGTACATTTCCCTGACAGCTTAATGCTTGTCGTTGCCATTATCTTTCCTTCTCGCGATTACACTCGATTTCAATAATGAATAGAAACAATGTATGAGATTGTTCACTGTTCTTTATGCAAAGTGGATTTTTTTATTCTAAATTTTTATTCAAGACTTTACACACATTCAATGGCTGCCATAAACGACACAAAATAATTGATCAAAAATAGTCACTGATATAACTTGGGTATAATAATAGATTGAGAAAATATAGTAAATTACAAATTAAGAAATGAAAAATTATAGCTAGGCCTAAATTTTGTCACGAACTTATAGTGAGTCATGAACAGATGTATTGGATAAAATGTATGAAACGTAAATCAATTGATGAAATATAAATAATTTTATATTTGTAC
Organism: Brachyptera risi; assembly: GCA_964007535.1. Lineage (NCBI taxonomy): Eukaryota > Metazoa > Arthropoda > Insecta > Plecoptera > Taeniopterygidae > Brachyptera > Brachyptera risi. The sequence goes on along the minus strand of OZ023329.1, from coordinate 27,576,724 downwards.
CGATCTTCCAATGACGATGACGTCTACAAAAATGGATTATTGGATAAATCTATATCATATCAATTTTTTCTCATCGATCCAATTCATGAATTCATCCATGAATACATTTTCATCTATAGGTTATGTATTCGTTCATTTTATCCATTCATTTATTATTTATTATTACATTTTATAATTTATATTTGCGTGTATCAAAACGTATCATTTTCTTTGGAAATGCCTCTGAGCCAGTGGTTTGATTGAGATCATTTTGCACGCGTTCATAGTTCAAAGAAAAATACGTGTTTTGAAAATAATTATTTCGTTTTCCAGCTTCCCCTCCTCTCCCCCTCCTGTATTTACCGAACCGCAATTCTGACCTTTGTACGATTGAAAAATTATCCTTTTCTTTTGAAACCTTTCAAGTGTTATTTTACGCGGGGTAATACTTATCCCGTGTTATTTCGTTTGAAATATTTTTTTTTCCAAACATAAAAATGAAACGCATAAGCTTTTTAGACCATAATGCATATCTCTGAGCTTTGAAATTTCCTCTGAAGTTCCCTTCTCTTTTCATTAGACGTCGTATAGACCCAGACCCTAACCCTAAGTGGTTTCACATCGTGCCGCCATACATTTTTAGTTGAATGATTTTTATTTTCACCCATGTTCGGCAAGACTGTCGTTGAACAGAGGCAGCAAAAAAAAAAACGAAATTGATGACAGGACTCTGGGGTATTCCAAGTTGATGTCTCATTTAAGAGGTAATGCAAGATAAAACATGTATGAGTAAAAAGTAGCGTGCGTAATGGGAGGGTCATTGACAAACAACCCGTCTCAGATAACTGTCTCCCAACTAACTTTTATGTTTTCGGAAAAAAACTTCCACTACTTAAATTATCGAAGTTTTTTCATCTGATAAGCACTTATAATGTTAGCTCCATTGGTTGTCTTTTGTTTATCTTTTTAAAAGTAAATGAAACTATGTGGAATGGTGGGAAATCTATATGCTCTCTTACTAGATGAGCGAAGTGAAGACTCCATTTTACCGTACTTGAAATGAACGTTTTTTTTGTTCGCTCTTCATAAGTCAAACGAAAGACTTTGAAAGAAAAGACTTTGGTGAGACTTGACATACGTCATCATCCAATGGATTAAGGGTAATTTTGGGTGTAACTAACTAGTTGCTAATTTGCCTAGTTTTGAGACGCAAACGGTTGATCACTTTTAAGAAAAAAAAATATTGGTCAACCCTCATAAGAGTAACTCAGAGGGGCAAATATGGAAAATATATTTACTACGAATAAATTCAGATGTCTATGGAATTTAAGCGCACAATTGATGTACATTATTTCAAAGTTTTACATGAATTGGATAAGCCGTTTTAAAGTTAAAAATTGATATGTATTTTTTGTCTAAATAAATTGAAGATCTCTATCGAGAAAGCTATACAAGATTATTAACAGGTCGAAATAATTAGTTCGTAGAATGTTTGAAATTATCAGTAGTTGAATCAGGTTGGTAGTGAGTTAATAGATTCAAAATCAAGGTGTACACACCTTTATCAATTTTTCCAGTACATTTCACATAGAATCTCACTCATCCCACAACGCATATGCTGCGTTTTCCTAGTAGGCAACTCAGCGAAATGTAACGATTGGTACCAAGTCTTCATGAGTGAAAAAATAATTGAACTATTCAAAACAAATTGGGAAAAAACTACCAAATTCATCGAGTTTCCATGTTTGCTTACATTTTCATATTTTTTGGAGCAAATTTGATTATTCGATTGACATTTTACCATTTTACCATTATTACCAAGTCTTCATGAGCGAAAAAATAATTGAACTATTCAAAACAAATTGGGAAAAAAAGTACCAAATTTGTCGAGTTTCCTTGTTTGCTTACATTTCCATATTTTTTGAGCAAATTTGATTATTCGATTGACATTTTTTTTATATATAATAATTTGAAGATTCGCTATCAAAATTGTATTTTCATGTATAATTGTTTCATTCAAGCATGTCTTACCAATATCTTATAAACTTATAGTAATACAATATAGTACGGTAGTGTACAGCACAGACAATTCAGTCGTGAACCCTTACTCTCGAGATTCATGAGATGTTAGTTGTAGTTTGTAAAATGAGATAAGATAGCTTTCTCACTCATTTTCAGTGGAAATATCATGATGTGGAATCTCATCAAAATTTCACTCATTCCACATTTCATAAATCTCGAGAACAAGGGTCCTGGTTTTCATCTTGTCATTCTGTAGTATATGGTCAACTAGCAACCAGCAAGTTCTGAAGTAAGTGACAATATGACACTCACATTTTATAACTTTTTACACCTAAGAACTTGATAATAGGCTAGCACGCTGAACCGTTATTCAGGAGACCGAGATTCGAGTCTTGCCAAGATCGTGGTTTCCCGCTGCTGTCGTTAAAGTGAATACTTTTTTTTTTTTAATAACATCGAAACTTGATACAAAATCATTGTTCCCCAATTAAGGCTAAGGATGAAAAGTGAATACTGGAATGATTTCTTAAAATTAGGTCACGACCGTCATCTTCCCGTCATTCCAACAAAACACTTGAAAAATCATTCACTAGTGCATACACTGGTCAAATACTAGACGTCAATGAAATACTTATAGAGTGCATTATTTTAATATTCCCATTTTTGAAATAACTCGACCCATGTTGAACTGCGTTTGATATATATTTTCTCCAGAAGCAATCTCTTGGCATTTTATTTTTATGAAGATTTTTCTAAGAGCGAATGGAACCATAGAACGGTCTTCAAAGAGATGTAGAAACATTCCGATGAATGTGTTCTATTATATGACGACATGTGGTGCGTATATATACGTATACAAGAGGTCTTTGTGCCAACATATTCCAGACCGACACTGAAAAGAACTCAACACAATAAGATGTATAAGAAACAATCTCTCTTCTTGTCAGCTTTTTGATTCGGTCTCTTTTTGCAGAATATGGTTTTGTTTTTTTTCTTGGGATTTTCGTGAAGTATGATGTTACAATCTGCAATTGAATCAAAATTATTGTTGAGTGTTTGTTCAATTTTATATAAACGACAGCATCGTTGTGTTCGTTTCTTAGATAAGCAAAGCAATGTAGGAAAATGACAGAAAGAATTTTAAATTCAGTAAAATAGAAGATTTTTCTCCGCTTGGTTATTTGAAAAGGGCTTCACAAATTTCAAACTGATATTTCTTCACCGATTTTGACCGAGTATAATTTTAACATGGTTTGATTATGTATTTATACTTTTTTTTCAATTGTTTTATTATAACATCGAAAACTTGACACAGAGTCAATATTTTCCAATTAAGATTCATATGACGCTATATATAGGATCGTTCCAGCGGGAAAGTTATCACCAAAAAACTGATATTTCGCTAAATTGACTACCCCATAATTTAAATCAATTTATATAATTTTTTTTCAAATAATTTTTTTACTTATCTTCATGCAACTATTTATTCGTCACTTTTTAGTTTCGGTTGTGGTCGATAAGCCTTTTCACGCGATGGTTTTCCAAATTGAGGTGCATTCAACCATTTTACAGTAAGTGCCTCATACACGCTATATATAGCCAAAAACATAACTCACGTCTGAAAACTTGTACGAGTGTTCTGACCAAACATTCGAGAAGTTTCCTAGGTCAGACCGCACGACTTGAATCGTGCTGCGTAAAACAGATGTAGAGCAAAAAAGAGAGATGAGAAAAGAGATAAAGATGATATAAAAAGTTGAGATGAAAAGGAATGGAGAGAGAGAGAGAGGAAACGAGAGTATATAGCTATAGGTATAAGGCAGGATATAAAATATGAATTGTGAAAAGGAAGATATCATCTTATGAATATAGGCACCATATATACGACTCGGTTATTTCGTGATGGTTTCCTGAATTAGCCTATTACTACCGCTTGTTCCTTACCATCAATTCAATTTCAATTCAATTCAAATATCATTTTATTCTTGTTTATGTAATCAAAGATGCACATATTTATAAGTTATGCATAAACATACAGTTTTAATATAATATAGTTGATTAGTTTTAAATAATCAAAATGGGGTGGTAAGATCGCCCTTGTGGTGACCCGTCCAAACGATGAAAGATATATCTTTCATCCACAGCCATAATTGGGGAACAATGATTTTGTATCCAGTTTCGATGTTATTAAAAAAAAAAGTTTTAAACATACAGTTGAACATACAGTTTTATAAAGATATCATACTAATGAATTAACAATACATTGAACCAATATCTCGAATCTATAAATATATACAGCAATTAGAAACGTTCTGAGATAAAATCACCACACATAATGTTGTGTTTTGCTAGACTGAAGAAATGTATTAACATTATCAGCGCTTTTTCTCACTTGATTCTTAATAGTGAACATAAATTACATCACTTTAGACCGTCTGTATAGTTAGTTTTCACAATTTTTTTTTATATTAGGTTTAACGACGCTCTGTAAACTGTAATGATGACTAAGATCTATTGGCATCGGATGGACGATTAATGAGATGATGGGATGATGAGATGAAGGTTTTTATGGGTAGTGGGAAGGAAGTGGTAGTGGCCTATATTGTGGGAACCATACCGTCATTAGCCTAGACTACAGAGGGAAACCATGAAAAAACCCTGTAAAGATGGACGGTAGCGGGGATCGAACCGGGTCCGACATGCCCACTACCTCCCGGGTCACATCAAGTGCGTTAATCACTCATCTACCTGTGCCCGTTTTTCACAATTATTCATAATAATAGTCAATTCATTTAAGCATCAAACAGTGTGTACAAAATCATTTTTTCTTGATTCAGGCTAAGGATGACAAGGTATATGGTCATCAGATGGGGCACCACAAGGGCTATCTGAACACCCAAAATGAAGTGCAGTACATTAAAATATAACTCAAATAAAAAACGGTCAATACTATCATCTCGTAATTTCATAGGCAACTGAATGGGCAACATGCATTAAAAAAACATGTATATATAATTTCATATTGCACACTTTTTGCGACATGACTACAGCATACGTTTTGATAGATTTATGCTCCAGGCAGTCGGGTAACAAATAGGCCTCCGCCCACATGTGTTTGATTTTAATGAACATACAAAAGACCGATAGCTCGACCAACATATATATAGTTACCAGTTGTTGATATTCATTTTTCAATGGATACTTGTGCCGTTTGGGATTATTGGATTAAAAATGTATCACGAATACAGGTTTTACCGTTATCTCATATTGAAAATGTGAAAACTTTTTTAGTATACCGTATAGTAAAAAAGTACAGTATTCTGAGTATTGTCTCACTAAATATAATACAGCTCTTCGTTTAATTCTCTATGTAGAAGTAGTGTGTGGGTAAAATCTGCACACTTTACTTTTTTATGTGAGCTCTAGTCCAGGCTTTATCAACATTCGCAATATAATCTATTTTTGTTCATTCCTATAAAGTATGAGCGGCAAAAAATCCGTTGGTATAGAACTTTCATTCTGATTTGTGTAATTACCGTTGTGTTAGTTAGGAGTCGATTTAGCGAAATAATGTTAAAAAAATAATAATGAAAAATGATGAAAAAAATAATATTATATTTGAGATTCTGCCAGCACCATCACGAGGGAATAGTGAAATTTTTTCGACACATCACCTTTGTAAGAACAACGTTTGTGACAAGTGTGACACGTTTTATGAAAATCGGATAAGCTGTTACCAAGGTGTATAGATGTCGCATACATTTCATATAGATATAACTTGCTCATCTAACACATAGGCCTATATTATAATGCTGCATGTTCCAATATTTACTTCTCCACAAAATGTCCACTCACTTTTTAATGTTCTATTGACCTTCCTCTTTGCCAATACTCTGTTCGTTTGACAGCAACCCACCCTAGTTTCAGTCAATACATTATTGCCTATTGGACCACGAGCCTTCACCACACCTGATCGAAAACAGTCTAATTAGCGTGTAACTATAATTACATCAGTAAACCAGCACCATATGCTGCTGATATGTCGGTGAATATCCTGTAATATAATACTCGCGATAAAATAATATCGTCATTTTTTAACTTCATTGCCATTAATATAATTACCGAATTCTTTCTGTCGCATAGAACAACAATTTAGCATATATAACATGATAAAACAAGAAATTTAATTGCTAGATCAAATTATATCTGTATTTTTGTATATAAATATATATATATATATATATATATATATATATATATATATATATATATATATATATAAATATATATATATATATATATATATATATATATATATATATATATATATATATATATGTATATATATATTGGGTTAATCGACGCACTGTGATGATAACTAAGATCTATTGGCGTCGGATGAATGATTAATTAAATGATGGGATGATGAGATGAAGGTACGTTAGGTAATGGGAAGGATAGTGGGAAGGAAGTGATCGTGGTCTATACTGAAGGAACTACAATAGTTTACATTAAAACTACAATAGCCTGGACTACAGAGGGAAACCACGAAAAACCCCTGTAAAAATGGTCGGTGGCGGGGATCGAACCAGATCCGATATTCCCCTCACCTATACTGGATCACATGATGCGAGTTGTGCCGGTTTGTATCCGTTGGGTTTTGAATACATTTCAACATTTGAGAGACTATGTTACCGAGCATGAAGCTTTCATATGTTTCATTTAATTTTATTAACATCGTTAAGTCGACACAAACTCATTGTTCCCCAATTAGGGCGAAGAGTGACGTGATATATGACGTTTCGGACGGGGCACCACGAGCAGATCTGACCACGTCAAAGAGAATAATTAATCATGTAACTCATTTAACGAACTGTAAATAGCACACTATAACATGTTCAGGGACAAAGAATAATTCAATGAAAATAGGTTCATCTATAATGTGCGTATTTACAATATATTTGAATCCAGAAAGGAAGAAGGTCGTCTAGAAGTCTACCAACTGAATAATCGTAATAATTTCGGTGACTACATATACAGGCCTACATAACTTCGAGGATTGAACGCTTTTGAAAGATACAGTTGATCTTCTTGTCATAAAGCTCGTCCTGAAAAATCTAGATATACATCTGAAAATAATACACTATAGTACATGGTAATAAACTGAAAATACCACAGCTATTCAAACATAAGTGTTATTTAAATATTTTTGTTGGTTTTGTTGGTTTTAATTAATCTTTTTCTTTTGTGGATCCAAGTAAAATATAAAGTTGTGGTATTTGTAGAATTATTACTAATATACCCAGATTCATAAATTGTGTTTTCAATGAATGAGTGCAAGAATGCTTGGTACACTTGTTTAATTCCGAATTGAAGTATAAGACAATGTCCTATGTTCAGTTTGTGAACATGAATACATAAATATGTACGATGCGCTCGAGTATGGTTCACATAATCATTAATTAAAGACACATTCATTATACAGCTTAGCTCGGTGTGCACAACTTCCTTTTTTTTTAATGGGTGGTTCGTTGGATTTGCATTTTTATTCCTTTCAATTCTGTCAGACGTTTTTTTTTTTGTCTCTCTTAATGAGACTTGAAAGTTTATACTAGATACGTTCTAGATTCTAGAGTCTGAGGAGATGGTAAACAATTTCATATATCCATATAAGTTTTCATCATTATAAAGCTGAAGACATTGTGGAATAAAACTAGACCGTATGAAGTATATATTATAAATGGTATAAGGATTAAAGTGGAATGTATAAATACCGATTGCTTTTATTGTAATGGATTTAGTTTGCGAATGATAATGTGAGAGGAAGTGGATTTTATTTGAAGCAAATAAATCGATTCACAGAGATAACTTGTTTTAATTTCTAAATCAATGGGAAGTGCCATGAGTATAAGTAGGTTGAAGTATATAAGGATGGAAATTATTAGGGGAGTGGTAAAAGCAGATGGGTCGTTGCAGATAGTAAGAAAATTAATATGCGTATAGATAGGGGATTTCTCAAAGAGGGGAAAAACAAATAAATTGTGTATGATATAAGTCGTATTATTTACCAGCTCTATATACGGCGTTGTGACAGGAAATGTGAGTTGGTGAGATGAAAAAATAGAGGCAGCAAAACTGAAATTTGTTGAAAGTTTAGCAGGAAATTGAAGGTGGACATATAGGAATTGTTCTTTTCCTATATCCACCTTCAATAAAGAAGGAAGGCAGTTAAAATGAAACCATTACCTTTCAAAATAGAAAGAGAGAGATTGAGGTTATTTGACCATAAAAGAATAATGGAATATAAGAAATTTTACCCTCGTATAAGGAGAATGAAAAATGGAAAGTGAAAAGAATAGTTGGAAGATGGCAAGAGGTTCAGCTAAGAAAGGAGCAAAGTAGAGAAGGTGAAGACGGTAGGTGACCGTGAGGGGAAGATAGTACATGGAGATTATTCGTATGAATAGGCGAAGAGGTAGAAGAGGAAGAGAGTGAGGAAAATGAGAAAAGTGAAGGAAGAAGTGGAACTCGGTACTGGCGGAGGCAAGAGGTTCAGCTAAGAAAGGAGCAAAGTAGAGAAGGTGAAGACGGTAGGTGACCGTGAGGGGAAGATAGTACATGGAGATTATTCGTATGAATAGGCGAAGAGGTAGAAGAGGAAGAGAGTGAGGAAAATGAGAAAAGTGAAGGAAGAAGTGGAACTCGGTACTGGCGGAGACCGAGCCCAAATACAAAAATTGTACTAGAAAATAACAAACAACAGGCAAACAGGTAACAGTTAAAGAGCTTCAAATTTATATTGGCTGTGATAGACAATAATAATTGCCCATGTTATATATCACAACTATAGTTAATGAGTGTTCGAATATGACTATAAAGAGTGACACTTTCTCAGGGTAAAACTTGGGTATTAGAGAGTTAGGTAAGAGGATGTTTTACATTTTTACCGTTGTAATATTCAAGAGGGGACAAAAGTGAGAAAAGCGAGATGGTGAGATTCAAAGAGAATAGTTTATAGTTGGTACAATTGATAAAAGTGGTCATGAAAACTTACATAAAGATATCTCGCCTGCTTCTAGAATGATCTGTACCGAAAACAAATGTCGTTTGAAGTTGACAAATGAAATAAAGTATGGAAAATGATTTTCCTCGTTCTCAAGCACATCAAGATATTTTGTGGTGGCGCTGACTGCCATCGTTGCTATACGCTTGCATCCACGTTAGAAAGAAGGAGCGAACCACCCGTGCGCTATAATTGGAACAGTTGTTTTTGAGGATACAAAACTGACGCGATTTTTTTAAAGTTGTAATTAGATATTGTGAATTCATTTGATGTAATCACTCATTTTTAACATGAATATATCGAATTTTATCGACACCACGTATTGTTTAGCAATTTTCTGTTTCATTGCTAATTCTTTAGACATCAAAATATTGGAGCCAATCTTTATTATATTGAAATGACTGGTATTTGTGAACATTATCTTAGGCTTTAGATTGTCGATTCAATAACACTTATCGGACACTCTATGTGAGAGCAACTCTCTCCGAGTGCTTGTTGGGTATTCCTACTGTATAGTCAAGTACGTTTACAGTATATGATTATTGCAAGTACCTCGATGTACGGATTAAACAGTAATTACCATTAATCTGACCAGATACCTCTTGTACGCCGAGAGGAGATTACGGATCATAACGTCAAAGAGATGATTGTGAACATGAACGTATATGTTATACCCTTGAGAATGGAGAGAATTCCATATCATTTCTGTCAAGACCTACGGGCCTAATTTACAAGCCTAGAATGGCTCTGACCTAATTTGCAAGTATTTACCCTCAGATGTGCCATCAGTGCAAACTTGAAATACTGATCAATTTTTCATTTGCATATTATGGTGAAATAAATCTCTATTCCCGTATTTAAAAGTGATTAATTATATTTGAATTTTAGGCTGGCAGTTTTTACTCGCCACAATATTTTGATATTTGGTCACATTTTTTTTCAGCTGTATGAAACAAATAGGCCTATATAAACATGTATAAAAACAAACAGAATGTTTAATACTTCAGTAACAATAAAAATGATGGAAAAATATATATCTCGAGCTATCTACATGCTATATGGTATTTAAATAACGAATCAAATGATATAACTTACTGATGTTTTTTTACGCATTTTTTTATATTTCTTCTCAAATGATACAGGTCATAATGGCCAAAATGACAGTAGTAAAATGGCAAATGGGCTGTAATAATAAAATGATGAAATACGTTATATGATGTGATATTAGCAAGCGGGCATAGAACTACTCGAGGTGAACCAAAACATACATTACGATTAGACATTTATCGGCAGTGCATTGCACATTTTGTGTTTGTCATAAGATTTTATACATATTTATTTGTTTAACAGGCCCAACCGACCGTAACATACAGGTCAAAATTTGAAGTAGTTTACGCAATCTGAGTGGAAAAAGTCGAGGAGATTTTTTAAAAGATATAAATAATCTTACATCGTTTGTCTTTAGAATGTACGAAAAATGTGTGAAGGTAAGGTGTCAAAATTCAAGAAATTATGAGAAAATGGGTAAATATTTTAGTGGCCATTTGATAAAAGATTAACTTTTTTCCTTTTTTTTTATATTGCGTTCTAACGACGTACTGTAATGATGACTGAGATCTATTGGCGTCGGATGAATGATTAATGAGATGATGGGATGATGAGATGAAGGTTTTATGGGTAATGGGAAGGATAGTGGGAAGGAAGCGGTCGTGGCCTATATTGTGGAAACCATCCCGGCATTAGCCTAGACTACAGAGGGAAACCACGAAAAACCCCTGTAAAGATGGACGGTGGCGGGGATCGAACCGGGTCAGATATGTCCCTCCACCTCCCGGGTCACACGAAGCAAGTGTGCTAACCACTCAGCTACTGTGCCGTTAAAGATTAACTTATATGGTAAAAAACATCGCAGTTGCAGCGAATGAGAGTTTTGCGTCGATATTACTACCGGTATACACGATTCGATTTGTTTGTACAATACACTGCAATATCTCATAAACTACATGACAATGAACTATAGAAACAAGAACCCTTTTACCAGTATTAATTTCAAGATAATGCAACAAAATAGTTGTTTGTATGATGAGTCTTGGTTTATTTATACAAAATGCGTTTTTATACTGAAAGTGTATTTAATTTTCATATTGACGTTTCTGATATCGTTGTACAATTATCAGTTTTTAAGAAATTAAGACATTATGATATGGTTATTATTCCGCTTGGATCACTTTCGTTCTCAAATACGCATTCTATAGTAACTTTTTTTTTTAAAGCTTAGTTTAGTTGATACTTACTTCTAGTTGATGGTCATCAAGCTAACTATAAACCAAAGTTCAAACATTGATTTTATTGTTATCTATACTCACTGGCCACTGCGATTCTCCTCCATTAAGCTCAATCACATTTAATCTCCATTATCTCCTCTCATTTCATCGCCACTAATTACGAATTATTTCTTTCATTCCCGTAGAAAAATGCGTTTGATAGGCTTTTGTATATTTCAGTCTTTGAGAGAATAAGCTTCCTATAAGTTATAGTATAAACCATTCATAATAGAAATGTATCAACTATTTTCATATGAATGCTAATTCTTTCCTCTTTGTTGCATCTAATGACGTGGGTGATACATCAAATTAGTGGTGGTTAATTGTTGCCTTAATAACCCCATCAATAGCTAGATTAACTGGGGGTACGATGAATGAGTGGATATGTGAATGTCAACTAAAACCTTCGTCTTGTTTCATGTGTGGCACACAAACCCCAGCCCAAATTGACCACAGTGCATGTCCAAGAAAATGCCCTCACTAACATGTGGCCTGTTTCACCAAAGATTTATGTGATGGGTGAAATTTATTTTCCAATTAAAATTTGAAACCTCCATTTGCATTAGAATGTAGCCCTTAACTGGAAGAATTTGTATCTTCCAGTTAAACTCCATAGCCATGAACTGTCAGTAAAACCGGGCCTGAGCCAGACATGAGGCTTTATAAAATTGGTAACTATATCGTGTAGAACTGCATGTCATGAATTTTGAACAGAATTTTGAACACGATATTTTTCTCCCCAGTGCAATATATATACGTGTCCACGTGATTTATTTCTGGGAAGTTTTCAAGTAGACCATGTGATGGCGCAGTAATTATTGTAGGCTCATGTTTTCTACTCGACCCAGCATAAACTCAATTTTTGTGTGTTTTCAAATTATTTATATCATATTTGTAACTATTGTAGGCTCATGTTTTCTACTCGACCCAGCATAAACTCAATTTGTGTGTGTTTTCAAATTATTCATATATTTGTAATTATTGTAGGCTCGTGTTTTCTTCTCGACCCAGCATAAACTCAATTTTTGTGTGTTTTTAAATTATTTATATGATATTTGTTTCTCAAGTACTCATTTCGAGTTATGACACCTTTTATCACTATTGCAAGATATTAAAAAAAATCTTTCGAATGACATATACATTCAAGCATATAGGGCTTATAGCTGTTTTTACTCTAGCAATTTTACTACCGGTATATAACATCCTTGAAACACTTTTAACATATATAAAAATCATTCAAGAACATATAAACACACGACAATAAAAAACCAAGAATAACCAATAAAAAAAAAAGAATGAGAATAATAAAACAATATGTTAGCCTACCACAATACTATAATATAAATATGTGTATATATATATATATATATATATATATATATATATATATATATATATATATATATATATATATATATATATATATATATACATATATATATTTGAATAATATACTCGTTTGCATTCTTTCTTGGTCAAATTATGAAGCCCTAATTACATTTTTATTCAGAATGTATTCATATTATTTTCAAATTCACATATATGAATAAAATATAAATTATACAAATGAATAAAAATAAAACATATAAATTCATATATTTCACATATTACAACAATTATATTTGCAAATCATCTGTGGCTTGGAGATATGGTATACCATACGGATTACCTCGGATATTTCCAGTTATATGGTGTTTTATCCATTACACACAGTAGGCCTACACACCGACTACCTTGTGCACGGTATCTATAATAGATATATTGCCTTGTTTCTGCCTGCTCGCTAATTGAATGCTATTGCCAAAAGCTACTGATTATATTTTAATGAACTTTTCCTCATATACGCACACATATATGCAATACGTCGAGGAAATTAAATGTCAAGTCATCCCGTGTGAGGGTAGGTTAATGAAATATATCTCGGGTTTGTGCGGCGACATTGTAAGCTCCGGAACAGTGTGTGCATGGCCATCGTTCTATTCGTGTATGTAGCATGATAGTGCATGACCTCGGAAACGAGAGGTAAAACGATAACTTCCATGCAGCTTTTGTGGACTCGCATGAAACTAATGCTTTCGAATTTAATTGAAGGAAACTCGGAAGTTTGTGTAAGTTGTACACAGTTTCCTTATATTAATTAATATTCCATAACTGTAAGTACAAAATTAATCGACCATTTGTAAACAAAAAAACTATTATGTTATCAGATATTTGGCTGTATTTGGATTCATGGAGTGTACTAGTTTTTATTTTTGAATTTGATTATTTTTGTCTATTGTATATTAACTTTCAAATAAACGTGGTTTGTTGATTGCACAATGCTCATCAAAATCGTGCACTTTCAGACGCGGTCGCTGTGTCTGTCCTTTTTGTCGCTTACAAAATTGTACATTTATAATTTCGTGAAAGTATATATACTCTGAAGAACCGAAAAATAGACGCAGTGAATATATATTTTGCGGGTGATCGATACTCGTTTAGTTTTTCATAGTCTGTGTTTTTATGACGCCGTAACTTGATATAGCGCCATTATCGTCCCCAATCGAGGCAAAAAGGCTGATAATAACAGATATGCTGTTGGGGATTTGAATTTTGGAAGATCCTCATATAATATAATATCAAGTTACCAACAATGTTTAAAGTCTAATTAAAACAAATGACAACAACCGCAGTGTAAATGTAATGCATTAGTAGAGTATATACAATGAACAAATAACATGATGAAATGTGTGCTGAAAATGTCCATCTCTCTGTCAACAAACCACAACAGTGTTGGTATAAAGGTTCGTCCATACCAACTTCTGAATCACGAGATTATATCATTTATCGAGTTTGGTGAAGAAAAGTTTCTGTGTCGGCTACTTGCTATAGCAGATAAAAGAGAGGATATAACGAGAATTTGGTTATAAATCAGTTCTCCTTTTTCCTTTTACATGTTTTAATCGATTTATTGGGTTAGATTTCCGGTAAACATATAATATTGAAGTTTGTGGTTGATGGAACGCCGTTAAGTGGTTAAACTGGGATAGATAAATCTTCTAGTCCCGTACAGATCGTGAATCAAAATAAGGATGATCTGGAGGGATCGGGAACCGAGCGCCTTAATTAAAATTGTGTTAATATTTTATTGTTATGTTCGCATGGCCGGGCGGAGAGTTATGTCCTTGAGGGGGAGGGAAGCGGGATAGAAGAATAGTGTCTCATTTTTTAAAGAGGATTACATTATCTCTGGAGCTGACAGCTAAACAGAATGGCTGTAATATTTCCTTCGTTTTTAAAGAGACAAATTAATTTCTCTCAGTCTTTTATGGTTCTGAAGTACCGGTTATAGGTATAGGCCTAGTCGCAAGGCTTATGGACTATAATTAATGAGATAGTATGACTACAACTCGTATATTATGCTCACCACAATATTGATCGTGTACCATTTATTCTTTTGGAAAATAATCTTTAGTTGATTACACGACCAATCTTATTTATAGTCAAATGTAGCGTTGGCTGAAAGTTTTAATGTATCATCAGCGTATTTGAAAATGTGTCAACTAGAATTATTATTCTCATCATACATCAATACATTCATACATATATACAAACAAACATGCATACCGGTACGTATAAAATTATGATTGTTAGATTTAAGCTGCATCAACGGTCGGAGCTAATTTGCGTCATACATGTATATATATATATATTTATATATATATATATATATATATATATATATATATATATATATTTATATATATATATATTTATATATATATATAAATATATATGTATATATATATATATATATATATATATATATATATATATATATATATATATATATATATATATATATAATTAATAATCAAATCTTTATGGATAATTAAAAGTCGCGTTGACGAATAAATATTTATTTCGCATTTAAATAAATCTTAAATTAAATATTTAATTAAATATAAATTAATTAAATATTAAATAAATAATATTAAAATTAAATAAATAATTAAATAAATATTTATTCGTCAACGCGACTTTTAATTATCCATAAAGATTTGATTATTAATTACATAATGAGTCGTGAAAGCTTTCAACAAAACATATATATATATATATATATATATATATATATATATATATATATATATATATATATATATATATATATATATATATATATATATTATATTCATTTTCGAATTCATATTGGGTGTAACGACGCACTATACTAATGACCTACGATCTATTGGCGTCGGTGAATGATACATGAGATGATGGAATGATGAGATTGAGGGTATTCTATATTATGTGATTCTGTAAAGTGAGTATAGGAATCGCCGAGTCGGTCGTATCCCAATATTGACCTGAACGACAGAGGGAAACCACGAAAGAGCCCTGTCCGAATGGTCGACAATGGAGGGTATCGAATCTCGGTCTCCTGAATGACGGTTCGGTGTGCTAGTCACTCGACCACTCGTCTCAGTATCATATATATATATATATATATATATATATATATATATATATATATATATATATATATATATATATATATATATATATATATATATATATAGCCCTATATGAAATATTATTTGTATCATTTGTGTATGATATTCCCGGAAATAATATTTCACATAATAAGGACCATGAAAGTTTGAAACATCATACATATATATATATATATATATATATATATATATATATATATATATATATATATATATATATATTTTTTATATCCGTATATATGGGCCTATATATATATTTTTTTTTATATCCGTATATATGGGCCTATATATATATATATATATATATATATATATATATATATATATATATTTATAATATTCTTGACATTGTTGACATACCAATTATATCATCTGGCTATTATTTACACATATGATATGGGCCCGAGAATTGATCCCTGATATTCTATGGTATAATAATAATGTGAATGTACGTCTTTATATTTCTTCAACTAATACTAATCTACTTCAATCTATTTTAAATTATGTTATAATTTATAAGCTCATAAATCTACCAAACGATCGGTTTTTGTCAGTAAGACAGAAAGCTCACTATAGATTTGTGTCTGTTTGTTTCAGGTGTATCTAGCGTTATTTCAGCCGTTGAAAGTGAGTCGGCATCAGTTCAAGAAGGTGCTCAACTGTATGAAGTTGATCAGGCAGCTCAAGTACCAGGAAGTGTACGCTCAGGAAAAAGTGACAAAGGTCGACAGTCTTTCTCTCGTACTTTCGGGGAAGTAAGTACATGTGCATATTGTATTTTCATAGTATTTTATGAACTTATAATTAAAGCTCCATTCCTCCATCAATCCATCAAGGTCAGGCCCGAGTCGGTACTAACCTGACTCTGATAACCCTAACCATGATAGCCTCAAAAGTAACATGAAAATGTGGTGGTGTAGTCTAAAAATGATTCCAATAAAAACTCAATGCTGAAATCATTGATGGGTTTTTGCTAATCCCGGTGATACTAATTACTCACTCAACATAGTCTGTATATATTTGACGAAGCTTGTTCATGGGCATCGAAACAATGAAAAATCGAGACTTTGGCGTATATCTAAAATAAATTTTAGTGAAAGAATTATCAAGAGTAACCATATTTTGAATATTTTTTAAAAACGTCTCTTTTCAATCAATGTAAGACTTTGTGATAGAGTGTAAACAATCTAGTGGCAACATTTAGAAGGCATTTATTTAAGAGTTGAAAGTTTAAAGAAACTCAACAGATTCGACTTGTTATGAGTCAGCGTGTTCACGAAAAAAAAACAGACTGATCGATCGAACCATCCGACTTGCGGAGTACATTTTGTCGCATTTTCGTCCCAAAACATTCAAAAATTCAATTTTTTCGAAAGTGGTGAAACCTAATACTCCACAAAACTAAACAGTTCTAAGTTGGTTAAGTATGTGCGGCCACGATAAAAATCATATGCATCAATCAAACCTTCCGACCTGATGAGAGCGGACAAAAGAACAGGAATATATATCTCTAACCCAATAGAAGTCTTCGCTTCGCTCATCCAACAGAAAAAATTATATTTGCCACAGTGGATATATTTATATATATATATATATATATATATATATATATATATATATATATATATATATATATATATATATATATATATTGAAGAATACAGTAGACGTACTAAAATGTTTGATGCGTTTGACCTGGTGTTATTTAGTTGGTATAGACTTAACTTACTAGGAATTTACTCTCTACCGTATTAACCTTTGACCCTTATACGGTCTCACCTGACCTTATCTCGACATCTTACTCTTCCCCTGGGCATACTCCTCCCTCCACTCTCCTCCCCGTTTCATTTTCCTGGATGACATTTCGCTTTTGATACACTCCATTTTACGTTCGTCACGTGCACTAAGAAGTGGATGCGATTGCTAAGACTAGATTTTAGTTCTACGTGAGAAGGAGATAGATATATACCATGGATCAAAGACAGTGACGTCAGTAAGGTTACAAATATAGCATTTCCGGTTACCAGCATAAAATCCGGTACAGGACAGGACTATGACAATTCAAAATCAACCGACGGGAAAACTGCCTGTGCCCTTGGCCACCCTTCTGTACACTTTTTAAAATGGGGTTCAAAATTTACGTTCCCTCATAAAAAACTCGAAATGTACCACATCCTAGATTGTTCCACCCCCACCCACAAATGGATTGGAAAACTAAAAACTTTCCTTGCTCTTCAAAATCGGTTAATTTTTTTGAATATATCCTCAAATGTACATAATTTTATCACCAAACCCTGAAAACTTGTTCTAACTGCTTTACTAAAATTTGATATGGGTATATAGTTTTGGAGAAAACCCGAGATAATTTTATTTTTATAAATAATTTGGATTTTTTTTCTCAAAATAATTCACGCCAACAGGTATTTTGGATCAGTTTTTTCTATTTACATTTTAAAAAAAACGTCTAAATGTTTGAAATATATAAAAATATATATGAAATATATATGAATATAGTATTATTGCCATTTTGTGGACCTTTCTCACAATGCCATCGTTCCAACTCTTCCACATACAAAGCACATACAAAAATACATAACATAACATGTATGTATGTAGCATAACATACAAGCACAGATGATGATTCGAGAAATAACTCGATTATCCGTGATACAAGCTATCTGAGATCGAACAGACGTCATTCTGCCTGCAAAACAGGTCGCCAACAAAATGTCGGACGACGAGGCAACTGCTAGCGAACTGGGTCAACGAATAATTACACTCACATTACTGTGACTGTTATATGGCTTATAATTGTGTTCGACTCTATTTACATACTATTGTCATTGTTATATATACCCTATGCTTCAATCATTCTAGATGTGAACATTTCAGAACGTACAAACCTCACTGCAGCATGGATTTCAGTCGATACCGGGATGCCTACATGATTAGCACTACATTACAGTGCATATTATCATATGATTTGTTATTCTAATTCTGATTATTTTGATTCTGATTATTCTGAAGTTAACTTTGTGTCACGTTGATGGATGAACGTTCATCCACACGTGTGTGTTGAAATGTAGATTTATTGGACGAACGTATATAGTATAGTTGTCAACGAAACATGTTCTCTTATAACAAGTATCTATATACAGGTCGAATAAACGCGTAATCTGAATTATTAATATATGAAATATGTGAATATTAATATATATAATATTAATATATATATATTAATATTAATATTAATATATATATATTAATATTATTATATTTATATTAATATATGAAATATTAATATGTGATATGAATTGTTTTGCTTCCTACTTCATGTTCTAAAATCATTAAACTTGTGTCTTTTAGTTTTGGGCACAATCGATTCGATCACTTTCGAGAAAAACGTGATGGAGAATTTCCCAAAATACCCTAATGAACACCTCAGGAATAAAACGGTAGATTTTTGCTTACAAAAATATTATTTTCAAAAAATATTCTCCAAGATAATAATTTTCTACATGACAACAAATATTCTCATTATGTTAATGAGAGCACCTAATTTCAGAATAAACTATACGTAAAATGAAGCAAATCGTCCGATATCGTCAAAGAGCATGCAATGCTCAGGAGCTTTGCATGCTCTATAGCCTAGAACTGGGAAACAAATCAGAAAAAAGGGAGCTATCATATATTTTTATTATAATCAATATTATTTCCACCATCCAGGTTCAGGTCATACATTTCCTTTTAAATTATCGTACCCAACGTATCTAATGTAGAATAAACTCACTGAAGTATTTTTATTGTAAAAATTACTCCCTTTTTGTAGATGGTTGTTTTGCTTTTTTGGCAAACAATTTCAACCCAGTTTCAGCATTGCAGGTTCTTTGACAGTGCGGTTATATTGTGTCTACAGACTACATGCACTCTCATTAAAATCAGTAATTAATTTCATGCATCAAACTGTTCAGGGGACGAACAGACAAATCGATGCGAAACCATCGAGGAAAATGCTTTGTTTCTTCGATAGCTAATTCAGATCTGCTGTTCATCATTGAATAATAATGACAGACTTCTTAAAAATTAGTTTTTCATTTCTCATTATACCGCTACAAATGATCTGCAATTTCTATGCTATTCTTGCAATTCGTTGCACTCAACGAAAACTGTTCGTGTCTCAAATCTGCCATCCTGTGTCGCTATTCACTTTTTCTCCACTGCATCGATCTTCTTTATCATCCAACTATAGATGTGATGTTTTCTCCGTATTGTAAAAATTGACTTGAAACTTGCACTTGAAATGCAATATTCCCGCAATGAAGAAAAGTAAAGAAAATCTTGATGTGCTTTATTGCGTATTACAAAACTCAGTTTCATTTGAAAAATATTCTCCGTTATATTTGAATCAAATCTCTTTGGTATTACCATAGCCTAAGCCATGGACCATTTCTAAAGACCTTCTTTTAAATGGTATTACTTTTTTTAATCCTTGGTTACATTTACTAATTGAAAATACCACGGGAGTTGAAGTGGGATGACCGAGAGACCGGTGGAAAATATTTACCTATAATTTGATTGGTCAGAAATAACAACGTACTTTTTTCCTAATTTTCCAACTCATATATTTTCCAATGCAATGCTTTTAATTTCAGTGAATATTTTTTAACAACCAAATGCATTACTCTCTGAACTTCTTTTCATTTAAATTTAATTCAGGTTGTTTTTTATCATAGAATTCCAGCCATGCATTTATTATTTTTCTAAAAATAAATATAAAAGAATAGATGAAAAAGCACGAAGTTTCGAGTAGATTATATCGGTGAAATTCTCTGCAGACAGACTTAATCTCTGCCCTGCGGTGCTAGAAAAATAAAATTAAC